>CM032233.1:116190000-116202500 GCA_019009955.1 Riptortus pedestris | reverse complement strand
GCGGCACTCGTATGGAGATTGTATAACTTTACATGGGAAAACTGCTTAGTTTCCGCAGCCCCTGCATGACGGACTTTTTTCTTATCAAGTGCCATTCCTCCTTAGCTCTTGACTTCCTTGCCAGGCAGGGAGAGGCTGCTCTTCTCATTGTGATGAAGGGGTGTAGTTTCTATCGAGAGTGATGGAGTACGATTGTATTAGACATTCACATTACCAAATGAATTTAAATGCTGACTGTAATATTCTTAATAAAATAAAATAAGCATGGTGATTTCTCTAAGGGAAACGTGCTAAAATGTTTGACTTCAATTGAGATCGCTCCGAATATGGTGGAACTCCAAGCTCGAAATCAGAGAAATATGACACGGAATTCAACTACTAATAATTTATAATGTTCTTCAAACGTAATATTAATTATATCATTGTACAACAATAGTATTAAAGCTAAATACGTGGGCTTATACAATAAGGGGAAAGAAAAGGGGATAAAGTGTAGGATGAGAGGGTTAGATGTGGGAGACTGCCTAGATACTTGGACAAGATATATGGATACAGGGTGTAGATTGGAAGTGCAATCAGCTTCCAGTGGAACAGGGCGTTTAAATACTAGAGAAATACAGGCTCTATTAGCAGCAGCCTGTATCCTACCATCTGCGTCACCCCTCCTATCCATGTGCTCAACTTTCCGTTTTCCATTGTTAGAATATTTAGATTTTGGTAACTTGAGCCCTTTCTCTCTCCGACCTTGATGTGGTACAAGATTAAAAAATAAATACATAAATATTTTTTTGACTTCAAGATGTGAAAGTAAACCAGCTGATTGTAAAAACCATTGCACAGCTAAGAACGTCAAACAACTATTTTATAAAGTTTCCAATGAAAAATGTATACTATAATATTAACCCAAAAGAAATTTGCACATTGTGTAATTTAAATATGAATGAGGAAATTTATCATATAATGTTTCATTGCCCTATTTACTCCCCTTTCAGAGAACAGTATTTACCATTCATCAAAAAGCCAGCTGATAATTCACAACTTCATAATATTCTAAATAGTGCAACTATAGAAGTATACATTAGCATTTTTAAATATTTAAGAAATAGTTGCAAACTTCGCGAATCTTATTTGAGTTAACATTGTCAAATTTCTCTTCTTCTCTTAATGTTTTTTTTTTTATTTAGTAATGTTATACCTATGTATTAGTATGAACAGGAACCAAGATAATGACTAGTTTAATAAAACTATTATGTTGAAAATATAATGTTTTAATATTAGATAAGATAATAAAATATAATGACACTTTGTAGTTTAGATTTTTCTAGAAATGTTAATGTAAATTCTAGTCATTTATACTCAATTCCAGTTTGTAAACATGTGTATATATATATATATATATATATATATATATATATATATAATCTACTAACATAGAAAAACTAACCTCATTAACAAGGAAAATCCTTGTAAGTAATAAATAAATAAAAAAAAAAGTAAAACAGCTGAAAGTAATTGAAACTGCAAATATGTTTGAATAATAAAATGGCATACGTCACAAGTAATGAAGGGTTTAGCAATTTTTTCGTAAAACATATCTGCCCGAAATCAAAATTGAGTTATTTACATTGAATTCTATTAACAGTTTCTATAAATATCGGTCTACAAATAAGTTTCCGCAGTTTTTATAAATAAAAAAAATAGGTATTTATTGTGAAATAAGGGTACATTACCCTGCATTCAAAGTATTTTCCATCACTTTCCACTACTTTTCCCCATCATTCTAGCAGCATTCGGATACCTCGTAGGAAGAACTCTTTATCTTTTGAAGCTGTCTACAAATCTAGACCATTTTTGGTATTTTCATATGATGTAAAGCGCTGCTCACATAGACCATCGACCGAAACAGATGATAATCAGAAGGGGCTAAGTCTGGCGAATACGTTGTGTGGGGTAAAACTTCCTTCTTTAGTGTTTCCAAGTATTCTGAGTTGGTATTCTTAATTTATCTTCTTTAATTTCTTAATTCTTCTTATTAAATAATTAAAGAAGAATACAATAAGAAATTCTTAATATTCTTCTTTAATTTAATAAAAGTCCGTCACGCAGGGGCTGCGTAAACTAAGCAGATTTCCCACGTAAAGTTTTACAATAGAAAAATTTCAGAATAGAGAGCCGAACAGTTATGCGAACGGCCCGAACTTGCTATTGACGGAAACTCACGACTAGACCCGAAGTTAGCCGATCTCATCTCAGAAGCTGAAAACAGAAAAATGCAAATATCTCGATTAATATTCAAGATACAGAATAAATGTATATAACACAATTTATAGTAAATTTAATTGTCAATAACATTGAATCTATATAATTTTTCGATCCGACGTATAGTAAAGGAGATATTTCGAATTTGCGAAAATCCTCCCCTCTAACCCCCGATTTCAGCCATTAACTAACTTGATCTTTATTTTTACATAAAAGGTTTAAATATCGAGTTTGGTAACGATCAAAAGAAAATTGCGACCGCTAGAGCGTTAATAGGCAAATATATATATAATTTTGAACGGACCTCATTTTCGTCATCTCCTGGGTAGGGTCGATGGACATTTGAAGAAATTTTCAATAAATAGCCATTTCTTTCATATACCTATGTTTCTAAGTATCTTTCTACTTGTGTCGCAATGTGGTTGAGCATTATCGTGTAGGAGAATAATATTGCCGTGTCTGGAATGATAATGGGTGCGTTTTACCTAGAGTGTCCGACTCAATCTCATTAATTGTGTATAGTAGAGAGCTCCAGTAATGGTTTTGCGCGGTTTGAGTAACTCATAAAAACACCAAGCTGATCCTACCAAATACACAGCATGAGTATTTTTCGATGAATATTAGGCTTAGCTGTCAATGTTGATGATTTACCGGGCTTAGCCAATGGCTCTCTCTTCTTTCTTCTTTTTCTCGGCTTTCTCATTTCTCGTTTCTAGAGACTATACGATGCAAAAACTCTTCTTTTTTTTATGTCTTGCTGGCAGTATTCTACTCATGCATAATCGGCGTTCAACATCTCTCGGCTTGAGCTCATATGGAACCCAATTCCCTAGTTTTTGAATCATTTCCAAAGATTTTAAACAACTTGAAACTGCTTCTTGGGTCACTTGTAATGTATGTGAAAGTTGTTTTTCCGTTTGGGGTGAATCTTCATAGTCTCCGTTCTTAAACTTTTGAAACCACTCCTGTCACTTTTCTCACTTAAAGCAGCCTCCAAAGGCTTCGATGTGCCTCACCCGCTGTTTTTTTTTTTGTTTTTTTTTTTGTTTTTCAAATTGAAGAAGTAAAAAGTAAATTAAAAGTTCTTGCAAATGTTATTTATTAGACAAAAAACGACATTTTTAGATGAAATACTAATATATTTGTTTTTATGATCTCCCGTTTCAAGAGACATTTGCTGCGTAATATAAACATCAACATATGATTAATGATATGCCTGCCAAACAACGTCATCTTAAAGGATCTGCAGGTAAGTAACAAATTCCTTTTTTTCAAATATTTTTTGAATAATAGATATATAATGTAAACCAAAAAAAATGACGATTCTCAAGTGCAATATTTGCCACCGTTGGTTCCCTCGCAACTAAAGTGCTTTCCAAGTGTGTAAATGTCCATCACCCAGGGGTTGCGTAAACTAAGCAGATTTCCCAGGTGAAGTTTTACAATAGAGAACTCCCCATACGAGAGATGAACAGTTACGGAAACGGCCGAACTAGCTTTCGGCGGAAACGAATACAAGCGACCATAGCTCGTCCGTTACACTTAATAAAAATACAAATATGTCGGTTAATATTTGAGATAAAGAATAAAAGTATATAACAATTCAAATAAAGGGTTAGAACCGCCAATATAAATGATATTATTGTCATACCTCTCGGTGGAGACCGTCGTCATTGGCTGATGGTTGAGTACCGCTGGCAAGCGCTTTCGATGCGATGGCATCATCTTCAAGCCTGTTGATAGTACACTATCAACAGGCTTGAAGATGATGCCATCGCATCGAAAGCGCTTGCCAGCGGTACTCAACCATCAGCCAATGACGACGGTCTCCACCGAGAGGTATGACAATAGTATATAACAATATTTATAGTAAATTTAATTTGCAATATGATTGGTTCTATATAATTTTTCGATCCGACGTATAGTAACGGAGATATTTCCAATTTTCGAAATCCTCCCCCTCTAACCCCCCCCTCCCACTGGTCCGATTTCTGCCGATAACGAACTTGATCTTTCTTTTTACATTAAACGATTAAATGCCGAGTTTGGTGACGATTAAACAAACATTGCGACCGCTAGAGCGGTAACAGACAAATATATATATATATATATATATATATATATATATATATATATATATATATATATATATACAGTTTTGAACGGACCTCATTTTCGTCATTTCCAAGTTAGGATCGATGGACATTTGAAGAAAAATTTCCAAAATTGCGTCATGAGTACGACCTCAATAGCTGATTTCACTTAAGGTAAATCTGCTAAAACGATCAACCGCTAACGACTCTCTCGAATTTGTGAATAGATTAATTTAATTAATCGTTATTCTAAATAATTTGTTTTCAGTATAATATTGATTGGTTTATTTATATTGCTTTGGGGACTCTGGTTGGCCGTGTGGGTTAATGCGTTGGTCTTAATCTCATATGGCAAACCTAGAGTGGTGGGTTCGATTCCCGCCCTGGGCAGTAGAATTTTATTTAGTGCCGGACTCATTAAATTAATCCCTTAGTCTCACCCTGGCTAGAAAAGGGTGGTTTTCTATAGATAACACGTCCCAATTAGCCAAAGTAGCATAAAGTGGACGTAAATAAATAAATAAAAATATATTGTTTTTCCTTTGTCGTAGAAGTAAAAGGAATTGTTGTATTGAGACTAGGACGAAATTATCATAATTTTAAATCTTCTCTGAACCCATTTAGACTGGTTTAGGCGTGAATGCTTATTGAATTTATAGGGAATACAGGGATGTAATGTGGTCCAAACATCAAAATTTTCTAAGAGAGACAGAGTGTATCTGCTACTTTTTTTTTGTTTAATCTGGTAATGAGGTTATTACATTAATAGGAGATAGTCCCCGTTTTTTTAAACGAAATCTTTTATGTGTGGGAGAGGGGGGTCACAGGAGAGACAAAATGAAAAAAATTCGAAATTCCCCTTACGAAATAGAGGTACAACTATTTTGAACATGAACTCTTTTGTTTATCGTGTAAAGATCTTCAAATTGTGTTCTATACTATTTTTTGATCAGACGCATTGCAGAGGAGACATCTAAGCCATTTCCAAAAGGAAGTGAAACTAAAGATTTTTTTATTTAATTTAGTAGGGGTAAAAGTAAGTTTTTTTACTTTAAATTAAAATTAATTAGGTTATCGTGTATGTTACAACTTTAAAATAAATGGGTGTATAAATAACAATTTATTGCCTATTACATGGTCTGCAGAAAGAATTGAACACTTCAGCCTGGTGTAGGTAAGCAGAGTATGAATAATTGCAACTTGTTCAAATCATTGGATTTTAGAAGTTCAGGTTGCCATCTACTTCCATCAGTGCTGAATAAAATGTATCCCACACAATAATTAAAAGACAGGAACTTAACAGACGATTCGGACAACTCCACGGACTGCTAAATTGAAGATCTCACTTGTCTACCGAAAACAAACTAACAATATACAAGTTACTACTTAAACCAACATTGACATACGCAATAGAAGTGTGGGGTACAGCATTACCTTCGAACATTAGACGCATCCAGACTTTCCAATCCAAAGTCTTGAGCACCATAGTAGATGCTCCATATTATGTTACAAACCACACCCTCCATAAAGATCTTAATATCCCATTTGTAAAGAACCTAATTCCCTTAAGATTCAAAAAATTCCACAGGAGGCTATCCAATCATCCTAATCCAGAACTCCTAGCCATTTCCAGTACCACTCATCCATATTCCCCTCCACGGCGCCTCGAGAGACAATGACCCAGAGATCTCATATAGAAGTGTAAAGTGAAGTGATAGCAGTGGCTATTTTCTTATCAAGTGCCATTCCTCCTTAGCTCTTGACTTCCTTGCCAGGCAGGGAGAGGCTGCTCCTCTCATTGTGGTGAAGGAGTACGATTGAATTGTACATATCACATTACAAAATGCATTTACATGCAGGCTGAAATATTCTTAATAAAATAAAATAAAAACTTATTCTTAATGTGAGTACTGTTTTCCCTAAGGTTTGCTTCCGAATAGCTTGGGAGGTGGTGGTCTCTAACTAAACCCTCACTCCTATTCATGTTACTCTCTCATATAATTCTAACATGGCTAAACACGTCATTCTAGCGGAAATTTTAGGCATGGAACCTTTGACATTCCATCTGCCGGGAAATCTGCTTAATTAATGATCGTGGGAATCCTGCGACTTATGGATTTAGGCGATACCTTATTCTTTTGGTGCAAACTGCTGCAGTTGTTATATAAAACATTGCCATCGAAGGTTCGATGCCCTTTAGGGTCATTTGACGTCTCTTACGGGCGACTATTGTGTTTCCTGGCGAGGCTCCAAACGATATCATGCTAGCGATAGGCCTACAGGGGCAATAACTAGTAGCGTGTTGTCTTTCACTTATAAAATATCACGGAATGTCTGGCCTTGGGACTATGTCCACGGTAAAGACTTTTTTTCGCCTCGGAAATAGACAACTGTACCATTGGTATATTTCAGCCTCAAGTTTACATTAGGTCATTCTTTTTCCATTTCATTAATTTATTTTGATTGAAATATAATATTCTTTCCGGGCTCAGGTTAGCCATGCGAGTTAAAGCGTTGACCTTTATCTCACATGGTAAACCTAGAGTGGCGAGTTCGATTCTTGCCTGTGCAAAGGAAATTATTTAGTGACGAAATTCATTAAATAACGTCCTAAAATCCCACCCTGGCTAGAAAAGGGTGGTAACCTGTAGATAACCCGTCCCGATTAGCCTAAGTTGCAAAAAGTGGACGTTAATAAATAATAATAATAATATTCTTTCCTTCTCAACATTCACAAATAATAAGATTAGTGTATATATATTATACACTGGCAGCAATTAGAACATAATTTTTCTTTCCTCAAAACTATTTTCATTGTATTTTTTTTAATACGGAATTTAAATTGTTTCAACAATTTTCGGCTTCAGTATCTCTAAGTTCAACCTCTTGTCACCCCAGAATGCTATTTGATATAAGTATTACCGGAAACCCGAAGTACATTAAAGGATTATATTAATAATCATTTAGATGAACTGGAATAAGGGGTTGTAAGGTGGACCTGGAATGAAAAATCGCCATATTTCATTTTATACACATTACAAAATTATTTTATTTTATAGAGACTTACATGTAAACTGTTACTGGATAACAAAGTATAAGCAAGATATGCTCAAAAACTATAGCTAGTCCACAATTAAGCATTTCTTGCTATAGCTGCTAAAGACATTACTGAAATTATTAAACTCAAATTCAGAATAATGTTTCACTATGGCAAAAATTAACATGTCTTATGTAATTAAAATAAATAATGCTTGATTACGGCTATACATTGCTGCAATTTCGTTTAACTATTCATTTGCAGTTTAAACTTTTAATTTGGAATGCTAATTATTCTCTTCAGAAAGGCTAATTACTAATGATTTTTGCTTATGTTTAATTTTTAAAATGTGGTATTTTTAAAAAAATAAAGATTTACGTTATATTACTCTTTCTATGGTGGTTTATTTATTAATACTACTGACACAGTGGTAGTATCCGATATTTAAACTGCAATGGGCCTCCATCAATAAGTTAAACGACTTTCCCAGCATATTATTTTGAGAGAGTTAAAACTCTTTCTGTTACACGACGCGCAAATAATAATTGCCATGAACTATAAATATTGCTAATTGAGCCCATCATTATTTAGAAGCACTACGGGATTCATTAGAAAACCGATTTACGTTCATTCTTCGAGACTATGATTATCTAAAATGAATGCATCAGTTCTCAGAGGTGTATAAGCCAACAATTATTCTTCTTATTCTGGACCCAATATTATTTATATATTCTTCATATTTCCTCTCAGTAACAATTACCTCCTTTGTTATGACAGTCGCAACGAATGTAAAAGTGAAACTAGCACTTCAGAAATGTAAGTAGCAATTTATAATTAGATTTAATAAATATATTATAGATGTAGCCACCTACATATACAATATATAGCAAAAGAAGTATTAAGGGATGTGTTAAAGTAATGTTATTAATATTTTTTTTAAAAGGGATAGCCCCTGAAGAGGTGGCAAAAAAGCCACGAAACATGAGTTTGCACCGAAAACAATGTTTTTTATTGGAGACCCTTGCCATAAAATATGAAGAATATATGCCAACAATTAGGTTTCCTCAGATAAATGTAACATTGTACATAATGAAACATCGAAAATCATTAACACTCAGTATTTAGCCTTGTATAAAATAAAAATAAAAAATCACAAATGGAGTCTGGTCCTAGAGGCCTCAATTCAACATCTGGACTTGAGGGCACTGATGACGATGCCCTGCGTCGAAAGCACTCTGCCACTTGGTTAAATTGTTATTGTGGAAGTATGGCCTTTTTACTCAACCTGTAAATAAAAATCAGATGTGAACGCTAAATGAGTTCCTTGTACTCCTATAAAAATAAATAAACAAAATGTTTTGATGCACTTCATTTAATATGATTTCATTCAAAAATTAAGTACGATGTCTCTGTTCTAATGCATCGGATCCAAAATATTTATAAACCATAATTTTAATCGTCCATTTCCAAAACATTGTAAGGGCCAAAAGTAAAATTTTTCAGGAGAAAGAAAAAACGTTTTTTTGCAAAAAAGAAATTTATTACAAAATAACTAAATAGCAGTTCCGTTTTCTCCCGGTAGATGCAGCTCTATCCACACAAACTGTTTTGTAATAGAAAGATATGGCATTTACAACGTGTTTTAGTATGAAAAGTGCATTTTTCAAATTTTGGCATTTACAAAGTTTTGGAAATGCACGATTCATTTATAAATCTATTCATGAAAAAAATGGTTTTACATAAAGTGTTTGCACTTTGGCAGGGAAAAATTCACCATTTTTTATGTTGGGACCATCTTTTTAAACCCCCCGCCCCTCCTTCCACTTAATCGAAGTAAGTTTATTATTGAATTACATGCGTACGTAAATATATAAATGTACAGGCATCATTTCGTAACAAATCAAAATCAATCACAAAACGGATTGATCAAAACGGATCAAAATCAAAACGGATAATTCCTTTGAAGTCTAATAACCAAAATTTTCGCGGTTGCAATACTTCCTTTGTTCATGAAAATAAAAATAGCAATGTAAATATTACAATTTAAAACTTATTCTAACCAAACACTGTTTTTGGCCATGTTCGTGGAGTAGGAAATATGTGTACTTTGTAGTAATGTGAAATAGATCTATCCCAAGTGTGGGGTACTGGACCCACGCAAACTAACTTGTAAATAACTCTATTTCGTACATCAGATAGTAAAGAAAGAAGACAGACTCCCCTTTCACACAGTAGCGGAGAAATTCGCAAAGCTCTATAAACTTTCCAATTAAAATTAAAATCGTAGAATCAGGGGATGGATAATGGAATTCTATGAATCTCGGAAAAGAAACACGAAATTCATTTTAGTTTAATACAAATGTTTTCTCCTAAAGGGTTTAGTTTCCACTAAGAATGAAAAGTAAATTCTATGAAAATCGTTTCTTTTCCTTCAATAGTGTACAGAACGTGTGTGTCTTACTAGATCATTTCAAATCAAAGCAGACGTTTGTGGACCGAAAAGCATTTTCAGGTTTTTTTACGACAAACACCAAAATACTGGGGGTTGTGGGTGATATTTCCTCCCCTAATGGATATTGGTATGTATTATTCTATTTTCTCAAAAAAATGTATACATATAAATAATGTTAGTATACTCATTAATCTTGGTAGCAGTACTTACATCTTAGTTGAATTGGTTGGCTGGTGGTGGCCCATCACAGGATTCGATTAGAAGAAAAGGTGGACATCTCCACTCATGAACAATCCATTATTACAGTGTACTTTCCGGAATAAATGCCACATTTTCGCCGATCTGTGAAAACGTAATCATACAATTAATATACAAGCATGAGATAAAATCAAAATATAATCATTAGTCTAATGCGATACAATCGTCATTTTTATGGTATAATGCTCCTATCTAATACTTTTTTTCGCCCAAACTGGTAAAAAATGAATAAGTATAAGTCTTTTTTAAATCCAGACTTTTTATTACACCCTTCCGTTACACGACGTTTAGTTCATAAAGCGTTTAGGATTTTCATCCATTTGTCCAACGAACTGTTTGTCACACAACCAGTGAAATTCCGTTTACTCAACTTTGTCCAAGGCTAACACTTGGAGGGGAAGCTGTGACGAATGGAACACGCCTAGCTGCATAGATCCGAAAGATCATCCCAAACATAACTTTGCACTGAATGTGCATCCTTTTGATGACATCAAACATCTTATGGTATTCGGAAGGTATAGTAATATGAAAAGGGCACTCTCGAAAAGAACCCAATCCATGTAATATGATTATAATAAATGACATGAAGGTGATCTTCAGCATCTAATTTTCGCCAGAAATGTTTCCGCAAGTTGTTCTTCACTTATTCATAAAAAACTACTAGGTTTCCTTATTTAAAAAAATCGAAAAAAAAATACCAGCCAATTCTGAATTTTTGATTCCGCACAGGAATTTTTTTTTTTTTTTTTTTCAATAAGCATGAATAAATTGCTTGAAAATGACAAATCAATCACTCTTAAGAATACCAGAATGAACATTAAAAATATATATAAGAACAGGATGTGTTGAAAGAGAGCTGAGTTGAAATAAAATAGTATCTAAAAATAAAAGAAATAAAAAGCTAATAACCTGTTATTTTGATGTTGCCACAATACGGGTAATAATCCCTTAAGGGAAATCAGCTATTGAGGTCGTACTACTCATGACGTAAGTTTCGAAAAATTTCTTCAAATGTCCATCGATCCTACCCAGGAGATGACGAAAATGAGGTCCGTTCAAAATTTTATATATATATATATATATATATATATATATATATATATATATATATATATATATATATACTAGCTCAGATACCCGGCTTCGCTCGGGAATTCATTTGAGGCTGAATGGTGATGGTATATTTTTGGCAAGGCTTTACTTTGCACAATTATTTGACATTTACCCGTTCCAATGTTTAGGGTTAATACCCGTTGTTGGCATTTGTTAATAATAAAATTATTTTTTTATGTAAGACTTCACTGTCCTGCATATTGTCATATTTCCCGTCTCCTGAGCATTATGCATAGATTTGAATTATTAAGGAGAAAATATTGACATACATTTGAATTAATTTTTTCAGGTGAGGTACCTGGTAGTTCATATTGAAAAGAAGTGTTGAGCAAATTTCTCTAAATAACAAAATAAACAACTTTTGTTATGTGCATATTTGCCGAAACCCCAATAGGAAATCATTATTATTAATTTCAGGCCTCCCTTATAACCCCCACTCCTGCCCGTCCGTAGAAATGTTAGTATGGCTTATTATAAGGAAGGCGTTAGTGCTAATACACATACTGAGTGTTTTATTTAGTTCGGTTGAGTCTTTTGTGCCAAATAAAATTGTTGTCTCCCGCTATAATTTTTAGCGTATAACGCCTTTATACTTCGGTATACGATGATAGTGTATATAAAAAAAAAGTTTCTCTAAATAACAAAATAAACAACTTTAGTTATGTGCATATTTGCCGAAAATGCAATAGGAAACGAAATATCACTATTATTAATTTCAGGACTTCCTTATAACCCCCTCTCCTGCCCGTCCCTAGAAATGTTAGTATAGCTTATTATTATGAAGGCGTTAGTACTAATTCACATACCGAGTTTGGTTTAATTCGGTTGAGTCTTTAGTGCCAAATAAAATTGTGATATACTTCACTTTTACCCGTCCCAGCGTTTAGGTCTAATGCCCGTCGTTTCTGTGGATTTGTTAATAATAAAATTTGTAAATTCAGGCCTCCCTTATAACCCCCACTCCTGCCCGTTCCTAGAAATGTTAGTATGGCTTATTATAAGGATGGCGTTAGTGCTAATACACAGTCTTTTGTGCCAAATAAAATTGTTGACTCCCGCTATAATTTTTAGCGTATAACGCATTTACACTTCGGTATACGACGATATTGTAAATAACAAAAGTTTCTCTAAATAACAAAATAAACAACTTTTGTTATGAACATATTTGCCGAAACCCCAATAGGAAACGAAATATCACTATTATTAATTTCAGACCTCCTTTATAACCCCCACTCCTGCCCGTCCCTAGAAATGTTAGTATGTCTTATTATAATGAAGGCGTTAGTAC
>CM032233.1:116132500-116185000 GCA_019009955.1 Riptortus pedestris | reverse complement strand
GAAACGAAATATCCCAATGTTTAATTTCAGGTCTCACTTATAACCCCCACACCTGTTCCTTTCTATAGTCTAAATTGGTTTCGTAGTTGTATACATAACAAGTTTCATAAAATTCGGTTCAGTAGTTTGGCCGTGTAAAGGTAACAAACATACATGTAAACAGGCACCAAAGCTACAACTTGTTGATAAGAGGTTACAAGTTTATATATATATATATATATATATATATATATATATATATTCATTTATATTGTACTATTGTATATGTTCTATTAATTATAAAATAATAGTTTATGTTATAATCACTTTCAACGAAACAAGAGAATACATGGAACAAGATTAATATTGAATACTAAAGATTAAATAATATATGAAAACGTCCACATCACAACGGTCATTGTTATGCTATCTTTAAAATAATTAGGAACTCAAAAGCCAACTTTGACAGCTGTCTATTCTCTAAATTAAGGAATTCTTATCCAATAACACATCATCTATGAAATTGGTATGTATTTAATGGTAAAAATATAACGATGTCTTAAAATAATACATTTTTAGTTTCTTGTGTGCAATGTTTTTCTTCTGTGCAGGGTCGCGAAGTGCATGGATGTGACAAAGTTATTTCAAATTTGTAAAAAAACCATACAATTTAATTCCAAATATTTTTATAATTTCAAATTATTGAATAAATAGTACGTACATTCAATCCAAAACTTAATTTTGTTTAAAAAAAATATATTGCAATTATCTAGGGGTTCAAAATAAACGAGGATCATGCCCTTAAAACAATGTTAAGTTGCTCAACCAGTTTTTGGATGATCACAGATTATTTTTCTGCTTTATAAAATTACACTCACATATTTACTGAAGACTTCAATAATTCAAATTTATATGAATATAAATGAGTGTTATATTCTCATTAATATGTTGTAATAAGTGATAAGCTGACTCTAAATGAGAAAATAGCAGGAGTATTATCTCATTTCAACAATGCTTCCACATCCCCCAAAGCTGATAAGTAAATGAAAGTTGTCCTAGGAAAATCGGCTTTTACAAAAAGACTGTTATTAAGTACAAAATGAGAAGACAAAACAGTAGCGGTATATTAAAACAATGTGATCCACTAGAATTAACGGTTTAAACCATTGATACCATGATATGGGATTTAATGAGGTTTAAACACCCATTCACGCTCTAAACGGTCCAAAATTAAATTTCCTTTGTTTACATTATTTCAGAGTGGATTTCTCGCGGTCGTGCTTCCATTTACGCTGATAATGTCCGTAAAATTTAAAGAGAAGTCAGCAAGCTCCACGTCACATTATCCAGAAAAGAATAATTTTTAATTTCACTCTTTAGGTTTTAATGTAATTTCGCCTTTCTATCAGCCTTTATTATCATCCAGAAATAGACATTAAACATTTACTCATAATCGTTTCACGCTGCTATTCTTATTAGATGAATTATCATTACATCAGTATTAATGGCCAACTAGTACGGAGATGGTAAACAACGTATTGAATAATGGATAAAGTAAACAAAGTATTGAATCATAATAAAATGTCGTGTTTATTTATACAGGAAAAATGCCATTTACCAATATATCTAATAGTCCGTGACGAACTTTTGTTACAATCGCTTTTTGAAAAATCGTTTCTTCTGGGTGGAACATTAACAAAAGTTAACTGGAAAAATAAACTTTTATTATTATAGTTAAAATGTTCACCTTTTTAATTTTTGGCGTTTGAATAAATGTTCGAAAAATTGCGCCACGGATAAAAATTGAATATCTTATTTCCCTTAAGCGAAATCTGCTAAAAAATGGCTCATTAGCATTGTACCTTAAGAAATTTCCCAGTACCTATTATATACAATCATACAGCCAATAACATCCAACACTTCAATGAACTTATTGAATTCTAGACCTATGAAAGTTTAATTTTTATAAAGGAAAAGGGTTTACCTCCGATGAATTATATATATATATATATATATATATATATATATATATATATATATATATATATATATATATACTAGCTCAGGTACCTTGCACAATATTTTGATATTTACCCGTCCCAGTGTTGAGGGTAAATACCCGTTGTTGGCATTAGTTAATAATAAAATTAATTTTTTATGTAAGTCTTCACTGTCCTCCAAATTGTCATATTTCCCGTCTCCTGTGCATTATGCAAAGATTTCAGTTATTAAGGGCAAAATATTAACATAGATTTGAATTAATTTTTCCAGGTGAGGTAACTCATAGTTCAAATTGGAATGAATTGTTGTGCATATCAATATTTCTACGCAAATTACTTGCTCTACACATTGTTCCTGGAGAAATGTATAAAACAAAAGTTAATCTAAATAACGAAATAAACAACTTTTGTTATGTTCTTATTTGCCAAAAAAACCAATAGGAAACGAAATATCGCTATTTTTAATTTCTGGCTTCCCTTATAACCCCTACTCCTGTTCGTCTCAGAGGATATTAATATAACCTAAAGTCTAAGTTGGGTTAGTAGTAATATACATACCAAGTTTCATAAAATTCGGTTCAGCCGTTTATCCGTGAAAAGGTAACAAACAAACAAATAAACAAACAGACACCAAAGAAACAAAATGCAGTTATGGTGTCTATGACATGTGAAACGAAAAGTTATCGTGAAATTTCGCGAAAAGAATCAATGTACAGACAGAGGTTACAATTTTATATATATATATATATATATATATATATATATATATATATATATATATATAAATGTGTGTTTGTTTTAATGAGCTCAACTCCGTTGAAAGAGAACAAAAAACCTTCTTTCAAATGTACAGTATTCAAATTTACATCTTACATTCTGATTGTACAAAGGCTGTTCATTAATTCCACTATAACATTTTACACAGATACCCTGGAATTACAAACTTTTTGCTCTGGTGGAATTGAGATTCGTTAGACTGCAATAGAGGAAAACCTAATGAATACAATTTTTATAACTACCATTTACCTCATCTGCCTTTATATTCTCATCAATTCATAACATTTTCAAGGACTAATAGACGTCTTCCGAGTTCCGGTTCATTTGATAATGTCCCGATATATAAGCAGGTTTTCCGTTAAGCTATTGAGGTGGTACTCTCGACGCGATTTTCAAAACATTTTCTCAAATGTCCATCGATCCAACCCACTAAATGAGGAAAATGACGTCCGTTCAAAATTATATATACCTATATCATTATTAAGTACCATTACTGAGGTAGCTTTGTTGGGGAAATATTTAGACTGAATAATGAAGGTGAATGATGTTCATTGCAAGACAATTATAAGCCCTATGATAAGTCCCATCCTGGTTATAAAAGAATGGCAACCTGTCAAGTACCTCCTCTCGATTAGCCTCAATAGCACAAAATTGACGTTAATAAATACCACTCATGTATATAATAACCCAGGTTAGCCATGTGAGTTAATGCGTTTCCTTTAATCTCACACGGTGAACCTGGTTGTAAACTTAGTGGCGAGTTCGATTCCCGCTTGGACAATATGAATTTTCTTAGTGTCGAACTCATTAAACGAAATAAAGTGCCGCCCTGTCTAGAAAAGGGTGGTAACCTGTAGATAGCCCGTCGTAATTAGCCATAGCAGAAAAAAGCGGACATCAATAAATACTAATAAGAGCCAACCATTACTTTCCATAACCTTTGGTAACTATAGCCTATAGTCTAAGTTGGGTTATTAATAATATTCGTACCAAGTGTCATAAAATTCGGTTCAGTATTTTAGGCGCGAAAAGGTAACAAATAAACAAACAGACACCAATGAAACCAATTGCAGATATCGTGTCTATGGCATGTGAGACAAAAAATTATCCTTAAATTTTGAGAAAAAAATCAATGTACAGACAGAGGTTACAATTTTATATATATATATATATATATATATATATATATATATGTACATATGTATATGTAGCAGTGGAGACAAGCTTAAATTACTAAAGAGATTGCAGTCCTTAGGAATCTGTGTAAAACTTGTCATTATTATGAAAGTTTCTTTCTATAATGGAAAATTCTGTGATAATGAGGCAAAAGATAGATAGGAGACCCATTATCACTGGCTATTTAAGGACGCTCCCTTATTGCCAAAGGAAATTAAAAGGCTAACTGCTGGTGAAGATAGTAGGAGAATACTATTTCGAGTCTTTCACATCTATGCAATTGAAGAATAGGAGAACTAAATTAATTTTAATTTATTTTTTACAAGAAAAACGAATTACATAAGTCCATATTCTAAGAGAAATATTTTACACTTAAAAGTTTACTAAACCAACAAAGCCAACTCATTACCATAATAATACAGGCAAAGAGTCGAAACAACACCTGATTTGTGGATCCCCTACTTAATAACCTCAAATATAATGCCAATCGAAGGCCACATTGAGGCAATTAAAGCTTATGATGCAGTATACAATACAGATGAGAGTAAACAAGTTCAGAGCACTGGCTGTGGAGTTACTAAATATGAAAGAAGTATTCTCCGCAATTTTTTGAAATACAGACTACATCAAAACTGAAATAGCTACCAAGACGAAATGCTCGTGTTCCTAATAGCTACGTGAAAATGGACAGAAGGTTTAATATACAATTTACTAAAGATAATCGTTGTCACCCATAGCCAACCTTGTACTGGCATTGGCTTTAACCTCACACGGTAAACCTAGAGTGGCGAGTTCGATTCCCGTCTGGGCAATAGGTATTTATTTAGTAACGAACTCATTAAATAAAATCCGTAGTCCCTCCCTAGCTAGAAATGGGTGGTAACCTGTAGATAACCCACCCAACTAGCCATAGTTGCACAAAGTGGACGTTAATAAATAAATAAATAGCTACTCCAATGAAAATATAGCATTTGATATTAACAAAAACATTATTATTGTACTAAGAGCAGGAACCCATATGAAGATTGGAAAAGTGGAAAGTCATACGAAGTAAAATTTCAATCAATTACACACTCACCCCATTATCTTGTATTAAACATTGGTTACAAAATGAACTTGAGACAAAATGGTATAGTAAGTGGACTGTGACCGAGAAGGAACGGTCATTAAAAGCCTTCATACCTGATATTAATATTCGACTGGCAAATGAAATGTTTATACCTAACATAAATCTGACCAGTTTATTGACAGAATAAAGAGGGACTCAATATTATTTAAACAGATTTGAACTGAGACAAATTGACTCTTGCCTATATGACAAACTATTCATCAAGCTTACAGACACCTCCTTTATGACTCCCTTTTAATGAATAATCCTAGAACAGTTCTTAGAAAAAAAATATAGAACACTGGCCTTTAAAGGAACAAACTTTTTTCTCTAAATTTTTAAAATGACTTGATCAATATGCTTAGAAAATTAGCTTCTCGGCGTTTATCTGACCATCAATTGTTTATAAAATGTAAAGCTTACAAATAATATAAAAATTTTAATTTTAATAGTGTTACTATTTTTCCTCTCCCATTAAGTTCTATATTTCAAATATTTAGATAAAAAATGGCAGATGATGGTGTTATTTGTTTCAAAGTTTCATTGAGGTTATTCATTTAAATGTTACAAAAAATTGTTAAGAAAAATAAACAACTAAAAACATAACTGCATAGAAAAAGGTAGATTCACAGAATTTTTTTCTTTATACAAATTTCTTTCCGATGTATTAAAAAAGAGAATTAGCTTTTAATAGAAAAGAAACGATTTTATTTATTGCAATTTTATGACCTAAATCATTAAGTGTTTAGTTATCTCCTAGAAAATGGTAAATATTTTAACGTTAGTGACTTTGCATAATTAACCCCTAGCGGGTAAACGTCCTCAATACCGGACCGACCTCAGCTAATTCCTTTGTTTGTGCAAATCTATCAAAAAATGTATTCTATAATTATTAAGAACGTTAATATGGCATATTTTCAAAAAATCGTGCCCGCATCGGGAGTGTTTTTGAATCTGGTTAGATTCGTAGTGGGTTCTCATTCATTGGTCGCTAATTTTTTTAGGCTATGCCATCAGATAATATCGTTAGGCATAGGACAGTCCGTTGGGAGCAACCTGCAAAACTACTTTTTTTTTATTTGTGCATACACCTCCATGTGAACTGTGACTATCTGGGCGTCACACCTGTCCCAGCCTTTCATTTCCTAACCACCCTTCCTAACAGGTCTTCTTCAACTAACACCCGCCTTCCTGCTCCTACACTTACCTAATCGGTCGCTTAGCCTTATGCCACAGTCCAAGAGCCTGGGGGATTATTTCCAAAAAACTATATCAACCAGTCAGGTTCTTCCGATCCATTTTTTTTTAAATCTTTTCGAATATCTATTTAGTACATAAAAAAATAATCCTATTTCAAAGCAGTGCTGTTGGAAATAAAAATATTATGTACTTGGAGAGAGTAAAAGTCGTCTAATTCTTTACAAATTTGTATTTTAGCGCTAAGCGCTTTCGAAGACTATTGTCTCCAAGCTCTTCAGAGCTATACATAAAAAACAACATCAATAAAATCTCTATACATTACAAATGGGTCACTAATCATATTAATATCAATAAATAAAAATACAAAATAAATATCATAACTGAAGTGAATATAAATAGAAGTATATTCACTTCTATTTGTATTCACTTCTGTTAAGATATTTATTTTGTGTTTTTATTTATTGATATTAATATGATTAATGACTAATGTATAAAGATTTTATTGACGTTGTTGTTTTTCATGTGTAGCTTTTTTTTAATAATCTCTTTTATACTGCGTCTCCGAAAATTAGGCAAATATTTCTTGTAATGGACATTTACATAGTTGATGTCCTGAAAATTACTATTCACTATTTCTTCCCAAGAATAACTCCTATGAAATTACGCTAAGAATTAATTTTTCAGCTTCAGTTCAAATTTTAGTGATACATTATATTAATGTGGAAGTATCATGAGTAAAAGAGGTGTTTTACCAGTGTTGAAAAAGAATAAATACAAATAAAGCTCTGGAGGCGGTAATTTTTATTTGACCATTATCAACCTTAATATTTATTCTATTTTTTTTTTATCGCCAAAATGAAATCAGCTGTAGTGGAAGGAAAATAAGAGTGTGTTACACAGGTTGCAAAATAACGACAAACCCACTTTAAATATAAGTTGGGATCCTTAGGCGTAAATTGCTTTAAGTGTAAATACCGCGAGTTGCAGTCTTGGCTAACAGAATGCTGAAAGCAATAGAATACAAACAGCATGATTAATTTTCAAGTAATTGTAGTACATTAGATTTTTTTTTTTTTAAAAATTGGTTATATAACATTTTGCTTGGCAGCACAAAATATCTGAAAACACACGATTTCATATTTTACTCCTTCTCTCCCTTCTTCTTTTACTAATCCTCTACTTTTTCTGGTTGGCTTCGAAAAATTAAAAAATTGTAACATTAGATTTATCGTTTAAAAATGTGTTAAGTATATAATAAAAAAGGTTGGTAGAATGTCTCTGATGGCATTCCATTCATCATTTATTCATGCTCGAAGAAAACAATGACTGGTATTTAATCTTGTAATAAGGTGTTTCGTGGTACAATGAATTATGGTTTATGCGAGGTGACAAAATGAGTTCAAACTACTTGCATGTGAACGTTTTTAAATTAATTTTTAGTAAGATTGTTATATAGCATTTTTGAATCCAACTCAAAGTAACGCAGATGTTTCTTTCTTTGCATTTTTTAATCAAAACGTGAAAGTCATTCTTATTAAAGATTTCATAAAGATAAGGTTGAAAACTGATACGTACATCATTTACAAGACGTAATTTTAGATGTATAATCAAATCAAAAAATCTTTGTATCGCAGCAGATCAATAAATATATTAGGTTGCGGAATTGAAGAATAATCAAATACCTTAAAAGGGCAAAATTCTTATTCAAGAGTATTTCCGATCAGAGGACATTCGTTTTTTCCTTGTGGAAGGAATATTTCTTTACTAAAGTATTAAAAAGAGTGATAAAGTCTATTTAATATAATTTATAGAGATAGTCATAACGTTAGCGAAGAGAGTTATTTATACTGCACGTTTGCCAGGGTACTTATTGATTTCGAGAAACGGTGGCCAATGTTTTTTTTTTTTAATGATACATGCTATCCAGACAAACTGAAGCATTAACCCTAGTATTACCGACCTCTCCCAGGTCGCATGGATTACCAAGGGGGGGGGGGGGCTCCTCGAGCCCACAACCTTAAAAACCTTTTATTTTGGTTCTATAATTTTTTTTAAATTTTTATTTCTATTGGATTATGTTTAATGAACGTTTCTTATGACAACTGTGAAAAAAAAATTAAACACAAAAATAAAAATAAATTAAAAAAAAAGTTCGGATGGGGAAAAAAGGATGACTTTAAATTAAATGTAATTTTATTCTACTGGAGGAACATATCTAAACATTGTTAGAATAAAAAGTTATCTATATCTAAGTTATTATAACATTATAATAGAATAATAATTTAAGAAAATATAATTATCAGATTCGTAATGCAATTATCGGTGCTTTTGCACAATAATTTTTTTTCCGAGTGTTTATCCAGGATGCAGCATGGACTAACTGTTCCCCTAGTTGGGAACAACCTAGAAAATCTTCTCTTTTCTAAAAAAGTATCTATCAGGACCAATAATTATAACCATCTCAGTAATATATTTTTATATGAAAAAAAATTATATGGGGAGAATATATATATTTTTTTTGAGAAAAAAAAAACTTGAGAAGGTTTGTGTATGTTAAAATTACATCAAAGTAATTATTATTTGAGCAATATAATTAATAACACTTGAATTACTAGTTAAAAGTAGTATTAAATATCAGTGGGCTCGAGGAGCCCCCCCCCCCTTGGTACTTAAGTGTATAACTACCCCTTGCATTACCAAGGGGGGGGGGCTCCTCGAGCCCATACGTCAAAAAAAAATTTTTTCTCAACATAGAAATTTTTTTATTTAATTTTATTGTTATGCCCTCAGTCTAGGATGTTTTTTCTGAGGAATACATAAAATATCAAAAATATCCCATTAAAATTGGGTGATAGGGAACAAAAACAAAAAGTTGTGGGCTCAAGGAGCCCCCCCCCCCTTGGTAGTTCTAGGGTTAATAGCAAGGGGTCATTAGATACATCTTAAACCATCCAATTTATGTGCTATGCTCATTTTAGTGATACGACCAGTTTTGTGAGAGCGATAAATTGAATTAATGGACTCCAACAACTAAAAGAAAATAATCTGTAATTACTAAGTTATCTTGCATATCCACAATGATTTGTAATAATAACGAAATTCATGACGAGTTACCAGACACTTTAATGAATTATTGGCTAAACCAGCAATAGTATGCCATATAGAAAGTAATATTAACTATGACGATGACAATTGAATACATAATATAAATAGTGGGAAATAGAATATTTTTCTAAAAAGTAACTGATGCATTACTAGTTTTGAAATTGTTTTTCAGAAGATTATTAGTCCTATACAATTAATGACTTTGTAATATGAAACATTATTTGTATGAGAAACGAGTCCAAGACGAAAAAAATGTAAGTTATCTATTATTAAAGCCCATACATAATTTTGGTGAAGTTAATGATATTATTTTTTTGGCATGACGTTACACTGAATGATTTGGGATTTTTAAACGTTTCGTTTTGTTTTGGTTAAATTGTATAACTTTTTTAGACCATACTAAAGTAGTTTCCTTGGGGTGATAAGAAATACATAGGGTATTTTTCTAACCTCATCTACGAGTTCAAAGGCACCGTAATTTAAGTAGACAATTTAGCAGATATCCCTTAATATATCTAAATCGTATACTTTTTAAGTAAACAGTTATCGATAGAATAATAGTTTTAGTAGGGTCTGTAACGTCTATTAATTTTTCTTCATTTTCGTTAATCCTTACCTTTCGTAAGAACATGAAACTTCTGTGTAGTCATATCTCCTTAGAGCTATAATGCTATTTATTGTATGAGGTAAGCAAATGAACCAATTTTCTGTATGTAAAAGCAAAAGAGAAGAAATGTCGACCGCCCCTTCATCTTTTGGAGTATCAATGGCTAATCTAAAATATATATATTTGCATTGGAAGAGATATTTGAATACGAAGGGGCGTTGAATTCATTCCCACAGTTACAATCCTAAAATTCGGAAATGGTGTTATGAAAGAAAAGGAACTAAAAAGCGATGTTAAAAGGGTTTGACAGCGTCCCACGGTTGTAAAAGAGAAAGATAAAAGCAGCCTACCGCCTCTTCCCCATTCCCTGAAACTTGTATGAAGTAAATGAACTTGATCCAGATAAGTGGGAGCCCCTGTGATGCTAGGCTGACAGTTCGGGTCGAGTCGGTCTCTTTAAAAAGCATTATCTCAGAGGTTTTCACATTTTGATAAGTATGTAAGCAGGGGTCTTAACTAAATTCTGGAGGGGATTTTCGGCTATAACTCGTAACTATCAGCGGCAAAAGTGGGGTTAGAGAGAGTGGGAATAAGCGGAGCCGGGGGTTGGAGGGTGAAGGGGGCAGCGTTGTTAGCTGGAGGGAGCCAACAGGGCAATGTCTGACGAAATTCTATGACTTAAATGAATCACTGGCTAGGGATGTTTGCCCGCCCACCATTATTTCACCCCGCCGTCAGGAACGTAGACCGGAGATAAAAAATATGTGGAATTAAATTTGAGAGGGGATAAATGTTCCAGGAATTCCTTAAAAATGGAAAATATTTAATACACACACAGACACACGCACATATCTTCCTATCCAATGGCCTTCCTTCTTAATGCATTTCTTTATTTGTGGGTCTTATGGGAAAAAAACCCTTCATTCAAAAAATTATTTTCTTTAAAACATCTTTATTTTCTTATTTTCGCTTATCGCGGACGTGTTTCAAACTTGTGCTTCTTTTCAAGGAGTGAAGGCGAGATTCTAAAAATGATTCACTATAAAGTAATTAACTATTTTAATTAATCAATAAGTGTTTATATATATATATATATATATATATATATATATATATATATATATATATATATATATAGAGAGAGAGAGAGAGAGAGAGAGAGAGAGAGAGAGAGAGAGAGAGAGAGAGAGAGAGAGAGAGAGAGACACACACACACACAATCCATTATAACATTAAAACTTATTTATATGTTATGTTGCTGATACTAAATGTATTACTTACTCTATTTTACTTAAAATCTAGAGATATGATTTTTTTTTCTTTTGAGAAATTATAAAACTTGTTAAAAGTGAGGATTGATTGTGTTTTAAAAAAAAAATTTTAAATTATCACATAATGTGTTAAAGTAGTTCATTCCAAAGTTACTTATTGTACAATACCTCAGTTCTGGTTTTCATATTTTAATATACAACCTTTATTATCGACATCAAATGAATTACAAGCAATTTGCTAACATTTTATTTTTTTTTGCTACATTGTAAAATGTAGATATATTATTTTGCAGGGTATTTAATGACTAATTTTTGCCACTACAATTCATAATTTTGGTGCAAAGTCAAAATGTTAAATTTATAGTTTTCCTGTTTATAAGGGTGTGAAATATTTTTTGTGTAACATACGATTTTTTTTTCTCACTATTAATGTTTTTATTGTCATTATGAAAATGGATTCCTTTATCTTTCCTTTTTTTTCTTTAGCCGAAATGTTTATGTCCTTAAATTCAATTTCACGTTTATTTATGTTTAAGTGTTCAGAGCAGTCTGGTACTTTAAGTCACCAAGCAAGATGAGTTGCAATATACTATTTTTGTTTAAAATTGTTCATATTCACCATTGTAAGTCCCTTGCAATCAGCACAAACTATGTTATGAATATGATAGTCAGTGTTTAGTATATTGTGTTGGCAAAATACCGAATGACAAATAATCAAGATTCTATTACTCATCATTAAAAATTGTTATTATTTTTTTATTTATTTATAAAGTTATTTATTTATATCGCCCTTGGCGATGTGGCTAAAAGTTTCACAATGTAAAATGAAAACAAAATTATAGAAAAATAACAAAAACTGAAACAATAAATACAAAATTAAATACTAGTAATAAAGACAATTAATAAACATCATACTAGTAATAAAGACAACAATTTAAAATGGTTTTAATAAAAAAATTATGTTATTCCTATAAACTAGTACATTTATATAATTTTATTTTTATTTTATTTATTTAGTTTCGTGCCCCACAGCGATGGCGGTTGGCTTTATTAGGAAGATATAAACTGCTCAAAAATGAATAGGGATATTGGCTGTTTTGTGGTATGAATGGGGCCTAGCATATTTTTTTTTATTATAAATATCATTAATATTAATTAGAAATTATTGCCTTTTTCCCCCATAAAAAAAAATGTAATTAAGATCGATTTAATTAAAATTAATAGGATAAGAAAAAATAACCAATATCCCTATTCATTTTTGAGCAGTATATATACTCCTTCATGTGCTTACCTTTTTTGTACTTTTATATTATGGAAAATATTTATTTAATATCTGATTCTTTCTCATATCCGTGCTTTGTCATCATTAAACAAATAAATTACAGAACGCCCTCTTTCTTCTTGTCTATCTACTAATTTACGAAATAATTCTTATGCCATGCCTTATTCAAAAACTATACATTACAATCAGTTGATTTCCTCATACGATTAACTACTTTTTTACTTTTTATTGAAATAGATGTCGTTTGTATTAATATAATGGTTTTAATAAAAATAAATGTAAAATAGGACTTATATCTGTTGAATTGCATTTCCTAATTATTATTTATATTTCTTGGGTGTTTTTCATAATTAACAAATATTTAATATAGCCTAGTTAGATTTTTAATTTGACTTAAGATATTAAGAAACATATTTAGTCCAGACGAGAGTTTTTACACAATAGCACATTCCCTTAAGGGAAATCAGCTATTGAGGTCGTACTCATGACGCGAGAAAAAAATTTCTTCAAATGTCCATCGGTCCTACACAGGAGATGTCGAAAATGAGGTCCGTTCAAAATTATATATATATATATATTTGTCTGTTAAAGATCTAGCGGTCGCAATTTTTGTTTGATCGTTTCCAAACAACTCAGAATTTAATCAGTTTTATGTAATAAGGAAGATCGAGTTCGTTAATGGCTGAAATCGGACCAGTGGGAGGGGGATTTTTGAAAATTCGAAATATCTCCGTTATCATGCGTTGGATCAAAACATTTTTGAGAATCAATCTTATTGCAAATTAAATTTACTATAAATATTGTTCAATACATTTATTCTGTATCATGAATATTAACAGAGATATTTGCATTTGTATTGTGTGAGTGGTCGGCTGGAGTCGGCCATATTCGGGACTTTCCGTGGAAAGCTAGTTCGTCCCTCCTAACTGTTCGTCCCTCGTGAATTGGTTTAGAGATTCGTTACTACTGCCGTTATTATTAGGCAGATTTCTCTATTGTAAAACTTCACGAGAGAAATCTGCTTAGTTTAGGCAGCCCCTGCGTGGCGGACTTCGTTATTTAATTTCAGGTTATTTAATTTCTTAGACAACAATATTATACTTAAAATCCTATACTAAGCGTAAAAAAGAAAAAAAAAATCAATTTGACTGTGTACATGCTCTAGACGCCATGTTGGTTTTTACTGAACAAGCACCTCCCTACAGTGCAAACAGAGGGTCAAAGACGCAGCCCTTGCTCCCCTAAAAAGCATAACAATCGATAAATAAAATGAAAAATGCATTCGCACTAGTATATTTTCAGCTGAAAGGACCATTCTCATTTCGAAATTCCCATTTTAGCTAATTCCTTTTTCGAGAAAATTAGCTCATGAGATTGTCCACGAGACAAGATTATTTCAAAATAAAAAAAAACCTCCATCGCGCAGGGGATGTGTAAACTAAGTTGATTTATCACACTATCAATTGGCATGCATCTCACACAATATAGGCCCGTTGAGAACAATATTTGGTTTTTATGCTTGGTATAAGGCGTTTCATGATATATTCTCCCATTTTAAAAATGGGATGAAAAAAAGTGGGTGCTCACTTAATCCAGAAATCTACGACATGCCAAATATCTCGGCTAATATTATCCATAGAGAAACTATACATAAAACAACATTTATAGGAAATTGTAAGAAGAAATTCCATATAATTTTTCGGTAATACTTTTAATAAAGGAGATGTTTTTTATTTTCGAAATTCCACCAATTCAAACTACTTCAGCAGTATACGTACTTGAACTTTAGAATTACAAAAACCGTTTAAATATCGAGTTTGGCACCAATCAAACAAATATTGTGACTTTAGAGCGGTAGCAGAAAGTTATATATATATATATATATATATATATATATATATATATATATATAGATATGTATATAATTTTGACCTCATTTTCGTCATCTCCTAAGTAGGATCGATGGACATTTGGGGAACCTTTTCGAAAATCGCGTATGGCTACAACCTCAACTGCTGATTTCCCTTGATGTAAATCTGCTAAAAACGGGAGTATGAAGGAAATATAAAATCGTAAGCATATCCAGCCAAGTTCCAAGCGGTTCAGAAAAAATAAGCATTAAGTCTTCAAAATGATTTATTTATCTATGGATTACCATCTCAATCTTCTGCGTCCTATTTTAATTGATCTTTAAGGACCACGCTATCCTTGCAAATAAGTAGAAGTACAAAAATTGATTCGCCAAAATATGGTTAATTATTGTGAAAGGATGAAACATTTATCTGTGGTCGTCGTAACTGTCTTAGATATACGATTATTGCAAAAATGACAAGACAAGCCTTGCTCCCTACGGAAAAATCTAGTTTGTTTGTAAACTGAACAAAAATTCGAACAACGAAGATCATTTAATAAATACACAAGTGTGTGTGTGTGTGTGTGTGTGTATACATAATTCATCGGAGGTGAGTAAGCCATTTTAATTTGAAAAATTTTAACTTTCAAAGGTCTCGAATTGTACACAACACACACACACACACACACACACACACATATATATATATATATATATATATATATATATATATATATAAACATACACAAAAATATGTTTTTCATGGCTAGGAAAAAATAATAAAATCAAACAAATTGATAAATATTGTAAATCGAATTCAAATAATAAAAGAATTACCTGTTTGTTGTAGTAGCATTATTTCCTTTATTCATCCATTATTGTTAATAGCTTAGATGCTACGATGGTAGCCTCCGCAAGTCCTTCACGAGGCTCTTCTCCTGATGAACCGAACTTCGCTCTTTTGGGTTGTTAGGTTACGCCCTTTCAACATGATCCAACCGTCGCACATTGTCACTGTGTTCAAAAATAAGAAAAATGAGGTTTGAAAACTTTTGTTTCGAGCGGTAATATAAAAATTAGGGCCTTAGAACAGAAAGAAAACATCGGAATTAGAATAGACAGGCTCAGAGCTAAAGAGTAGCTTGAATTGCTCACTGGTTCGGTTAGTAAGTATTTACTTTGGCAGTTCCAATCTTATTATTTGCTCATTTTCATTCCTCTCTTCATCTATTGTAACGTCAGTCCTAAGAGAATCGTTCATTGACAATTCTTGACTAACAGTACGAAAATGGGTAAGCTCTGTTCATTAAGATTATATTAGAAATTTTCATCAATTTTTCAACTTTGGAATTGATTTGGAAAAAACCCTAAAATTACTTTTTTTTCATGCTTTAACCATAAATAGTACAGAGCTTTACAATTATTTTCATACCTATTTTACTCGCTTTTGGCTGCTTCTTACGGTGACTTTGTGGTTTTAGATTTCGTAACCAATGCACAACTGTACCAAGTCTGGCGCAGTAATGAACCAAACATCAGATAAGATGCTTTATTTGATAGAATCGTGCAGGAATATAATTTATGGTAAAGTTTTGATGAAGGACAATATCAGACAATTCGTACGGTTGTTTTGGCTGGATATTATAAAAAAGTGGGACCTCTGTTATTGGTTATGCAGGAGCATTCGTAACAAAATTCGAAGGTTGGCTGAATAAAAACATTAAACTTCCCGATAACGTGTTTGAAGTATGTAAAAGAGATAATAATCAACCAGGTCCATTTTGAAAGTAGTTTCTAGTCGTAAATCAATTAATATGCCACAATTCACTGAATTGATTGGTGAAACTAAATATATTGCTTTTATATGGACCTCATATTATTTTTTTTTTCATTACACCAATTGAGCAATTATCAGTAGCATTAGAAGGCCGAAGACATAAGTTATCTCAGAGAACACAATACAAGGAAAACTTCTCGTATTGATGCAAATATGGATTTAATGAACATTCGCCTCCTATCGCTAGATCTATATTTTTAAACTTTAAGAAAGATTGGTTCCAAAAAAACGTTTCATCATACCTAATTTTAAATAAAAATTATAGGATTTGTTCAAAATCTAGTGATTCTGAGAAGAAACAAGGTTTTCTTATTTCTAATTTTCTGTATATATTTTTTATAAGTTCGTAAATATCATATGTAATTTTCCATTTACATTTTATGTAAGTTTATACCACGATAAATTATTTTTTCAAGACAAAACTTTTTCCCTCCATGTTTGTTTTGTTTAAAAATCTAAAAAAAATAATAAACCTAGTCAAGACAAAAATAGGATTTTTGAATTATTACCCTATATACTCGTGACACTGTCGGCCCTTCTTAATTCCAAGGGTGATCAATATTGCTTTTTCAATGCTTCAAATGAAGTTTTTACAGTTCTTCTTTGCTGGACTAGGAAGATTCTCCAGCTTTCCTAGGTAAGGCTCCACTATTTATTGCAAAATATTATGTAAACATGTTCTCCTTTTTCTTGAAGAAGAGATTCTAACTGTGGGGTTTTTACAGGGGGTTAGACGCACCCGATCCCCGTAACTAATCAGGACTTTATATATACTTCCACTTAATTTCTTGTGCTGTGAGGAGGAGTAGAAAAGTTCGGAAAGAAAGAAAGAAAGGAAAGAAAAGAGTTCGAAAATTCCAAATATCTGCTTTATTATGAGCCGTATCGAAAAATGTTCTTGAGACAATTTTGTAAGCTATTGGTGCCGACTATTGTTGTTCTATACTTGCTTTTGTAGCATAAATGTTATTATGTTATTCGTACTTTCTCGTTGTATGCCTTCAGTAAACCCATACTACAGTAAGCCCTAACTTCTACTCGCATTTTTACTTGGAAATAGAAGGTTTAAGGGGAGATGTGATGTCAGAAAGTGGGAAATCTACTTAAGTAACGCAGCCCCTGCGTGAGGGGCTTTTTCATATTTCCAATAGTTGTCCTGGCTCCTACCGCACTTGCGCTACAAAGTTAAGACGAGATTGCTCTTGTTAGCTTCAGTATTGGGCTTGTGGCCATTTGATTGGACGATATAGTTATCTTACTGTCATCCACTAATGTAAAATCGAATGATGAAGGTATAACAAAGGCACTCTCATTACAGCAGATGGGGTAATTGTTCTTATTCCCTGTGCATTCTCTTCATCAGATGAAAAGTTCATTTAATTTATTTCACTAGGTGTTAAGATTTTTTATCATTAATAATAGACTGAGTGGTTTATTATATTCTAATAGTCATCATTATTTGTGTCTCCCACTCTAATCGTTGACGATCAGCTAAACACTGTTGTATTATAGTGAACATTGTAAGAAATAAAGATAAAGACCAAATAATAAAAATAAGGACTATTGATACTATATTGATTTGGACGAAGCTCCAATTAAATAAGGCTTCCTAACTCCCTTTAGCCCTAACGTTAAAGAATTTATTACGAACCGAGAAAGGTAATGTTTCTTTCTCACACAAGAGGTCTACTTCCTCTCCATCGTATTTTCTCCCCGGTAATGAAAGTGTTTCAAATTCGCACAAACAACTGTCGACAAGAGCACCGCCATCTTATTTTCACGTTTCTATCGTATTTTTATGCTATATATATATATATATATATATATATATATATATATATATTGTTGCGTGAAAGACTGGCACAGAGAGAGAGAGAGAGAGAGAGAGAGAGAGAGAGCCGCGTGTTTGATCTAATTAGGGCCATTCTAAGTAGGGCCGCCGGCAGAATCTAATTAAGGCCTTCCAGGAAGTTCTGGACCTTTCCTTGGCTAGGCCCTTCTACAGGTATATATAAGGGACTCTCTCAGTACCCCACTGTTTAGTTTACGCTCAGGGTGTCTTGATGGTCACATCAGTGCTCCAGTGCGACTTAGTGTTTTTATAAGAAGAACAGTGTTGTGCCGTGACTGTAAGTAACAGTTTAGTGCGTGTTTAAGACAGTCCAGTGCCGCGAAGTAAAGGACAGTGCAGTGCCGTCGTTTTATGTGAAGTTCAGTGACCGCGAGTGAATTATTGGACTGTGAAATCTGAAGAACAGTGACACTATCAGTGTAATACTGTGAGTAGTAATAGTTAACCAAGAGTATTGTGCATTGTGAAATAAATTGTGCAGTGATAAACTGTGAAACTTGTGTGTGTTTAATTTTGCTATCCAAAGAACTCTTTTAACAACTTTTATTACTGGTTTTGTAATAAAAACATAACAATATATGTATATATATATATATATATATATATATATATATATATACATACACACGCACACGCGCGCACACAAACGAAAATAATGTTTCCACAAAATACTCACTTATTCATTAATATAAATCAACTTGTTACACCTGATTAGGTTGTCCCAATAAATTACATTCCCTTGTTATTCGATCCTTCCTATATTGGCTTTCGCGTAGAATTTATATATATATATTGGAAGAAGTGGCTTTGAAATAATGCAATTACCTAGAAACTGAAGTGGAGGGAAGTGCTCAGGTGCAATAAATCTTGTATTACAGTCAATCCCTCTCCTTGTTTCAATTTAACACTTTCAATCGTAATTTGCTGTTAACTAATGTTTGAAATTTGACTCTCCCTCTTAAAGCTAATTATGCCCTTTGTACAAGCTGACAAACACACACGCACTGACATATACCTTATATAAACAAAGGGGAAATGTATATAAATTTGTTTTCCGCGCACAATTCTAAACAACGTGTCTTTTAGCAGATTTCCCGTAAAAAAAAAATCAGTTATTGAGGTCATACTCAAGACGCGATTTTCGAAAAATGTCTTCAAATGTCCATCGATCCTACCCAGGAGATGACGAAAATGAGGTACGCTCAAAATTATATGTGTGTCTATGTATATAAGTTTAAGTACCTCAAAACATTTAATAAAAAAAATATGTAAAATGTATTATTTTATTGTATATAGTAGGTTAATATTATGTCACTAGTTCTTATATATATATATATATATATATATATATATATATATATATATTATTTTTGTATATTACTAGTAAGATTGCTAACACTAAATGGGCCAGACTCAGGCTAAAATATGTATATATTAGCCAATAAAATCTATCTATCTATCTACCTAGGTTTGTTTAAAATTATATATTTGTTTCTTTTGCTCAAACGGTCGCAATTTTTGTTCGATCATTACCAAACTCTATATTTAAACTTTTATGTAAAAAGACAGATCGAGTTCGTTAATGGCTGAAATCGGAGAAGTAGGAGGAGGGGGGGGGGGTTAGAGGGGGTTTTTCGAAAATTCGACATACCTCCGGTACTATAGGTCGGATGAAAAAATTGTATAGATCCTATCTTATTGCAAATTACGTTAAGTGTACTATAAATATTATATGTGCATTTATTCTCTATCTTGAATATTAACCGAGATATTTGCATTTTTCAGTTTTCAGTCTTCAGCAAACCCCCACTTCTACTCGTGTTACATAAACAATACTTTTTTATGTAATAAACCACATTATTCCAAGCTTTAATACTATAAATTTTCAAGATTTTTAGAGTTTTCAAGAGACCTTTATTATCCGAGATAAATGCTAATATGTTATGGTGACCCCCCCCCTTTTAAGTTCTTGGACTACTAAAATTTTATTGATTGAGATAAAAATTATTCTGATCCATTATAAATTACAGTACTAGATATAGTAAATAGTCTTTAATAAAATTAATATGTTATATTCTGATATATTTCAGTAATTGTTTTCTCTCCTGTGAGAAGTTGGCACACGTGTTTGTTTACGTTTCAGGTGCTTCCCTTCTGGAGGTTTCTTATTATCGTTTGTACTTATTTATTCACTTGGTGTTGACGGTGCTATTGTGTTACCAGTATGTAGATTTTTCTACTGTTAAACATCACGAGGGAAATCTGCTTAGTTTACGCTGTACCGCGTGATGGACTTTTCTCGTATATTCCATAGAGTGCATAGACCTTAATAAGAATTTCGACGAGTAGGTAAATAACCGAATTAATGTTTGGACTGTTCAAATAAGCGAATGATGGCAAATCCTTGATGAATTGATATATAGGAAGGAAGGATGAGGATATTTAGGGTGGAGGATTAACTCTGATCCGCCAGGATGTACAGCTTGAATCCAATGACTTATCTCTCCCTAAACTATTCCAATGAACTAGGCATTTTGCAAACTATTCAACTTGCATCAAATCTCCTACGTGCCTGCAATTCCTCTCACTATAATCCGTTGATCTGATAATTTCCGATTCCAGGAGAGACTACAGTTTGCAAATGCGGAGCCAATGAGTTTCACATTTGACGACGTAGTTCGGCGATTCGGTAGAACGAGTCAAGCAACTACAGTTGACGAGGATTTAAAGTGAAATGAACTCAGCCAAAGGTTCGAATGAAAACTCTTCTTCCATATAAAAATATTCAGTTTAATATAAAGCTCAATATGCATAAACAGTCTATATATATATATACATATATATATATATATATATATATATATATATATAGTTGTGCGAAGATTAAATACAGAAGGATTAGCAGAGAGTCGCGTGTTTGGGAAGTGCGATGTAGATCAAAGAAGCCTACAGACGGTCGAGCTCCTGCTAGACCCTTCCAGTCCAGACGTGGAAGGTCCAGCCTATTCCCCTTTGATGTATGCCGACAACCTATATAAAGAACCGGCCAGCCGCGAGCTAGACAGGCAGTTTTCTTTTCAAGTGCTCATATGTGCGTTCGGTACTACAGTGCGACTTAGTGCAGTGCGGTAAAGTGATTTTATAAGAAGAACAGTGTCGTGCCGTGACTGTAAGTAACAGTTTAGTGCCGTGTTTAAGACAGTGCAGTGCCGCGAAGTAAAGGACAGTGCAGTGCCGTCTTTTGGTGTACTTCAGTGACCGTGAGTGAATTATTGGACTCTGTAATCTGAAGAACAGTGACGCTATCAGTGTATAGTGTGAGTAGTAATTAAGAATAATTACCAAGTGTATTGTGCATTGTGAAATAAATTGTGCAGTGATATAACTGTGAAACATGTAAGTATTTAATTTTGCAATCCAAAAAGAACTCTTATTAAGAACGTTTATTACTGGTTTTGGTAAAAAAAAAAAGTAACAATATATATATATATATATATATATATATATATATATATATATATATATATATATAGATTATTGTCATACTTCTCGGTGGAGTCCGTCGTCACTGGCTGATGGTTGAATATATATATATATATATATATATATATATATATATATTTGTGTGTGTGTATTTTATGCTATTTCAAAGTATAAATTATTGTTTATAGGGGTATATATATATATATATATATATATATATATATATACCCCTTTATATCTTTTTTACGTGTGTTTATATATATATATATATATATATATATATATATATATATATATATATAAACACACGTAAAAAAGATATAATTAAAAAAAACAATAAATAAATAAATATAAAGGTAAATAAAAGAATTAATAAATAAAAGAATTAATAAATATAAGAATAGTTTGTATGTGATTTCCATTAACTTATTGCCCAATTGCGTGGAAAAATTTATATTTTATCCCCATCTGCTTTTAGAACTCTAACCATACAAGTCAGACAATGATGAAAAGTGCCCTAAATAAACTATCAAGGAGGGTCACTTAGTACTCTTTCATGAAATTGTATATTTCTACGTCCTAATTAAATGACTGTTTTGTAGATTCGAAACCTTTGAGTTACTGAAGAGAAACTTAATGTTGGAGGCCTTTTACCGGGCAGAGAAGTATTATTCTTTGTGACCATTCTGGCCTTTGTATTTATTTTAATTCAATATAACTATACTTCTGCTACACGTGAGCTCCCAAAAATCCCACGAGAGATCCAATATCGTATCGGATCGTCTAAAGGTTCTCATGTTCATGATGTTTTAGCAGATTTTCCTTAAGGGATATCAGCTATTGAGGTCGTACTCATGACGCGATTTTCGAATTCTTCAAATGTCCCTCGATCCTACCCAGGAGATGATGAAAATGAGGTCCGTTCAAAACTGTATATATATATATATATATATATATATATATATGTGTGTGTGTGTGTGTGTGTATATATATATATATATATATATATATATATATATATATTTATATATACACATACATATACATGTCTGTTACCGCTCTAGCGGTCGCAATTTTTGCCTTATCGTTACCAAACTTGATATATAATCGGTTAATACAAAGAGTAATATTGAGTTCGTTAACGGCTGAAATCGGACCATTGGGAGGGGAGGGGGGTTAGAGTAGGAGAATTTAGATAATTCTTAATATCTTCGTTATAATGCGTCGGATCGAAAACTTTTATAGAACCAATCTTATTGCCAGTGTAATGTTCTTTAAATGTTGTTATGTACATTTTTTCAGTATCTGGATTATTAACTGAGATGTTTGTATTTTTTAGTTTTCGGTCTTCAGTAAAGCCCCTCTCCTACTCATCTCATATTAACAATATTATATTATGTTATGCAGCACTTTATTTTAAGCTTAAATACCAAATATTGTTCTTATTGAACTTTTAAGTTTTGAGATAAATGAAAATACACGCACGTAGGAAATCTGCTTAGTTAACGCAGCCCCTGCGTGACGGACTTTTTCTTGGGTTCAGATCTTACGCTGCTAGTACGAACAGTTGTGCATCGCTAGTCAATTTAATAGGTGATAATTCCAGGGTTTGCCATAATATTTCAAATTTAAACTTTTAGCTCAAGGGTAAGTAGTACAGGTGAGATTGAGTCACCGTTTCATAAGCCAGGAGTAATCTCATTGCTACCAGATACGCCAACCCCTGCTGGATCATTTAAAATGTCTCATCCTGATTCATCCTTATCAAACTGATAACTTCGCTAAATATTCTTATTACTGTGGTCTGTTTCGGAGAACACCTGCAGATTAATTTTAGATAGCTATTATTCATGCTTTTAAGAAAATACTCATAACAAGACATGTGCGCATTATTTTTATAAATAACCGCAATACAAAGGATTGTTTGAATTAAATCGTGGGACAAAAACCAGAAATTATTTTCCAACATCTTACTAAATAAACACTTTGGTTCGTACCTTCTCCTCCAAATAAATCCACGTAAATACGAATCTAAAATACTTTTACTCATTCCACATCCTTTTTTATTATAATCCTGAGACCAGGCATAGAGTAATAGAATTATCTTGTTCAAGGTTAAATGCCATCTGTCTAGACGTACAAACAACCATAATCCCTTCTTATAGCAGTACAACTTGGATGTTCTTTTCCTTTTACCCTTGGCTTCATCGAATGCACTTTATCACATAATTTGGTGATATCTAAACCCTCTTACTCTGTATGAACTTAAACCCGTCATCTTCACTCCTTATGTTTTCACTAAATTGGAAAATTGTCATTATAATTAATTGTAGACCACGAATGAAAGAATATATTTATTAGAATTTATAGCTAGGTTATACGTTAAATTTCATAAATATATGGAGTTATTTAATAAAAGTAATGGTAATTGCTGAATAAGTAATCTGCAGGCGTTTTCCAAAGCTGACCCCATTACTGTAAAGCCTAAACAATATTTATATTGTCTTACTTTCTTTATATTTGCGTTTCTACTGCAAAAAAAATCATCAAATTAATCACTTTCCTAATAGTGACATCTACTGCACCTTTCACAAATTTCATGGATAAGAATCTTGCTTTTTGTCTATCGAATGTATGTATTTTTTTATATGTTTAGTAGACATGTATAACAACAAATAATATTGTACCATTCCAGTAATCAAAGTACTCTGCACACCATGGAGTATTATGCACTGCTCTTTCCATTGCCCTAAATTAACCCTAAATAAACAAGAAACAACGAAAAAACTTTGGACCATTAGCGTATTTCTAATTACGCAACAGCACAAATATTTTGGTCAAAATTTATTTTTTCCTGGTTGTCGGCTCCAGGAGTTGTCTCTTCCCTCATTAAAAAGTTTTGACGGCTCTCCGGCCATCTTCGGGAGGGGACTTATCAAGGAGCGTTATTATTTTGTGAATTTAGGTAAACAAATTAGGGCAAATTTTGGGGTTCTCGAAATAAATAAAATTAAAAGCTAGTCGCCTGATGGAGAGCCATTGAAAATTTGGAGTGAGAGAGGAGAGACGACCGCTGGTTCAGACAGCCGGAAAAAATAAAATTTTTACCTTTCGCCCAGCGAGGCAGTATGACGAATGAAATATTTTTCAAAACTGGAACCTTTTTATGTAATCTATTTGAACACTGTTCATCATTTAAATGTGCCGATGTAATCATCTGATTGGGTATGTACGTCTCTATTGTCAGTCTTGACGTGACCACGTCGGTAGTAAGGTCGAATCCTTTTAGCAGATCTCCCTAAAGAGAAATCAGCAATTGAGGTCGCACTTATGACACGATTTTCAAAATTATCCTCAAATGTCCATCGATCCTACCTAGGAGGTGACGAAAATGAGGTACGCTCATACTTCTCGGTGGAGACCGTCGTCACTGGCTGATGGTTGAATATATATATATATATATATATATATATATATATATATATATATGTTGTCCCAAATTCCCGTGCCACCCACCCTTAAAATCGCAAATTATATTAATAAAAGCCTGAAACTTGGTGTATCATATTTGTGACCCCTGAAGAATCTTTTCAGTCCATATTCAACCTCCTGACCATCTTCAGTACTTCTCCAGCGACTATTACTTTGGAATTTCCTATGAAATGCCCCACTTTTTATGGTGGATTCTTGAATAAATTCTAAAACGAGTTTATATCAGTGCATTTTTTTTAGTTAACGCATCCTTTAGGCGTATAATGCACAAATCTTTATTTCAAAAATGGCACATATTATTGAAAAATGATGCAACATAAAAGTTGTAGCCAACATAATTATCTTCGAAACAAGGCTATGGGAAGAGGAACAATATTCTGAAATACAAAAAAGGTACCTTTTTCAATTATCTCTTTCTTTCTGATGGTACCGAAAAGACGAAAACGACAATATTAATTGTATTGCTGGTGGCTTAGAGTGACAACGTCCTTTACGGGATCACTCAAGTGTTGAAATCTACTAAGTGGCATTTAAATGTGCAAATAGTATTTATTTAAAATCTTCGTTTAAATTAACAATTTAAGCCTTCTTTCTATTCTGACCGTTTGCAAAAGATTAACGATAGTAATTAAGTCGGAAGTCAGGATTTATTAGTGGAACTCTGGCCAGTCAGGCAGGCCAAGGGAAATAACTAATATGTCCTATTATCATATATAAATTAAACTGTTCCTAGTTTATAAAACTTAGAGACTAAAAACTCTTTATTAGAAAGCGATTCAATAGGTAAATACTACAAGATATTTAGAAATATGTAAAAGTAATATGGTATTTAATAATAAAATTACCCCTTCTTGTAAACAGCCACGAACAGGACTATACTTAATACACCTGTATCAGCAATTCATTTATGCACAACACATTTGTAACAGCAATAAGACTATTTATATATTTCGTATGTGTCACGTTTTATTGAAGATCTAGCGTTTTAGCGGATTTTATAGGAAATCAACCACTGTGGTTGCACTCACGACGTGATTTTCGAAAAATTTCTTCAAATGTCCAACGATTCCACAGAGGGTTGATAATGTTTTAGCAAAAATGAAGGTCTTTAATGACTAGAGTGGGGGAGGGGAATTTGAGGGACGAAAATTCAAATTGTTTCCGTTTTTATGGGACAGATCAGATAATTTTCCGGGATATTCGTATTATTTCAGTTTTAAAACCTCAGTAAACTTCCATTCTTACTCATGTCATTTTAGTAGTCAACTGTTGTTATATCATGAAACGCTTTATTCGAAGATAGAATAGTAATTTTTTTTTTCATTTAACTTTTACAGTATGAGATATATGCAAATATTTTCGGTGTGACATCAACATTTACGGTTTTATCTACAAAACTACATGATCTACAGGACACTTGATATTTACCCTTTCATGAGAAATTGAAATAATATAAAAGTCGAAATATTTCCTTGACTATAATTCGGATAGAAAATTGTATAATGAAACCAATGTTGTTGAAGTTTGTTTTTCCTACAACTGTAGTTATACACATGTTGACTCTAACTCGGTGTTTATACTTCTTTGGTACAGTCTTTTGCAAACTCCAACCCTACTCATCCTATTTTCACTTTAAGTACCTTTTATGTTTACAAATAACTTATTTGTAATAGAATAGACACTTTCTACTCTTAACAACAAACCTTATATTAACATCATGCTTTATCATTCATCTCTAAACCTACAACACATCTCATCTCTGCAAACAACTGAACTACTGAACATCTGATCTACAACATCTGCCCCTTAGATGATCCCCTTCTTCTGCCAGTAGCTTCCTTCTCCTCAGCTGATCCGCATGTTTCTTCATCAGCCTTCCTTTTACTTCTACCAGCCAAGTGTTCTGTCCGAGTATCTTCTGAATCACCCCGGGCTGCCAGAACGCCTTCCCTTGCCTGTAGTCTAGCGCGTAGACTTACTATTTTGGCCTGAAATATTTTACGGTATTTGGTCTTCCTTTTTCCACCGATTTCCTCTTGTTCTCTTTCATATTACTGCATGCTTCTTTTTGTTCCAGACGTAGAAAATCGATCTGACACCTGAGTCTCCACCACATGAATATTTCAGAAAAATGATACATGGCCAAGTGAGGTGTTACCCGGTATTTAAAAAGAAAATTATTCAAATTGTCCCCTAATGATATATCCGACTTGTCCGAACAAATCTTTTTCCTCATGGCTAACTTTAGTTTTATATCTACCTTTCTTCGGTATGAGTGCAATTACCTTGTCGCCACTGTTATGTTTACAAATAACTTATTTGTAATATAATAGACACTTTCTACTTTTAACAACAAACCTTATTTTAACATCATGTTGTTGATCTCTCCAAACATCTGATCTACAACATTGCCTTAGTCAATAAACATCTCGTGTCCAGCTAGCATTTTAATTCCCGTTTGCAAAGGTATCTAGGGTGACATAGAGAATAGATGGTGGGATGAAATCATCAGCGTGTCATATTCCACCAGGTGAGAAGACTGCTTAGTTTACAGGGCACCTGTGGGAAGGACTTTCTCTAGCTGTGTAAAATTCCATTTTTACGATGGCGTCAATGTTTCCTTTGGTGACTAGAAAAAAAAAAATGGCCTATCCGTGAGAAACCCAAGATATGTTGTCGATAGTAATCATTCAAGTTGGCTATCGCTGGATGGCATAGTAGAGTCAGCAGTTGGACACATTGAGTTTATTCCAGAAAAGGAAAGCGACACAAAAGAAGGATTGGGCCGGTCGCTTCGGTTCAAAATCGATCTCGGTTACGCACACCAACCCATTCCCTTTACAGATTCTTCCACATGGGTCGAGGCTTGGTGTGCTCGTCTACCGTAATGCGGTCGGCGCAAAAAGCATCTGAATCAACAGTAGAGGCCTATGGGGCCCTGACAAACATCAGAGGTGGACCCTGCGTGGGATGGGGGTCCTCCTACCTGCCCAGCCACATTGTGGCTAATGGCCAACTTCTATTTGTCTCCGGATATTTAGCATCATCGTCCCCTTTTCCAGCCAGCGGACTAATTTCCTACTCAGCGGAATCGCTCCTGACCCCACTCGCCAAAAACCAACAGTCCCCGAGTTGGCCACCAGCGCTCTTGTCATCTCAGCTCCTAAAGGTCCTTCAATGGCTAGTTCCTATTGTGCACCCTTGGTTGTTTCCTCTCCCTTCTCCATAAGGAAATTGATTTCTGCTGACCAGCAAATAAGAAACGATTGGATTGCCCACCTTACTCGATAACGTTCATAAAACGTAATTCGTACAAGACAGTGTTTTATCAATTTAACTTGAAAAATTTGTAATGACTCCAATGATTCAGATTGACTATAAAAAATATGAAATCAAAATAAAACAAATAAAAAACACTATCCTGAAATATATAAAAATATTAATCCAGGGTACGAAAATATTTTGCATTGATGTATCGTTGTATCTTGGGGGCTCCCATAGAACTGTAGTTGAGCGTACGACATTAGATCACCTAAGTCAAGTAGCGTAGAGTATGGTCAGTACTTGAATGGCTGACCGGGGAGATAGTACAACGGTTTGCAAGCAGAGCACGCTATGGTTCCGACCCAGTGGCGAGTCTGATGAGCAAATCAGTCTGGCATTCGATGAACATTGACTCTCTTAGAACTCGTCAACTATAACCTGGCCATTGATGGTAAAATCACTGCCCACCAGTCTATTGGAGGCAACTCATTCCAGGTCCTCCTTGGTTAACGGGGATTATATTTCGAGTTGATCACTCACTACGTAAAACTTCGGACACTCGCTCGGGGGCATCTAATGATAAGGTCTACCAAGCCACCCAAAAATATATACCGTTTTATAAAACGATGGAATTATATATATATATATATATATATATATATATATTATGGGGGAAATTTATACTCTGTAAAAACTGGAATAAAATCCATATCGGGGAAAGTCCAACCGATATGGAGTTTGAGATTGTAACATGTTAAGGGGAATTTAAAAATTTTCGCACGATTCTGGCAGTATCAAGAAGTACCCCTTGCGAAAGAATAAGCCAAGACTACTTCCGAGTCATAAAGGCGACAGTAATAACGACCATGAAGTTCCTTACTTTGGCATTCTGATAGAAAATGGGATTGAGCTATAACTTCAGGATTGTTATTACATTTCAACTTCAAGGCCATAAACCCATCATCAAGTTCAACAATTTCTTTAAAGACGTGGCTATTATTCGATCTTATGTTATGTCTCAGGTTAACTTCCTGAGACCGACATAGGTTTCGGATGTTGAGAAGGCCTCGTCCTCCTTGTTTCCTCGAAATTGGATGGTGCATTCTGGCTTTTGTCATCTCTGTTCTTATGGGTCTATCCAACTCATCAAGTGTCAGACAATTATGCCAAAACTATAGACAAGAGATGGTATCGCCTATTTATTGACTGCTTTTATTTTATAGCGGCTTAAAAGATAGCTGTTAAAAATAAGTCGCAAGTGCTTAATGAATTCATTTTTTAATAGGCTTTTTATATCCTTTCAGATGCTGTTGAAAACCAAGATATTTGTACGAGTATGACTCAGTCCGGACTCAGTCCTTTCTAGTTCGTGAATATAGGTTTCATCAGAAACTATTATATTATCTGTAGTCATTTTCTGACCTCGTGAAATATGCAAGACAGCAGATTTATCTAACCCAAAAGACATACCAAAAGAATCACTATAATTCTTTATTGTGCCTATCATGCTTTGCAACTGGGTTGGTGTCTTTGCATTATTATTATTATTTATTTATTTATTTTGGAGCGTTTTCAGCGAGGCGCTATAAAATAAAACAAAAAAACAATTTATATAAACAAAATACAAAAATGAAAATAGAAACAAGAAAAAATTAAATAATACAAACTAAGAACGCAAACAAATAACAAAACTCGACTAAATAACAAAACGCAACAATATAACAAAACACAACTAAATAACGGAACGCAACTAAATAGAACTCAACTAAATAATAGAACGCAATCAAATAACAAAACTCGACTAAATAACAGAACGCAACAATATAACAAAATACAACTAAATTACGGAACGCAACTAAATAGAACTCAACTAAATAATAGAACGCAATCAAATAACAAAACAACGAAAAACAACAATAAACACAAAACAACAAATAAAATAAATAAACAAAAACAAAACTTTAAGTTCAAAAACAAAAAAAAATCTTGTAAGGAAACTAGATAATTAAAAACTATAGACTAATAAAATTACGCAAACAATTATATAATTTCAATAGATAAAAACTAACCTAAAATCAAATAAATATAAATTAGTATGTTCAAAAAGATTATTATTATTATTATAACAAAGCGCAGAGGAGCCACTATGAAATAACAGTGCTCTATGTTACTCAATAACCTATTTAATTATGTTGGGTGAGAATAGGACAGGACATACTTTAGAAACATTCAAAAAACAAATTCTGTAGAACAGTGTACAATGACAGATCTGTATTAAGAAGGGCCAATTTGATTAATAAATTCCTAAATTACTTGTACATATTTCTAAGTACCTTGTCTTATTTACCTAATGAATAGCTTCCTAATAATCAGTATTTAGTCTATAATTGTCTGTAAGTTTAATAAACCGCAACTAAGCAACAATTGAATTTATAAATGATAATAGGAAATATGTAGTTCAGTACACAAAACCGTAAATAATGATGTCACACCGAAAATTGCGTATGTCTCATATTTTAAAAGTTAAATGAAAAAAAAAAAACTATTCAAGTTTCGAATAAAGCGTTTCATGATATAACAACAGTTGACTACTAAAATGACATGAGTAAGAATGGAAGTTTACTGATGGTTGAAAACTAAAATAATACGAATATCCGGGACAATTATCCGATCTGACCATAATAACGGAGATAATTTGAATTTTCGATTTTCGTACCTCAAATCCCCACCACTCTAGTAATAAAAGACCTTGATTTTTATTAAAACATTATTAATCCTGTGTAGGATCTTTGGACATTTGAAGAAATTTTTCGAAAATCGTTTCATGAGCGCAACCATAGTGGCTGATTTCCTATAAAATCCGCTAAAACTCTTCAAGATCTTCAATAAAACGTGACACATACGAAATTTATAAATAGTCTTATTGCTGTTACAAATTTATTGTGCATAAATGAATTGCTGATACAGGTGTATTAAGGATAGTACTGTCCGTGGCTGCTAACTAGAAGGGGCTATTTGATTAATAAATGCCAGATTACTTTTACATATTTGTAAATACCTTTTAGTATTTACCTATTGAATCGCTTTATAATAAAGAGTTTTTAGTCTCTAAGTTTTATAAACTACGAACAGTTTAATTTATAAATGATAATAGGACATATTAGTTATTTCCCTTGGCCTGCCTGAATGGCCAGAGTTCCACTAATAAATCCCGACTTCCGACTTAATTACTATCGTTAATCTTTTGCAAACGGTCAGAATAGAAAGAAGGCTTAAATTGTTAATTTAAAGCAAGATTTTAAATAAATGCTATTAGCACATTCAAATGCCAATTCGTAGATTTCAACACTTGAGTGATCCCAAAAAGGACGTTGGCACTCTAAGCCATCAGCAATAAAATTAATATTGTCGATTTCGTCTTTCCAGAAAGGAAGGCTTAATTTAAAATAGCTACCATGGCAGTCTGTAGAATTTTTCATAGTAACTAGTTTTGTAATACAACGGAACGGTTGTGAAGACCGGAACAAATTAAAACAAAAAAAAAACATTAGAAAAATTATTTTTAGGGACAGTTATTCTACATGAAATGTTAAAACCTCCTCACGATATCACGGCTCGTATTCAAATAGGATAGTTCCTTAGAAAAGCCATCTAATACACCTTTTTTAAAACTCTTAAAGGTAATTTAGTAATTTTTGAAAACGGTACTTAGAGTTTACTATGTCGTCTGAAATCACTACATGTTCTTTTAAAAATAATTTATTCTCGCTAGTGCTGGGTTCTAAGCACACTTTTCACAAACTGAAATGCCATAGATGAAGGCAGAAAGAATGATATTTTTCCAGTGTAATCAGCCTTAATGTTGTGCTCATGATATTTTTCGAACAATTTCTTGAAATATTTACCGAACCTACATAGAACAAAATCCATGACCATGTATGTACATAAACATACAAATCAGTTGAAATTCGTTCGAACAGTTTATCCGTTAGTACATTTTTTTACGTTTATCCTTTCGAAAACCAGTATCTTAGTAAAATAAAATATCAAGTTCATTTATGACAAAAATTTGACTAGGAGGACTGGGAATTTAAATATGGGTTACCACTATGAATCGTAAATATATTAGCTAACGTGCAGCTGATCAAAAACTTACAAAATAATGCCCGAAAGTTGCTGTTCAGTGCATTTTATTCTAACTACAACATTCACTGAGATTACGATATTTTCCTACCCTTCAAATAACCCAGAATCCAATATTGGCATTTTCATGTTAGGCTACTATTATAGGGTGTAATTTCCAGATTTCATGATAAACAGAAAATATCTATACATTTCATTTGGAACCCCAATAACTAATTTAGCTGTAAAAAAAACTTAGAGCCACGAAGTTTAAATTCCTTGATTTATTGACAATGGGCATTTGATTCAATCTTTACAGAGCTAATGGGAACATATGTTTGCCTACACACACGTACACATACTCACGTATATATATATATATATATATATATATATATATATATATATATATATATATATATATATTTGTTATATATATATATATATATATATATATATATATATATATATATATATAACTTAATTCACATAAGTCTTTCATAAAATCTAAGAAGTTACATTGCTATAAACACATTTACATAAATTAATTGTGGAACGTGGTTTTGAAACCTGAGTGTATTTTTTTTTTAAAAAAAAAGGATAAGATATGGACCTCAAGGCTTCTGAACTAAATAACGAAGATATTGTGTTCATTGGTGATTTTAATTGCGAGGAGGTTTGAACAAGGAGGGCCAGTGCATTGAAGCAGTTTCTGAGAAGCTGTCGTTTTAGGATTCTTATGCCGTTTCTGTGCCATTTGCCCTCCCGGACTCCGAACCTTGGCCTCAGAGGAGGGAGGATAAAGTCAGTCTCACGAATCTGATGACATTGTAAAGGTCCGATGGAATCAATACGATGCATTTAACATTGAAATAAGACTATTCGTGAAATATTGGCATAATGTTAATATGATATATGTTGGGGTTTACTCAAGGTTGAAAACTATAAAGTAAGAGTAACTCGGTTAATATTAGAGTTTGAAAAACATGTAATGAACAACAATTGGAAAAAAATAAATTTATATCAAGATTGGGTGCATCAACGAAATTGATCTCTAAATTTCCTCATGAAATACTCAAATACGGAGTTTGATAATTTTGAAACAACAATTGCGCTTCCAAACATGCTGAAAGGCTAATGTTTGTGTGTTTTTGTATATGTGTGTGTTTGCGTGTGTGTGTGTGTGTGTGTGTGTGTGTGTGTGTGTGTGTAGCTATTGATGTTAGACTCGTTACGTGGTTTTCGAAAAATCTTATTAAACTTCTGTATATATGCATGTAAGTATATATATATTTTTTAAGTGTAGCCATATAGTGTCAAATCCATATTGTGTTTCTTCTTTAAAACATCATATTTATTTTCATTCCCAACGCGTTCGAGTATTGTAGCTCCTTTTCACATTATCATTTAACAAATATTGCTTTAAATTTCATTAAAACGGCATCTGTATCGGTTATATAACAGCAGGTCAACCAATAAGAAGAGGTGACTAGCCAATGCTTATAGTTTTTATACTTAAGGATATTAAGATTATGTTACGAGTGATAAATGGATTAAATATGACAATGCTGGTTTAGCTTTAATGATGCACATCATAAAAATTAGAGAAAAGGTAAACTTCTTTGAGGAGCGACAATGCTCGAAACGCGTCTGGGTTGAAAATGAATATGGCGTTTTAAATTAACAGGGTGTAAGGGACTCGAATTAGGATGATGCAGCGACGTCACTGAAATTGTATAACAGACGCACCTGTAAACTATTCTTGTAAACTACGAGCATTTTCAAATATTGGTCATGTGATCCTCTAACCACCATATATGTTGCATCAACGGCCCATTTTTATCAGATTTCCTTTAAGGGAAATCAGCTATTGAGGTTGAACTCATGACGCGATTTTCGAAATTTTTCTTCAAATGTCCATCGATCCGACCCAAGAGATGACGAAAATGAGGTCCGTTCAAAACTGTATATATATATATATATATATATATATATATATATATATATATATATATATATGTCTGTTGCCACTCTAGCGGTCGCAATTTTTGTTTTATCGTTACCAAACTTGATATATAATCGTTTTATACAAAAAGAAAGATCAAGTTCGTTAATGGCTGAAATCGGACCAGGGGTAGGGGGGTTTAGAAGGGAAGAATTTCGAAAATTCTTAATATCTCCGTTATTATGCATCGGATCGAAAAATTGTATAGAAACAATCTTATTGCAAATGTAATGTTCTATAAATGCTGTTATGTACATTTCATTATCTTGATTATTTACTGAGTTATTTGAATTTTTTATTTTTCGGTCTTCAGTAAAGCCCCACTCCTACTCATCTCATATTTTCAATATTCTATGATGTTATGAAGCACTTTATTTGAAACTTAAATACCAGATGTTGTTCTCATTGAACTTTTAAGTTTTGAGATAAATGCAAATACCTGGTGCACGTGGGAAATCTGCTTAGTTGACTCAGCACCTGCGTGACGTACTTTTGTTATCCTGGCTCAATATCTAATTCCTCCATGAAAAACAGACTTGAAATTTGAGTGGGAGACGAAATATTTAGTTAATGTTAAATTAACTCGAGGTTTGTGTTTGTCAGCAGGCACTGAGGATGGAGCGTTGACTCCGAAAGTGCACTCTGCATTATATTAAAAACCAGTAGAGGACTTGGCCTTCTTATTGATCCTTAAACATTTGTTCCTCTACCATCCAGCATATTCCAGAAATATTTAGTTATTTTTGGATACATCATTTATCGCCGGTACTCCATCGTCATTTAGGAGTACTAGTGAGCCTAACCAACAGTACTTCGGAATTAATTTAAAAATTCAATTTGAGTCCAAACGGTATAATTCATCGTTCATTACCTTTCCTTTGTCCTTCATGAAGGGAGTAGTGTGGCCTGGAACTGAGATGCGGAGAAATCGGCTTATAGACGGAGGAGATGGGATTCGAAACAAATGACCTAATAGCTGATGATAAGTAGGTTTGGTAATTGAAGCGCTTAGCTGTGCCAACTTCCAGCCGGCGGCCGTAATCCTTCATAGTAGACTGACCAAACGGTGCTATCAATTTCCTCAGGGCCTATATAGGGCAAGCCCTGCTCCCTAGCTCCCTGTCTGGATTCATTCCAAGCGGCAGGACGACCTCCTCTAGTATCTGAAACAGAAAAAAAAAGAAGAATAAAATAAAACCTTTTGTACAGGTAAATACCTCTGGCATTTATCCACTGCCAGACATTTAAAGCTACTGACTTCATTTTGGCACCATTGAAAGTCTCCTACATACTCACTTCATTAGCCAAGCGCGCCACCACAAGTGAGTTTGGATAAAATAGTCCTGACCAATGAAAGTAGCCCAAAACTTTGAAAGTAACACGAAGTGAAGTTAACCTATTGAATTTTTATTAGATTCAAATCAACCCATTGTAGTTTTCATATGTAATACTTTCTGGCCTTACAAAAAAAATATGTTGACACTAGATTAGAATAGTTTAAAAGTAAGCAGCTAATTCCGTAACGTTCGTCTTTTCAACTACCATAATCTATTTTTTTTATTATTTTATTTTATTAAAAATATTTCATTCTGCATTTAAATACATTTAGTAATGTGTGATATGCACATTACAACAGTCCCTCCATCACTCTCGACAGAAGCTACACCCCTTCACCACAATGAGAAGAGCAGCCTCTCCCTGCCTGGCAAGGAAGTCAAGAGCTAAGGAGGAATGGCACTTGATAAGAAAATAGCCACTGCTATCACTTCACTTAGACTTCTATAGGAGATCTCTGGGCCATTGTCTCTTGAGGCGCCGTGGAGGGGAATATGGATGAATGGAACTGGAAAGGGCTAGGACTTCTGGATTAGGATGATTGGACAGCCTGCTATGGAAGTTTCTGAATCTTAAGGGAATACGGTCCTTTACAAACGGGATATTAAGATCTTTATGAAGGGTGTGGTTTGTAACAAAATATGGAGCATCTACTATGGTGCGCATGATTAGAAGGTCTGGATGCGTCTGATGTTCGAAGGTTTTTGGACTTGGTTTAAGTAGTAACTTGTATATTGTTAGTTTGTTTTCGGTAGACAAGTGAGATCATCTATTTAGCAGTCCGTAAAGTTTTCCGAAGTGTCTGTCAAGTTCCTGTCTTTTAATTATTGTGTGGGATTTCCAAGTAAGTCTGGTGTCCAATTGTAGTCCAAGGCAGCTACACAATCGGCTGGGGGTAAAGGAATATTGTAGGAAAATGTACGGAACTTCGCCGGAGGGAAAAAGTGATTTGGTGAGATTTACTTTCGTTGGTCTTCATGCGCCAAGCATTGCACCATTTTTCGATCTCGGTTAAGTGGAATTGGAGATCTTCGAAGCAGTAATAGGATCGATAATCTAATTAGTGAGCATTAAAAGACAAAACTTCTTGGGGCGCAAGTGGCCGTGGTTAAAGTACATCTAACACTACCGTCAGGTTCGATCTTCGCCAAGGGAGAACATTAGTTCACGTGGGCTCTACCAGAGCGCGCTAGTGCCGCAGAGCTTAATGCATTAGTGGGAGTCTAGTGAGTATAACCCCTCGGGATGACTAACAATTATGATCATAAATCCCGTCTACAGTCAAGCTAACGCAGAGTCAACTGGCCACTGGTATATTGGAGCCCGTCAATTTAGTAGAGACAACTCATTCCAGGTCCTTCTTGATTAATGAGGGTTGTACGTCGAGTTGATCACTCACTACGTAAAACTCTGATCACGAAGCATTTACGTTTCTCTAAGGGCGGCTAAAGATCTTCAAGGTCTAGAATTCCAACGGAAAAAAAAGGAATACACTTACATTCTTCTGCCAGACAGGCAAATGTTTCTATATAAAACTAGAAAGCATAAAAAACCACGACAAAAATATGAAACGATACGAAATAATAGAACAAAATTAACACTACAGTAGTCGCGTCCAGCATTGCTACATAAGTAGTCGTGCTGTATCTGTCAGATTGCATTTCAATCCTAGTAATAGTATAACCTTAAACTGCAACATTTGAAAGGAAATTAAAAAAAAATACTGTTACTTACGAATAAATTTATTTTATGAGAAGAAAACATCAATTAAAATAATAGAAAAGATAGGAAGTATGTATAACATACATATATACAAAATCAGTCTTGTATATTGACAAAGCAGGCTTCTTTCTTTGTAGATTCATTACTTTTCATTCTTCTGAGTTTATATTTACTGACCAACCACCGGGACACACATAGGCACAATAGCTAAGACATAAATATTGGCCACAGGAATAACACTTGTATTTGGTGAACCTTCTGATTTTACTTTCTTCACGTCAGTTGTAGCATCTCTTCCGAGCGGTCTCCTCGCCATTCCTGTTCTGTTGGCCATTTTTGTTTTTTCTCTCAGCATTTGGGAATAGTTCTTCATGCATGCTCAAAATTTTTCGAGGAAGCGAACACAATGTTTTTCTGTATTTCATGTGGTCTTCTTCGGAGGGTACGCCATTTCCGTTTCCCAAGTGAATTACTTGCGCATTGATGGCACCTATGTTTAGTAAGGAAATGATAGTAACCATCGGCCGCCTCCTGGTGTTCCTGGCTACGTTGTAGGTGGAACACATTGTACCCAACAAGGCAACTCCGGTCTTAGTTTTATTGTAGAACGTCACAATTTCTGGTTTCTTTTTTGGCCCCGTTGATTCGTCGATAGCAACTTTGTTCGGTGTCCGAATTACCTTGTCTTCCTTCAATATTTTCTTCTTCACCTGTATCCAGGTCTTCATCTCCTATTTCATATTCTACAGCAGGAGGAATGTGATGTACACCACCACTTTCTTCATCCACGTCTACCTCAAATAATTGTCTATGTATTTTCTGCACATCTTCATCATTTGTAACATCATAAAATATGCTTGGGGAAGACATTTTTGTTCTGGGACAAATAAAATTAAGAATTTAAAAGCACACGTACAAATTAATACATTTTTTAATAAGTTAAAACAAAATTGGTCGCTCTGTATCTCACAGATCTTTCTCCCTCCAGTGTAAACAAAACAAATTTACTCTCATTATTATTGCTATAAAATTTTTTAATGTATTGTTTTAGATCAATTTGCAATGAATGAAAATAATTATAAAATAAACACAAAGAATTACAGAAATGGTCGCGCTGTAGATGCTGAGTGCCTCTAAAAGTAACTTTACAATAATTTTACTACAAGGATGTATAGATCTTTACTAAAAGAAAGACGTATTAATTTATAGCAACATCAGTGGAATCAAACAGGTAAAGAATCACACTTTTAATTATTTATCCCGACTTTAAAGAATACTATCTCACGATCGGAACATACATTTCCTAACAGAGTATCTAACTGGGCACGGAAATACTAACTCTTCACTGATTCAAACTTACGGACTTGAATAGTTGTAAATGCGACTGTATCACTGAGCAGACATTCACTAACTCGATTCGCGAATGCAGACAGGCCTAAGACATTCAAAGACAATTAGACAAACACCTTCCTACATGGCCTATTATTCACGGCAATTCGTTCTCAAAATACTTAAATGTCGAAAAAAATGGCTAATGATATCCTTTAGCTGAGAGAGGATATGAAAATATAATATTAAAATAATGTATTTTTTTAATTGTATATATTCTTCATAGTTGCATTCGGGGGGTACGAGGAATTTTATTTTGAAATTCTGATTATGAATCTTGTCGAAGAAGGTCTGAAGAAACTTCTCAGATTGAAGTGAAAAACAAAGTACATTTAATAAATAGTATTGAATTTTTAAAGCAATGTAAAAAGAAAAAAATATGTACTAGCTTCATATGTAATAAATCAAAACGTTTTTATAATATATTTGATAACAAATTTGTTATTTATAATAAATTTCTAAACATCATTGACAAATTTAGATCTAGAAAGGCCTAGGAGTTATAAAGGTTTAAAAAAAGTAAATCGTGAAATAATGAAATGTAAAATGCTCGTTAAACCTATAAAATATTCCAAAATTAAATTAGTTGTAGATACATTCATCTCTTTTTATACTAACAGGATAAATGTTTATTATAATGATTATTTTCATAAAAAATCGAAAAAAACATTATTAATAGAAGTTCGCATTTTGAAAATACTCTCTCTCCAAAAACTTTCCACAAGTGAAAATTGGCTGATTTAATTTGTCGAATAAAGTGATCCCGAAGGAGGTTATGATTTTTTTAACTTTCAGCGATAAATTTAATATTTTAAAACCAATTGATGATAAAGACGTAGTGAATTTAGTAAGTGACGTAGAATATATTTCAAGCAGGGAAATAAAAAGAATTAGACATAAAACTGTAAATTTAATTAATGAAGCTAGAAATAAGAAAAGTTTCAAAAATATTCCAACTGATATAAATATTTGTTTGGCAGAAGTGACCCTAGCCATGCAACTACGAAGAACAAATAATGATATTAGTTACGGAAAAGTAAATTAATATTAATTATTTACTTGTCCAGGTAAACCTACGTTCATACCTACGTGTACACTGTTACTACTCAATATTTGAAATGTTTGAAACGTTTTTACTTGAAATCCTTAACCTACATCTAATAGAGACTATATATTTTATTTCCACCTTTCTAATACAAAATGTCAAGAGCTCGGAAATGCTTTCTCTTGGGTAGGTCTGAAGACTCATAGTTGGAGGAAGCAGTAGTGCAACCGAAAGCTACAATGGTTCTGCAATGGTTTTCCTAAGATTTGGCCTAGTTTACCCTTAGCCGTCTAATTAATAAGGTATCTAGGGGTAGAAGGTATATAGGTAAAAGATTTTTGACACTAGAAATTGCGGCCCTATTTCAAATAAAAGTCCGTCACGCAGGGGCTGCGTAAACTAAGCAGATTTCCCACGTGAAGTTATACAGTAGAGAAATCTCTATAGGAGAGCCAAACGGTGACGGCAAAGGGCCGAACTAGATTTTCGCGGGAAATTCAAAAATCCGTTATCGGCCCAACTTTCATAAAAATGCAAATATCTCGGTTAATAATCAAGATAGGGAATAAATGTATATAACAATATTTATAGTAAATTTAATTTGCAATAAGATTGATTCTGTACACTTTTTCGATTCGGCGTATAGTAACGGAGATATTTCGAATTTTCGAAAATCCTTCCCTCTAAACCCCCCCTCCCACTGGTCCGGTTTCAGCCGTTAACGAACTTGATCTTTCTTTTTACATAAAACGACTAAATATCGAGTTTGGTAACGATCAAACAAAAATTGGGACCGCTGGAGCGGTAACAGACAAATATATATATATATATATATATATATATATATATATATATATATATATATATATACAGTTTTGAACGGACCTCATTTTCGTCATCTCCTGGGTAGGATCGATGGACATTTGAAGAAAAATTTCGAAAATCGCATCATGAGTACAACCTCAATAGCTGATTTCCCTTAAGGGAAATCTGCTAAAACCATAAAGCCCACAATTCCTGAAAAATTCTCTTTAAATGCACTATTCTTCAATAATTCCTAAGCTATCAACTTGACATTTATTTACAATAAAAATCCATTCCTAGCATGACTAATGCCTTTTGCCTTTCAATGAGCCGAACAGAGAGCCTGGTTGACTGAAAAAGCTGCAATTGGAGTTAATTGGACGATTAGGAAGAGTATGGAGTAGAATACAAAATAGTGCACCTGCACTATAGGTGCCTGGGGTGCGGAGAGCTAGCCTATAGGACTAGAGAAAAAACTATTAGCCCTCCCCCTTTGCTATTATTACAAAACCACCTCCCCTCATAGTGTCACTTGCTCTATAATCTAGGGGTCAACAAGTCCATGCAACAGTTTGCTCTCGGCTCGGCTCACTACCCAACAACGGATCACTTGTCAAATCTGCAGAGGGACAATTCTATTAGCCAGTAATATCATTTTTAAAAAAATCATGGTTAAGAAGAAGTTCTTATCGAATATTTTCTGGTTGGGATAATGTTGTATACATAGCTGGAAGGATATGTTTTTTTTTCTGGTTTGGTTTTTATTCCTCAATTGAATAAACAATCAAAACCTGGTATATTTTATTATATTCTTTAATTAGCAGTCTGAGGTATTCTTAGATCATGTTCAGTTTACAAGAAAGAAGGACTCACATATTTTTCACCTATGTGGGTTCGATTTCCGTAACAAAAATAAGCAACACTGGCATAAAGAGGACGTAAATAAATATATTTTTTTAGTCTAAGTAGGAATGATTTATAGCCGATCATAATGTTAATATCAATAGTAAATATTATAAAAAAAACAAATAAACTAGTCTAGTTGATAAGCTTTAACACGATATACCCTTCCATGGGTTAATTACCTGTTTTAAAGTTAATTTTCCTATTTCACAATATTCAAATAATTTGAATTCTTGATTGTAAAATACTTCCCACTACATTACAAATGGAAAATGATTTTTACTGGAAAGTAAAATTATATTTTGCACAGTTATATTAAACTATAATGTGGAAAGTATGTACAAGTAAAAACGTGTTACATTTCTGTAATATGTGTATATGTATGCATATATATATATATATATATATATATATATATATATATATATATATATATATATAAAATGAAGCTCAACTTAAGCTGTGCTCAGAAAACTAGTCACTCACCAGCTCAAAATTTAATTAAATCAGATTCAATTCTGTACAAAAAAAAATGTATACATATATATAAAACATTTAAAAAGAGTAATTTTTTATTTTACCTATATACCCTGGTGAGCTGATTAGGAGGCTGACGCAAACGGGTTCCCTCAAAATGGGGGCAGCTTATTATTTGTTTTCTTTATATATATATATATATATATATATATATATATATATATATATTGTGTGTGTGTGTGTGTGTGATTATACATATTGCTAATGAATGAATTTAGAACATTATTACTATACGTTAGATCGAAAAATTGTATGGAATCAATCTTATTGCCAGTTAAATGTACTCTACATATTTTTATATACATGTATTCTCTATCTTGAATATTAACCGAGATATTTCCTTTTTTCAGTATTCGGCCTACAGCAAACCCCCACTTCGACTCAGGTTACATAAACAATATTCGGTTATAAAATAAACCACTTTATACGAAGTTTAAATACCAAATATTGTTTTCAAGAGACCTTTAATATACGAGATACATGCAAATAGTTTCTGGTGCCCCCTATGTCATAAGTTCTTGGACTGCTAAAATTTGATTGATTGAAGTAAAAATGATTCTGATTCATTATAAATTACAGCACTAGATATAGTAAATAGTTTTCAATAAAATTAATATGTTTTATTCTGATATATTTCAGTAATGGTTTTTCTTTCCGGTGAGAGATGGCAGACCTGTTTGTTTATATTTCAGACGCTTCCCTTCGGAAAACTATTAAAGTTTACAGAAAGATTTCTTATTACCGTTTGTATTTATTCACTTAATACTCACAGTGTTGTTGTGTTACCATTATGTAGATTTATCTATTGTTAAACTTCAGGAGGGAAATTTGCTTAGTTTACGCAGCCCCTGCGTGATGGACTTTTTATTATGTTTACAATTTTAGAAAAGCTTGGCTAAGTGTAGTTCTTGTTTTAAGTTGGCAAATTTTTTTTGAGTGCTAAATGTTCTATAGTTGTGGCTTATAGATTAAGAATGCACCTGGTCCGTTCCGACTCAAAGCTTGCTCAGCTGCAAGGAAGTATCGAAAACTGTGCTCGATATCAGCGAGTAACCAATTTCTCCAGATTAAAGATGCTTGGAGGAAATCGGCCTTTTCATGCAGAAACATAGGTCCCTGTATGTTGGATACATGACCAAAACGTTGTAGCTAAGCGGTCCTAAATAATTAATTTTTTAAATATTTAAAAAAAGTAAAAACATTAACAAAAATGATCGCTTACAGTCTCTATAATTTACATATAATAACAGTGGCTATAATTTTACTTTTTTCGCGTTGGGAGCATTGAAATTAATTGAAAGACTATTATAAAGCTACCTCAAGTAGAATTATCTCAATAAGCTAAATATAAGAGTATAACAGGCATTTTAAATGAGAACAACCCTTATTTTTAAGAGTACGGAAATATAAAAAAGTTCACCTCTGTAGTTTACAACAATATTTTTTGATGCACCATGCGTACTTTTATTTAACTAGCCAGAATGTAGAAGGGTGTGATTCCTATGAGTCTGTCAAATTGGATCTAAATGATGTTCAAAACTCCGTCACACAGGTGCCATACAAACTAAGCAGATGTCCCACCTGCTGGAATAAAACGCTGATGGAATCATTCTGCATCCTATTGACTTATTTTCTTCTATGCCTCAGAAGCCTTTGTAAACCGGACTTGTAATATAAGGTGAACGTGACATTTGTTGATTCTCTTCCTATAATTGAAAATTGTGGAGCCAAAAGAAAGTCTGAAAACTAAAAAGTATAAATATCAAGGTTAATATAATACAAAAAATTAATAAGACTACTATTCTAGAAACAATTCCATTTCCAACGATATTATGTTACTGTAAACTTCAGTATCTAGCAGACTAATATTGTTATCTCGTCTGCCATTTGATCTGAGTTACCTGTTTTATAATACCTTGCACGAAGTAAAGGCAGTATTGTAGTGGGGAACATTTTTCGCATTCATATCTCAACGGAATTATCCATTTTAACAATACACAAATCCATTTTGACTAGTTTCTTCGTTACGTGGGTACCTACGGATGTATTGTATACACATGTCTCTCATAACTCAAAAACGAGATGTCTCAGAATGTTGATATTGCAGATTTAGGACAATTTTACCCTGTAGTGGCCGGAGAGGGGCCGAAACCAAAAAAATGAAAATTTCTCTGTGACCATTAGAGTTACAAAAACTGTATAAAACCTTTTTAGTTTATCATAAAAAGATATAACGAATAATGGCCAATGACATTTTTTTATTCGATCCATTGGAACGCAGATATCGTAAGAAACGTTCATAAGAATCATCCACAATTAAGTGCATTAAAACATTTTGTTTATTTAATCCAATAAGACTAAAAGGAAGTCATATAGTGTCAAGGTCATTTTTTTTTTACTTTTAAAAATCTTCCATAACAAAATACAACCAGCATAAAACAAATCATTTCCCTAAATTCGCTAGTTTAAGCAGGAAAATAAGGAGGACTACTTGAAAATTTGAGCCACTATCTGTTCATTAGAAAAAAAACAACGAAACATTTCTGGTTAGGATTACACATACCTATCAAACAGTATGTTATGAGGGGGCGTAAATTTGTGGCCAGAATTTCTTTGAGAAGCAAGGTGTGCGTAAGACGGCTTCTGCCATCCATCCCTCCATTATCGGACCAGGGCCAAGGTTTCTTCTACCTGACTACAGAAGCAGGTAGAAACTTTGCATTGACCGAGTGGGATGGGCAGTAACAAGTAACCAACCACGGCGCCCTAACGAAGCCGTTCTTTCTCAGTATTCTGACAAGGATGGGGTGCGATTGATTTCTTCAAGAACATTGCTTTAGTAATGCGGGGCACACACAAACACAAGAACCAAGAGATAATGAAGTCACAAAAGAAAGCTTCACTGAGAGCCCAGTATTCCTACAGTATCGTGGTGGTAACAGCAACATTGAATTCCAGAATTGAGTGATTTACTGATCTTTTGAAATCTACTATATTCATCGCAGGCCTAGCCACGTACTCCAATTCAAGCTGTTGACAACATGTCGGACAAAATGCTACTGTGACTCCGATCCAAAAGATGAGTCCCCTAACAAGCAAACAGACTCTGCAGCTCGGTAGAATATCATGCACATGTTCAAGTACCCAGCACGAGAGACTAGCAAGTAGTCTACTTCATCTAGCTTTTAACAGATAGGATTCGATTGCTTTCTTCGTATATCCGGAACCCGCTACAAATAACTAGCCAATAGACTACTTGATCTAGTTTCTATCTAGGAGGATTCGATTACTTTCTTAGTACATCCCAACAACTCAGCCGGAGACTAGCAAACAGTCTACTTGTTAAAGCTTTGACAGGGAGGATTCGATCACTTTCTTAGTACATCCCAACAACTCAGCCGGAGACTAGCAAACAGTCTACTTGTTAAAGCTTTAACAGGGAGGATTCGATTACTTTCTTAGTACATCCCAACAACTCAGCCAGAGACCACCAAACAGTCTACTTGGTCTAGCTTCTATCCGGGAGGATTCGATTCCTTCCTTCAAATATCCCAACAAAGCAGCCAGAGACTAGTCAATAGTCTACTTGGTCTAGCTTCTATCTGGGAGGATTCGATTCCTTCCTTCAAATATCCCAACAAAGCAGCCAGAGACTAGTCAATAGTCTACTTGGTCTAGCTTCTATCTGGGAGGATTCGATTCCTTCCTTCAAATATCCCAACAAAGCAGCCAGAGACTAGTCAATAGTCTACTTGGTCTAGCTTCTATCTGGGAGGATTCGATTCCTTCCTTCAAATATCCCAACAAAGCAGCCAGAGACTAGTCAATAGTCTACTTGGTCTAGCTTCTATCTGGGAGGATTCGATTCCTTCCTTCAAATATCCCAACAAAGCAGCCAGAGACTAGTCAATAGTCTACTTGGTCTAGCTTCTATCTGGGAGGATTCGATTCCTTCCTTCAAATATCCCAACAAAGCAGCCAGAGACTAGTCAATAGTCTACTTGGTCTAGCTTCTATCTGGGAGGATTCGATTCCTTCCTTCAAATATCCCAACAAAGCAGCCAGAGACTAGTCAATAGTCTACTTGGTCTAGCTTCTATCTGGGAGGATTCGATTACTTTCTTAGTATATCCCAATAACTCAGCCGGAGACTAGCAAACAGTCTACTTGTTAAAGCTTCTAACAGGGAGGATTCGATTCCTTCCTTCAAATATCCCAACAAAGCAGCCAGAGACTAGTCAATAGTCTACTTGGTCTAGCTTCTATTTGGGAGGATTCGATTCCTTCCTTCAAATATCCCAACAACTCAGCCAGAGACCACCAAACAGTCTACTTGGTCTAGCTTCTATCTGGGAGGATTCGATTTCTTCCTTCAAATATCCCAACAAAGCAACCAGAGACTACCAAACAGTCTATTTGATCTAGCTTCTAAAAGTGAGGATTCGATTACTTCTTTCACATATCCTAACACATCAGCCAGAGACTAGTCAATAGTCTACTTGGTCTAGCTTCTATCTGGGAGGATTCAATACTTCCTTCAAATATCCCAACAAAGCAGCCAGAGACTAGTCAATAGTCTACTTGGTCTAGCTTCTATCTGGGAGGATTCAATACTTCCTTCAAATATCCCAACAAAGCAGCCAGAGACCACCAAACAGTCTACTTAATCTAGCTTCTAATTGGGAGGACTGAATAACATTCTTAATAAATCCCGAACCTGCAGAAAGACTAGCCAATATTTCTTCTTCTAGCTTCTAAGACGTTTCATTAAAATACTTTCTGCGAATATCCCACCAACTCAGCTAGGGACTATCAAACATTCAGTTTGATCTACCTTCTATAAAAGACGATTCGATATATTTCTCGAGATATCCCAACACATTAGTTGGAAATGAGAAACAAGTCTACTTGAAGTAGCTTCTAACAAGGAGGATTCTATTAATTTATTTCTACTACTTTGTTTACTTGATCCAGCTTCTAGAAAGTATACGATTGTTTTCTTCATATTTCTTTTTGGTGGTGTCTTAAATGGATTGGTAATGAATTTCAACCTCCGATGACCAAGTAGCAATAGTTGAAGGATGTTGAAGTACGTTAAGCTATAGTTTCTGCATACATTTGTCTACAGAATTTTTTACAGGATTTTTTTTTCAAACACAGGACGAAACCCAACGCAGGTTTGCCCACAACAGGGCTGTCAGAAATACCTCCAGGCAGTACTACTGCCGAACTATATTAGGACCAAACCTTGGAAATTGGAAAATAATTTATAAGCAAAAAAGGAAAAATTTTAATACTTGTTATATCTAGAATCAACAACTTGTTTATTTATATAGACATTTCTTTCCGGCAGACCCAGCATGTTTGGCAATGATTTCTAAGAGGTATATTTTGTTTTTAAATTGCGCTGAATTAAACAATCGCATGAAAGGAGTATATTTCGACATTATTCCGTCAATACCGGATACTAGAGATAGTGAAAACATAAATATGGGTGGTGGATGTGGGCCCGAGCGCGAAATGCCAGTGGCCGAATTGATAAACTGTTATAGACGGGAGTGCTGGGCTGGATTAGCATGGATGGGAGGCAGAATCGGAGGGATTTATCTTACTCCTTACAGGAGTTGGCATTTTCTCCAGGGGGTTGGTGGCAGGGGAGGGGTCCCAGGAGCGGCGATGGATTATTTTTCCGCCCCTGTTAATGCTGCAACGTGAGGGGGCAGCCACGGGCCTGCGCAGTCCCGCTAACACCGCTCTCTCCTCTCTCCAAACTTTTCTTTTGGTGCATTAAAAATGGCGGCTAATAGAGGTTGGACTCTCCTTTATCGAGCGCCGCACGCAGGCCGCTTCTACCCCTCCCCACCCCCTGGCTATCCCCCCCACGGGCTCACCCCCTCACTGCCTACCCTCGCCAACCTCAATCAGGAAAAAAACTTTATCCCGGAGCGAATTTACCAAATTTACATCAGTATGCAACGGAATTTTTTTAAGGCAAATATTGGTGACGAGATAGCTCTCTATGTGAAGAAAAAGATGAAAACCATTTTTTTTTCTTTGAACACCTGACTTGCAAATTCGTTTTAATCTAGTTTTTTTTTCCTATGCTGTTGATTTCAATGTAAATTCTATTAAAATATTTCTACCGGCTCATAATTTACAGAATTACCCTAACAAGCTGCGTCTTCGGTGTAAAGAGTTTCACTTTCTAACAACACTAAATCGATACATTCTTTAATGAAAATGTTAGGTTAATGATTTAAATGTTAATGGATTCCTTTTAATGTTATATTAAATAAAAATTGATATTGCAAAATCTTGTCTCAATTTTCCTCTATATACCTACTACAGGTTGTGACTTAGAAAATACAATACTTAGAATTTTGGTGTTTTCCCACAGACTGAAGTGAAAGTAAATTTAACACTAAGAGCTGGCTTATTATATTAAAGTGGCCTCAAGAAAACAACTTTTCTTTGTTTTTGTTTTACAGGCACTCTTTGGTTCATTGTTTTCTATTTTTGGTGTGTAAATAAAATATGAAAAAATGCAAAATCAAGATCAACGGAATTTGTCGAATTAACAGTAGGAAACATTCCTAGCGAACAGGGAAATTATTTTATCTATAAATCATAATTACAGTCCTTTGAATGTTGTCTCCATTCTGAGATATACTTTGGCTGCATTTTGAGTCCAGAAAGCTTGCTGAAAATTTTAAATGTCTTAAAGTGAAAATACATTGTTTATGCGTTTACAAATACGTGTTGAAGTAGCAGGCTAGTTGAGAAGAGGGGAAGGACAGCATCTAGTAGAACTACACATACTGCCCAGTAGTAATTATTAATTACCGATTAATAAAAAAACGCAGAACGAAAAACAGTAAAAAGATACATAAAATATATACCACAAAAAGAACTTTCTATAAATATTAATGAAGCTATTTAATACAATAATACACAGAAAATAGTTGATTCGAGAAAAACCAACGTTCATCCAATTACATGTATTAAGTAATATATTAACATGAACTCAGAGTGTTATTTTTTCCTTTTTTCATAAACATTCTCTACGTAAAATGAAGGTTTGAAAAATTCATTCCATAATTTTCCCATGTAAATCATCTCAATAGGAAATTCTGTATTTGTCACCGAGCAAAGTACTACCACAACCATTTACAGTGACACAACGTTTCATATACCAAATATAGTGTCACATTAAACTCATATTTTTGCAAGTTTAGCATAGAACAATGTATAGTAAGTGAACAATTTTTCGTCTACTTCTGTCTAATAATATATAACCACCCCTAACAAGGTCTTCGGTTTTTCTTTTTCTTATTTTTCCTATAAACAACAAATCTCAAATTTAGTTCCCATTTCAAAAAAAAAAAAACGTTCCAGCATCCTAAATCCCTCCCTAGTCATTCAAGGCTTTCGTAATCTTCGTTTCGCAAACGTTTGAACATCAAAAGTTATTTCAAGTCTAATTTTCAACAAATGGCTCACGAATTTTAGCGGATTTCCCTTAAGGAAAATTACTATTGAGGTAGTACTCGTGACACGATTTTTGAAAAATTTCACAAAATTTCCATCGATCCTACAAAGGCGAAAATGAAATCCCTTAAAAATTCATATATAGTTAGGATACACATTACGGAAGATAGATAGTTACCAATTTCGGCCATTAACAAATTCGATCATTCCCATTTAGTCAAAAACCTAAATATGAAGTTTGTTTCCATTATTCCATAAAATAATCCTGAGGAAAAGACAGCAGATAAACAAATCTATATATGCATTGCATTTCCAATGTCAGATTGATCTTGCTGTAGGTGGTACCATTTTCGAAATTTTGACGTATAGAGTAATTTCTTCGTGTGAATAACCTCAAAAGAGTATAACCTTAAACAAATTCCCTAAAACAAGCAACGTTCATATCCACTGAATTTAATACAATAACTCGGACTTACGAGATTTCATTTATGCGTCTGAAAAGTTATAAAAAATAAAATTCTGCCACGCAGGGGCTTCGTAAACTTAGCAGATTTCCCACTTGTGTCCCGAATTTGTATTTGTCTCATGTCGTAAAAGTTCAACGAGAACAATATTTGTTATTTAGGCTTCAAATAAAGTGCTTCAAAATATAACATCTCCAGTTCAGTGTTTCCAATAGATTGCCCTCGGATGTGAGAAAACTATTGGTCGAGTACAATATCATAGCTCAGTTCTATTAAACAGAACTACTCGCTCAACTTGTAACATTCTCTTGATGATAAGACATATACTGACAGAATGCCGAAAACGACAACACACTACGACTTACAAGAACTTTAGACGGAAGGCAGCCCATACATTAACAACATATTCTCATATCTACACAAAATTCAGATATACGACAAAATTTAACATATAAATTAAGCCTGTGGTGTGCCAGAAGATTTTAAATTATATGCGTTTATAGGAGGAAATTACGATAATCATTAGGAAAAGTACCATATTCAGCCATTCATTTCCTAGTGATCATCCACTAACTATGTTCATCACCAATTTTTGTTTTTAATGTTTACTTATAAAATATTTATCTATTTCACTTTTGTTATTTGTCATTGTTTTTTGGTATTTGTTATTGTTACTTGTTGTTATCTCATATCTATTTTACTTTTGTTATTTCACTATGTACAATTTTTGCCCTGTAATGTCCATAAATAAATTAAAAAAAAAAAGCTCTATTAGAATATTCGAAACGCTCAAGTAGAGTACTCATTCGTGGCTAGTCTTTTAACTGGCTGTTCATTTCATGGTTAGTTGTAGTTTGTCGTTATTAGATGGCACGTTAACGGTTAGACATTAAGTCCACTTTAAAAGGAATTTTTAAGCGTTCTCCTATGCTGATAAAGTATTAACTAAATAAATAAGATGATGGAGGAAATCAGAGGCTTATCAATTTTTAATTTTGGAAAGGAGGCCGAGAGCGAGGGTTAGGGGATAGAATGGGGTTGTACATCAACCCTTCCTGGGCATGTTCCCCCGTGGCCTAGGAGGAAGGGGTGCGCTTAGGTAGCCACAATTCATATTCAACCTCTCCTACGCCTCCCTCACCTCTCCACCCATTTACATTCTCCCCAATATTTGAGCAGCTCAATTTGCAACATTTTTTTTTAGTTCATGCTCCGATAGAATCTTGAAGCTTCTCGAATAATTATAATTAAAAAAAAGTATTTAATATTATTTCCCAAAAGCTACGACAACTAATCAATTTATGGAGAAACAAAGTTTAAAGAATGCTTTCCGGGATAAAAAAAAAAAAAATTTTATTATTTGATACTTTTTAGCAAATTATATTTGAATAAACACTACCCAAGGGGAATCAGCTCATTTTCGAATAAAGTTTTTTAAATGCCTATGAGGATCCAAAAATGTCATAAGGCCAATCTCGTTAATGAATTAATAACCGACAATGTTGTTCCACATTGTATTCTCTATGTTAATAATTAATAGAGTTGATTTTATTATTCAGCGTCGATGTAAACCCCCTCTCCTACCCATATCACATCAACACTAAGCCAAATGATAAAAAAAAAATAATCTTCAGGTAAGGCAAGCCTGGAAGAAGACGTATGCAAAGTTGAGAGAAATGTTTTGAAAAAGACCCTAAAAAACATTAAGTCAGCCACGAAGAAGTAATGCCCAAGATAACGAGAAATGTAAGATACTACTAGAGTATTTCTTCAAATATTTTAAGCGAGTTTTGGAAAAAGGATAAAAACAAAATGTAAAAATAATTGGGTGTTATGTTTTTGTGTCTTCGTATACTATCGCTTCAAAAAGCCAATAAAAGTCCTAAATAAATCTTAATTTGATCCTGATGTATATGAGTTAGAGATGAGATGTAATATAGCGAGTAAGAGTGTTCCCATTTTCTAAATTCTCTTTCAATTATATGAATGTAAAAAAAATAAAAAAGAGAATTTAGTTTTTTGATGATATTTCGAATTTCACTCAATTTTTTTTTCTCAATGGAACCATAAATATTTACTAATTCAATTTTGTCCATCAGCCTACAGAAAAAAAATCTCCCATTTGAAAAAGAAGCACTGCAACAAAAATTATAACCGGTTTCATATAGACGAAACGAGCGCCCATTGATACGCAAACGAACATATACTAAAAATAGATTTATAAAACATTTATGTGGTAATTTTTAAAAGGAATTTGAAATTTGTGGAAATTGGACGGATAGGGGGGGGGTGAGAGGAGTACAGTTTTCCATTCCCGACTATTTACCATCCATATCATCATTAAGTGACCAGCCGTCACAATCTAAATTGACTGTTGAAGAAAATACCAGACGAATGAATG
>CM032233.1:115802500-116125000 GCA_019009955.1 Riptortus pedestris | reverse complement strand
TATAAAGTTATTTCATTCTCGTGTCATAATCTGGCGTTATGTTCTTTCTAGTTAAGTGTAAACTAAACATAGAGAGAATTCATCCTTTTGCGAACAAACATCTATATCCTAACATTAAACAATATCATGGCATATATAATAGAACTAATATAACAATAATACGATATAAAGCATCTTCCATTTATTAAAATATATAGAATGTAATAATATTTTCAATTAATACAGAAACATATTGAAAGCGTTTTTGATTCTTAAACCATTTTAGTAAACAGGCATTTAAACATACGAAACGAAAAGTAGGTTTTCTAAAAAAAGGTCCGTCGCATAGGGACTGTGTAAACTAAGCAGATTTTCCACACTTTGGTATGCTACGCTACTGATCTCATCTCACCATACATACATCTATTTCTAAAAGTCCGTCACGCAGGGGCTGCGTAAACTAGGCAGATTTCCCACGTGAAGTTTTACAATAGAGAAATCTGCATACTGCTAACACTTAACAAAACCGTGAGTAAATACAAACATTAATGAGAAATCTTTCAGTTAATTTTAATAAGCTCCCAACGGAGACGGCTTCTAAACAGGTCTGCCAACCACTCAAAGCTGAACAGATAGATAGACATATTCTCCACCGGAAAGAAAAACAATAATTTATATATCCGAATATAACATATTAACATTATTGCAAACTATTTACTTTATCTAGTACTGTAATTTATAATGAATCAGAATAATTCATATTTTAATAACTCAAATTTTAGTTGCCCAAGAACTAAAGAAGGGGGGTGGGGATCAACAGAGTGTATTTGTATATAACTCACAAAGTAAAAGCTTACACGAGTCTCTAAACGAATTTCACGAGAGCCGAACAGTTACGGAAACGGCCGAACCAATTTCCAGCGGAATCTCAAGAACAGAACCGATTATAGCAAATCTCATCTCGTCCGTTAACCCCACACAATTAATAAAAATGCAAATATCTCGGTTAATATTCATGATAGAGAATAAATGTATATAACAATATTTATAGTACATTTAATTTATAATAAGATTAGTTTTATACACGTTTTCGATCCGACGTGTAGTAACGAAGGTATTTAGAAATTTCATAAAACGAGTAAATATCGAGTTTGGTTACGATCAAACAATAATTGCGACCTCTAGAGTGGTAACAGACAAATATATATATATATATATATATATATATATACAATTTTGAACGGACCTCATTTTCGTCATCTCCTAGGTAGGATCGATGGACATTTGGACATTAGAAGAAACATTTCGAAAATTGCGTCATCAGCACGACTTCAATCACTGATTTCCCTTAAGGGAAATCTGCTAAAAAATCAGGAGTAGAAAGGGGGGGGGGTCCACTGAAGGCTGAAAAAAATAAAGTATGAATAACTTTTTTAATATTCGTATTACGAAAAATGTTTATTATATAACAACAATTGTAGAGAATCGATAATTTCACTATACTCTAGAGATGGTTCATAGCACTTTAGCATTCTTTCGATACCACTCATAACAGAAATACAATGAGATTTCAAATTCCCCGTCGAACCTCCCCTCCTCCCATTCCTCGACCGGTTTCAGCCCTTAACTAATATGACGTTTAGTGTTCAATAAAAGAGATACATATCGATTATGCTATAGATCAAATAAATATTTTGGAGATAAGACCTTAAATGGTGACGTTATCATACTACGTATTTGCATGTGTCTCAAAGAGTAAAAGTTCAATGAAAACAGAATTTGGAATTTAAGCCTCGAATAAAATGTTACACGATAAAACAGAGTATTATTAATATGGCATGAGTATGAGTGGGGTTTTACTGAAGGCTCAGTACAAGAATTTACGAATTACTTTGCTAAATATTTGAGCTACAAGAAAATGTAAAGACCAAAAATTGTAGACCACCCATTGTTTTAAGGGATTGGCACAATAACATTTTTCGATATAACTCATAATAACGGGAACGTTTTCAAATTTTGAATCCCTCTCTCTAAACCCTATTTCAAGCATTAATGAAAGTGACCTTTAGTGTTGAAGGAAATGGTTAAATATCAAAGATGGTATAGATCAAATAAACATTTTCGAGTTAAGAACGTAAAATCATAATTGATAACTTCATTACAAAATGCGTTTCCATGTATCTCACACTGTAAATGTTTCATGAAAGAAATATTAGCTATTTAAGCTTAGGCTAAAATTGTCCACGATATAACACTTAATATGACAAAAAATGAACATTTAACGGTTAATATACAAGATAGAGGAAACGTGTAAATAACAACATTTATTGTAAATTACATTATTAAACGTAGGTAGATGAAAGAAATGACTACGCTTCCACTGTAACAATTTATTAAAATTACAGAGCGCTTTCGATGCAGTGCATCATCATCAGTGCCCTGTTGACTTAAAAAAACATGAAAGGTTTTATGTGTTATTTAGTTTTAAGAAAATATAGTTTTATTGTTATATGACGATTTTTTCTATTTTAACCTTTATCTAAAATAGTTTAACAGAGATAAGTAATAATTGTTTTTGTGTGTCAACAGGGCGCTGATGATGATGCACTGCATTGAAAGCGCTCTGTCGTTTTAATAAGCTGTTACAGTGGAAGCGTAGCAATTTCTTTCGTCTACCTACATTAGTCGTCACTTCCACCTGCCAGAATACAAACTCAGAATTTTCAAAATGGTTACTTCTGTACACGTTTTTGATTCAAGGCATAATAATGGGGATATTTCAAAACTTCCCCTCTCTAAACCTTCCCTCCCTCCCAACTGGTTCAATTTTAGCCTTTAATAAACTTGATCTTTAGTGTTACATCCGCCATTTAAATATAATGTTTGGTAAGGATTATACATACCCCTTGGTCACTACAGCGTTCACAGACAAATATATATATATCTATATATATATATATATATATATATATATATATATATATAAAATTGTAACCTCTGTCTGTACATTGATTTTTTTCGCGAAATTTCACGATAAATTTACGTTTCACATGTCATAGACGCCGTAACTGCATTTTGTTTCTTTCGTGTCTGTTTGTTTGTTTATTTGTTACCTTTTCACCCATAAACGGCTGAACCGAATTTTATGAAACTTGGTATGTATATTACTACTAGCCCAACTTAGACTTTAGGCTATATTAATATTCTCTAAGACAAACAGGAGTGGAGGCCTGAAATTAAAAATAGCGATATTTCGTTTCCTATTGGTTTTTCGGCAGATATGAACATAACAAAAGTTGTTTATTTTGATATTTAGAGTAACTTTTGTTATATACACTTTTGTCGTTTACCGAAGTATAAATGAGTTATAAACTAAAAACTATAGCGGGAGTCATTAATTTTATTGGGCTCAAAAGACTCAACCGAACTAAATAAAACTCGGTATGTTTATTAGTGTTGACGCCTTGATTTTCGTAAGCCATACCAACATTCCTAGGGACGAGCAGGAGTGGGGATTGTAAGGGAGGCCTGAAATTAACAGTAGTGATATTTCGTTTCCTATTGGTTTTTCGACAAACATGCACATGACAAAAGTTGTTTATTTTGTTATTTTAAGTAACTTTTGTTATATTCACTTTTGTCGTATAGAAAAGTATAAACGAGATATACACTAAAATCAAAGCGGGAGCCAACAATTTTGTTGGGCACTAACGATTGAACCGAACTTAGCAAAACTCGCTGTGTGAATTTGCATTAATTCTTCCATGATTATAAGCTATATTAAAAATTTTAGGTTTATTTTAGGTTGTATATATATATATATATATATGCAAGTAATTTGTTTTTTTGTTTTTTCATTTTTTGGACGAAACTCATTTTTGACATCTCATGGATAGAATCAATGGAAATTTGAAGAAAATCGAACCATGAGAAGATTCTCAATTGCTGATATTCCTTAAGGGAAATCTGCTAAAAAGATAGTGGTACGTAATACAGTAATAGTTACCAGAGGGATTATCTCCTACGCACAAACGGCCAGATAAATCCGTTTCACTGTCAACAACAAGAAATCGCTTACGCACGTCAGTTTAGACTAATATTAAAATCATTATTCTAGACTTAAATTTGCATTGTTAGTATGTTATTCTGTTACTATGTCAACTCAATGGCTGTCAGGTCATGGCCAAATTGACCCGAAGATACTAATCACGACCAAATAAATATACTGAATTTTGTCAGAACGTTTCATTAATTCGCGAGAGACATTCGGCGTATATTAAATAATATACCTGGGCTATGTAAAATTCTGTATTAGTTATTTTGCAATGAATATTCAATATGAGTGAACAGTGTATAATAGCATTACACCTCTATAAAACTATATCTGAGCAACATTGCACCTTTATAACTTATTTATTTACATATATCTGGGCTACAACATGAGAGGAGAGAAATGAAATATCTATGCCTTATTAGTAACATGACTGCTATATTTCGATTTATGTGTGACCTCTACAGATGCTTTTTAATATTAACTCGAACTCCAATTGAGCGGGACTATTTTTCGTTGAAATGTTGAACAGAATTAAGGGCGATTGAAAAGTAAAGCCGAAAACAGGATAGCTGAGGCAAAACCTGAAACTTCGTTAAGTCTCGACAACTCTATCAATATTGACAAGGCTAAAAAGCTGTTCCTACGCACAAAAATGTATTGTTTTTAGTTGTCTAGCATTCTCAACGAACTAAACTAACTCCTAAACTTGTAAGCTGCCAATATACGTTTTAACAATTTCATGAGATTGCATATTGTTAACTAAAATTATATATGTTAAACTTTAAACTGTAATATTGTTAAATGCTTAAGGTATTTAAATATCATTGATGTATTCAATTCTCCTGATAAGCTGGTTCAACACTTTACTAAACCATCCTAAAACGTTTTGGAGCACTGGTTAAATCATAAAGAAATGGGTTGCGTGAGATTTATTTTCTTATATGTTCATATATAGGTTTTCTCAAAGAGTATAGAAATAATCAGTCGAAATAAAATCCGCCTTTTTCAGCAGCCAGATAGTCCCCCAAATGAGAATTTGTAGATTTTTCAAAGCACACGATATTTTAAATTTTAAGAAGTAATAATAGTATTAATTGACGATTTTTGGAAAGTGGCAATCTTATCTGAGCCCGCATTCCTATATGCAGTGAATCAAGAGTTACTTGAAGCCACAGTTATATAGAGGACTTCCAGCTACAAGAATTTACAGGGGCTGCAAGCAGATTTTCCACGAGCTCGTATGACTCACTAGTGATCTGATCCCACCAGATATTCGGACTGAAAAACATAAAGTACAAATAACTGCCTTAATAATTAACTAAAACTGAATTTTTCCGAAGAAAAAAAATGCATAGAGAAACAAATGTAGAGCATCAATATTGTAACAAGATTGGTTCAATAATATTTTTTCGATCCGACTCATTGTAACTCAGATATTTTGAATGTTCTAACCCCCCCCCCCCCACCTATAAACCTCTCCTATTCCCTGGCCGATTTCTGCTAATAACAAATATGATCTTTAGTGATGACTGAAACTGTTAAATATCGAGTATGGTATAGACCAAATAAACTTTTTCGAGATAAGAACATACAACCTTAATTCATGATGTCATTGCACAACGAATTTGCATGTATCTCCCACAGTAAAGATCTCATTAAAATACATTTGATATTAAGGATTAGAATAAAGAACTGCAAACCTGGGGTGAAACCTAAAAATTCTAAATTTCTCGGTTAATATTGATATTAGAGAAAATACATATATAACGATATTGATAGACAATTAAAGTTACAATAAGATTGATTTTATACAATATTTCGGTCCGATTTTAGCCGTTAAGGAACAATTCTGTATTTCACGAAAGTTTAATTCGGTTTAGTTTGGTAACGATCAAACAAAAATTGTGACATGTATATATAATTTTGAACAAATCTCATTTTCGTCATCTACTTGTTAGGATCGATCGACATTTGAAGAAATGTTTCCTTAGTTGAAATATGCTATTACATATACAATCAAAAACATATCTTGATTGCAGCAGATGAACATCACACCATTTAATGAAGCAAAAAAATATTTGTAAGAGTCGAATCCAAGGTTTTAGTTTTACAACAACTTTAAAAGAAAAAAAAGTTACTACGAGCAAGCGTCAGTCCGCCTATGTTGAGAATATACCCAAGTTAATTTTACCTGTAGTTGTGGTGGGTATGCCAGTTGTGGTTGGTTACCTTTGAATGATGGAGTTTTCTATTACTTCCATTGATATACAATACTAGATCACCCTCCCCTGTCTTCAGCTCTCTTTTAAGGTGTGTATTTTCATTCTGTTTGATTCTATGGAAAAGAAAAGGAACTATTAATTGGCTATTCACTTAAAAATACAGTACACTATATTTACCACACAATTTGAATTTTATTGTTGTCATTACTAAATTCTGTAAATTATCTATTTGAAATTTAACTCAAACAAAAACCTCACAGGCAATCATACATGCAACAAAATGGAAAACATCAATATTATAAAGAGGATATAATTAATATTACATCTCTTATTTTAAAGATTCGCATTTTAATTGACATCGTCCTAATTTTTCCCAATATTTCTAGAGATAGTGATTCCCAATTCAAAATAAAAGTGTTTTACACCCACCATATTCAATAAATAAAAACGGCTAATATAGTAATATGCTTTTGCCCAAGCCGTTATTCCCTTATACACATTTACTTAATTTAATGTGGTCAGTCCTTTTAGCAGATTCCCTTTAAGGTAATTTTATTTAAAATTCAAAGGAGGTTGAGTTCATGACACGATTTTCGAAAAGTTTCTTCAAATGTCCATCGGTAGGATCGATTAGATGACGAAAATGAGGTCCGTTCAAAATGATACATAAAATCTATCTATATATTCGTCTGTTACAGCTCTATGGTTATAATTTTTTTTCTTATCGTTACCAAACTTGATATATAATCGTTTTATGTAAAAAGTAATAGAAAATTCGTTAACAGCTCAATCGGATCCCGGGGAGGGATGGTTTAAAGGGGGAGAATTTTGAAAATTCTCAATATCTCCGTTATTAGAAGCAATCTTATTGCAAATGTAATGTTCTATAAATGTCGTTCTCTACGTTTTATCCATATCTTGATTATTAACCGAGATATTTGCATTTTTCAGTTTTCTGTCTTCAGCAAACCCATACTCCTACTCATGCGACACAAACGATACTCTGTTATATAATAAACCACTTTATTCTGAGCCTAAATACCAAATATTGTTCTCATTGAACTTTTACGTTATGAGCTAAATGCAAATACATGACGCACGTGGGAAATCTGTTTAGCACCTGCATGATGGACTAATTAAATTCATCATGTTTATGTTTGTTTTATCTTTCCTTATCATGAGTCAATTATATTGAAAAGAGATCGTTGTCTTTGTAAATATTTAATAAATTAGGATATATCAATAATTAGAATGTGTGAAAAGGCAGTTGTCAAGCCCTTGGCAAAGAAAAAAATAAATCTTGAAGTGATTACCAATACCTTATCGATAGTACACTTCCTTCAAACGTAATTAAATTATAGCCTCTACCTCAATTAGTAAAAAAATATTCAAGACATTGTAGCAAAAGATCATTTTCTCAAAATATCTAAATATTACAAGATCATAAAACTTGATTATTCAATAATATTAGAAAATTGTGAAAAATAATTAAAGAATATTAATTAATGTGTTCATATTTCACAATGTCTAAATAACCCATTTTTCTACCATAACTTTATCCAATATTAATGTATATTTTATACTATTTAATTTTGTAAATTATATTTTAATGCAAATTTGGCCATGAGTAAACCACCCACCAAAACCGAAAATAAATTAATCATAAATATGGTAGATAGTCTTCATGAACATTAATTCAATAGGAAATGAAGAAAAGCTTGGCCTCTATCACCTCAGAAAGGGTCTTGCCTTTATTTAAAAAAAAAAAACATTAAATAAGCTAATTATGTGAGAGTAAAATGTAAAAAATAACATAATTCATGGCCAGGCTGGAGGATAAATTGATCAGTTACCCTGGTCAGGGTCCATCCTTCCGGTCGGGTATCAAGCTACAAACTTAGAACAATGCTCAGCTTCAGTCAGGTAATAACGTTCATTTGTTTTAAAGGTTTAATTGTCATAAATCAGTGTAGAAATATTGCTTTGATTGTATTCCAGTTAGAAATTTAAAAAAAAAAAAAAAAAAAAAAAAAAAAAAAAAGCCTCGAACGTTGAATGAATGTGAGGGGTCTAATTGAGGAAATGGATGAATGAGTATGTTGTATTTTTATCTTAATCTCGACATATGATATTTGGTGTGATTGAGGATTTCAATATTGGTCACCGTCCGATTCTGATTTTTTCTGTATCTCTTTGAACTCACAGAAACAGTCTCATATTCAAGATTTCTTAAGTCCTCCTTGGACAGTAGTTCTCATTAAGATAATTAAGATAAGATGTTATGTTACAATTTTATATATATATAGTGTTGTTATTCTTTTTGGAGTTTTGGTCAATGTTGGTGAAATAATTTTAGTTTATGACTATATTTCGAGAATCTTTATTTTCTCTTCTTCAGGGCTGTAAAATTACAGGTGCTACTTTATAATATATATATATATGTTACAACAGTTATAATAAAGATAATAATAAAATAGTAACTTAGGTACAACATAAGAATAGTTTTAATATGACATACCAATAATTGTAATAGTACGTAACAATAACTGTTGTAACATAATATAATTGGCAATAACATAATAGTCTTAACACAACATGAAGATAGCTTTAACAAAATATAGCAATAATTGTAATAACACATAACAATAACAGCTGTAACATAATAACATGGCAATAACACAATAGCTTTCATACAACATGAAAATAGCTTTAATAAAATATAACAATAATAAATAAAACATATAACAATAGTTCTAAAATTATATAACAGCTACAGTATAATAATTATAATATAGTTCAACAAACAAAAAACAGTATACTATAGATATACAAAATTAAGGCTGTGACTCTGCTGTGTAAACATAAGAAGGGAGGTTACTGTAACCTTAGTCCTCAGTGCAATAGTTATGTGTAATAGTTTTTAAGTATCTTTAGTCTTGGTAAGTAATAATAGCATAAACACCCCCTGCTACACTCTAGTTTAATAACAATGTGCAATATTATAAAGTACTACCTGTAATTTTACAGCCCTGAAGAAGAGAAAATAAAGATTCTCGTAATATCGGCATAAACTAAGATTTTTTTCACCAACATTGACCAAAACTCCAAAAAGAATACCAACACCAAATATAAATATAACCTGATCGGAAGCATCAACACAAGAAAGATAATTAAAGGTTAGGTTAGAATAAAATTAATAAGGAAGGATCTACAAAGATTTAGAGAATTACACGGTATTAAAATTACTTTTTTCATTAGCAAATTGTGTATTTTGTTGACTTCTTTTGTGTTTCCCTTGCAACGTTTACGACAAAGAAGAATGAAATACGAAGAGCGTTTTTTATCATGAAAACTACCAAACAAAAAATGAAAGTAAATGAAAACATTTTAATTAGGATTATATAATGTCCTGTGGATTCGATTTTTTTTAAATTACGGTTTATTTTCGACAGTAACAACTAAACACATAAGATCGAAGGTATATGGCATTTCAACGATATTAGAGCTGAAAAATTTCTGGACTCTAATATTTTATTGAAGCTCTCTGTTCTCTGACCATTTGGCACCACATAAAATTTTCATTCGCTCTTGACATATTACGCATCCTAAACGCTTCGGTTAATTCCGACTACTGAATGCTCACTCAATGTTTAATCAGGAAGTGAGCCCGGAAATTCGGGAACCAATATTAATTATGAAACTAATGAAGAAGGTATGCCCATCTTCATTAATTGACTAGCACACTTATTAATGGTATATCCGGTAATCATGGCACTAATCAGTTATGAACAAACCAAATGCGATTTTTATATGTTTAACCTTTAACTGGTCATATTCGACAAAATTTTATTGAAAGTATTATAATCGACATCTTTTCACTAAAAAGAGAAAATTAAAATTATATTTCCATCTTTTTTTTTATTCTCTAAATTTTTTTCTTTTCGATTATTATTTGAAATAGTACTCTTCCGTAATGAATGATGAATCATTAAAATTCTAAGAAATGAAGTAAGAAAAAAACATTTAATTATATTACTTACTCTTTCAAATTTAAATATAATTACTAAAAAACTAACTTCAGGTATTTCAAAAAAAAGTTTTAATTCAACCTGCATAAGTTTCGCCCCTCCTAAGAAAGTGCATTGCATAACAAATCATCAATTCTAAATGCAGAGACAAATGTAATAAAATTAAATAATTTAGCCTTAACCAACTTACCACAAAAGACCATCATTGGTAAGACTAATTTAGTATAATTTTATTAAATGAATTCTAGACTTTAGAATTCACTATATATTTTTTACTGACGAGCTAAATTAATAATCATAATTATACGTAACACAAAATTGAATACAATTTCAATTTATAAAAATAAATGACCAGAAAAGCATAAGCAATGCTAGTCAAATGAACTCTACTTTTTCTGGGACCAGTTTTTATCCTGGTCATAAGTTGAAATGCTTAACTTCAGAAGTGGTGGAGGAAGATTGTATTGTACATATCACACATTACCAAATGCATTTAATTGCAGACTGTAATATTCTTAATAAAAAAATATCTTCAAAAGAACTCAATTTTATTTTTCTCTATTCATTTTCTTTTCTTCTTTCTCACTTTTCTGAAACCATTAGTTTTTGTTTTTTTGTTTTTTCAGTATCTTGCTTCAGTATTTTTTTTTTGCATTTAGAGAACTTTCAGATAAAGAAGCTGTTAGTTCATGCAATATGAAATGTGACTGGGCTTAAATTAATAAACCCCTAAATTATTAGCTGTACAAAAATGGCTCATTAAGGCTAGCTGTCAATTTTTATTTTCTCTTTCAAAATTAAGTTGAATAGGCAACCAAATAAATACTGATTTAATTTAATATTGTAATATCTGAAAATGAGTCTGAAATCATATATATATATGTATATATATATATATATATATATATATATATATATATATATATATACCCGTATATATAGTGTGTGTGTGTCTGTTAATGCTCTAGCGTCGCAAGTTTTGTTTGATCGTTACCAAACTCGATATTTAAACATTTTATGCAAAAAGACAGATCAAGTTGGTTAATGACTGAAATCCAACTAGATAGAGGGGAGTTTAGAGGCAGGATTTTTAAAAATTCGAAATATCTCCGTTAGTATACGTCGGATCGAAAAATTGTATAAAATCAATCTTATTGGAAACGAAATTGACTATAAATATTGTTTGGGAAACAGGTCTCAATAACACGAAGTCTTCCCACCAATTTATTTATTGACGCACAAGGCCTTTCGGCACTAACGTGCCATCATCAGGTGCTAACCAACAAACAACAAAGAAACAAGCTTAGGCCAAGTTATGCATTCAACAATTACATTTTGAAATATTTAACAAAATAGAATTTCATACTAAAATCAGTCTTAGAAAAAACGTCCTAACTTAAAACTACTAGAATCTAAGTCAAACATTAAAAGAATATATTGTAGTTCAATTAATTAAAATAGTCAAAGTGAATAAATACTCTAAACATTAACAAACACATGTATACCCTATAAAAAAAGTTACTATAAATTAACAATTATCATACCTTCTGCTGTATAATTGACGTTAACGCCACGGCTTTGGGGCCACTATTGGCGACTAGCAGAGATGGAGGAGGCCTACTCAACAGGACAGAACTTGGCATTTCCAATTGCACATTTAGGCAGACACCGCTCCGTCTCTCCAGCTCAATGTAGAGAGGTTCCAATTTCTGAATTAGTTTGTGGTTATATTCCCTCGCCAATAAAGCTACCTCGTGTGGGGCATCTTCGTGCTTTTCTTTCCTCAAATGCTGGAGGAACGTTGAGTCCATTCTCGACAGATGCTCCTGGCACCTTTTCTTTAATTTCCTTGAAGTCCTTCCCACATAATACGCACCACATTCTCCACATATGATTTTATATATTCCCGACTGGTCCGGCAGCTTTATTGGGTCTTTTAGCTTACATAAAACGGATTTTAAATTATTTGGACTTGCAATACCCAATACCTCCTTCCACCACTATAAGCAAAAATTAGCGATATTTCATGCATACGCTAATCGATTGCTGGATATTCCAATGAGCAAAGAAGAATACTCTCGTGAGCTAAAATTTATTCACCACTTAGCGTTGGTTAATGGATATACCATAAACCTGGTGGATAGAATGATTGAGAGAAAGAAGGTAACGAGACTAAGGAAGAGTTTGGGGATTCCAGAAGTTACCTCAGAGGTGGAAAGGTGGTGCTCTTTGCCCTATCTGGGATTCGTGTCGGAAAAAAAAAATCCAAAGAATATTTAAACGTAAGAAAATCGGGGTGGGTTTTGCAAGTCCAAATAATTTAAAATCCGTTTTATGTAAGCTAAAAGACCCAATAAAGCTGCCAGACCAGTCGGGAATATATAAAATCATATGTGGAGAATGTGGTGCGTATTATGTGGGAAGGACTTCAAGGAAATTAAAGAAAAGGTGCCAGGAGCATATGTCGAGAATGGACTCAACGTTCCTCCAGCATTTGAGGAAAGAAAAGCACGAAGATGCCCCACACGAGGTAGCTTTATTGGCGAGGGAATATAACCACAAACTAATTCAGAAATTGGAACCTCTCTACATTGAGCTGGAGAGACGGAGCGGTGTCTGCCTAAATGTGCAATTGGAAATGCCAAGTTCTGTCCTGTTGAGTAGGCCTCCTCCATCTCTGCTAGTCGCCAATAGTGGCCCCAAAGCCGTGGCGTTAACGTCAATTATACAGCAGAAGGTAGGATAATTGTTAATTTATAGTAACTTTTTTATAGGGTATACATGTGTTTGTTAATGTTTAGAGTATTTATTCACTTTGACTATTTTAATTAATTGAACTACAATATATTCTTTTAATGTTTGACTTAGATTCTAGTAGTTTTAAGTTAGGACGTTTTTTCTAAAACTGATTTTAGTATGAAATTCTATTTTGTTAAATATTTCAAAATGTAATTGTTGAATGCATAACTTGGCCTAAGCTTGTTTCTTTGTTGTTTGTTGGTTAGCACCTGATGATGGCACGTTAGTGCCGAAAGGCTTTGTGCGTGAATAAATAAATTGGTGGGAAGACTTCGTGTTATTGAGACCTGTTTCCCAGATCTGCACTCCCACATCCAGCAACATACAAATTATGATAAATATTGTTACATACATTTATTCTCTATCTTGAATATTATACGAGATACATGCAAGCATGTTCTGTTGATCCCCGCCTTATGTTTGTCGGTTACTAAAATTTGAGTGATTGTGATAAAAATTATTCCTATTAATTATAAATTACAGTACCAAATACAGTAAATAGTTTTCAATAAAATTAATATGTTATATTCATATTTAATTCAGTAATTGTTTTTCTTTCCAGTGAAGAATATTTCTGTCTATCTGCTTACCCCTGGGGCTTGGCTAGAGTGTTTGTTTACAAATCAGACGCCTTCCATTATTAACTTGTAAAATTGAAAGATGTCTCATTGCTGTTTGTATTTATTCACATATTATTCGTGGTGGTGTTACAAGTATGTTGATTTATCAATTTTAAGGCTTCGCGTGGGAAATCTGCTTAGTTTACGCAGTGACAGGCTTTCGTTGAAATAAAGAACGCGAAACATAACGTAAATGAAGAGAAATAGTGTTTCTTTATATAGTTTTACACTTCTATTATGGATGATATAAAAATGTGATAAAAAAGAATAAAATATAAGTGTTAAGGTTGGTTTTGAATCCCGGGGTGTGGAATCTTTCACCGTCCGAGAGAACGAAAATAGAGTGAAACGGTAAAATCCGTTTTCATAAGAAGATAACGGGTCTGGAATACGCCTTGGATGGTGGGCGTATAGGGAGAGAACTACTGTTGACATGTTGTCTTTGGTGGCTGGGGTAGATGGAGCAGCATTATTAGGATTCATAACAAGAGACAGCCTTTAGCCTGATAATTCTATGATACAGATATGGGACGTCAGAGAGCCACTCACCATCTCTGCCCTTCTGGATCAAGAGCCTTCACGACTTCTATTCACCCTATCCTCCTTTTGTCTCCCACTATACATCACTCAGCTACCTCACACAAATGGGACTCTCACAATTTAGTGACTCAACAATATACGATACCGATATGTTTAAATTCGTTTAAAATATAGAATTTTAGGGGATCGCTCTTCTCTTTATTTATTAAGTTTTATTGTTCCTCCGAATTTCGATAGCTCTCCAGACACCTTCCTCCGGTACATAAGTCGATTTTGAACTATTTCAACTCTCGTGTCTCGGCCTCCAACCGAGTACAAAATTAACCAGTTTACTTGAAGAAGATGGCCGGAATACACTTAAAGAGTGAACCTCCGAAAGTAGGAGCAGATAACCGAAAAAAAAGTACGTCACGTAGGTGCTCCGTAAACTAAGGAGATTTCCCTCGTGATGTTTATAAATATAGAGGGAATAATAGATAAATCTACATACTGGTAACACAATAGCACCTTCAACATCAAGTGAATAAATACAAACGATAACAAGAAACCTCCGGACGGGAAGCACCTGAAACGTAAACAAATAGGTGTGCCAACTTCTCACAGGAAAAAAAAACGATTACGGGAAAAATATTATAATACAACACATTAATTTTATTGAAAATTATTTACTATATCTAGTACTTTAATTTATAATGATTCAGAATAATTTTTATCTCACTCAAATCAAATTTTTGTAGTCGAAGAACTATAGAAGGGAGGAGGTCACGATAGCATATTTGCATTTATCTCGTATAATAAAGGTCTCTTGAAAATAATTTATGGTACTTAAGATTCGAATAATGTGGTTTATTACATAACAGAGTATTTTTTATGTAACATGAGTATAAGATCGGTTAATATTCAAGATAGAGAATAAATGTATATAATAACAATATTTGTAGTAAATTTAATTTGCAATAAGATGGTTGGTTTTATACAATGATTTGATCCGACGTATGGTAACGTAGATATTTCGAATTTTCGAAACATCCTGCCTCTAACACCCCCCCCTCCAACAAGTCCGATTTCAGCCATTAACGAACTTGATCTGAGTTAACAGACACACACACACACACACACACACACACACACACACACACACATATATATATATATATATATATATATATATATATATATATAATTTTGAACGAACCTCATTTTTGTTATCTCCTGAGTCGATGGACATTTGAAGATATTTTTCGAAAATCGCGTCATGAGTAAGGCCTCATTAGCTGATATGATGTCCATTTTATGGGAAATAAATAGTACAACCACATTTGAAAATATCACGAATTTCTTCACGTTTTTGTAACGTTACAAATAGATTATATATATATATATATATATATATATATATATATATATATATATATATATATATATATATATATATATATAAATATTTTGGAATATAAAAGCAACGGGCTATAATGTTTTGTGAATTTGATCTTAATTTTTCTCTATAAAAACTGATATTAAGAGAACATACAAGAATCATTGTAAAAATAAAGCGAAACAGTGTCCAATATTTCCCCCGTGTTATCTGAATTCCAATTTTCAAACATTCAGTCGAAGAGAGGACTATATTGACAAACATATGCAGGTGGAGGATGATTACTAGAAGTTTTTACTTTCAGCAGGGAGCATGCAAAGCCTGCCGACACGGGGAAGTTGAAACATCACGTTCTATAAACCCAAAGGGCTCAAGTGTTGTCTCAATAAATGGCAGCCCGCTGATAATTATCGTTTCGTGGCCAGACCGTGATAATCCAATTGTTTGTGCAGATCTCATTCCCAAAGTTGAATAAACTGGTTTGAATTTTACAAAAATGTATTACCTCAACTAAATTTAATATGTTAAAATTATGCTAATAATTGAGATTGTATTTTAGAAAAATAAACTTTCTGAGAGACCATTTAAAATGGTCAGGATACTATAGGAATGTTAAAGGAAGGACCCATTGGGTAGAGCACAACATGGTAACCCTTGAGCTCTTTTAACATTATTTTTATACTGCGCCAGTTACAAATACATAGGTATTCTAAAATGATGGTTCATGATACTTGTGTCATAATATATTCATTCACAAAATTAAGTATAACCCCACAATTATGGCATTGCTATTCATGCCTTGACCTGCACTGATTTGATTTTTTTGCATGCTACTGAAAAAAATGTTAATTTCTCTGGATTTAGAATAGATAAATGAGTAAAACTTAATAAATAAAAATCGTAATTTGTTCTGGAAAATAGTTGTATGATAATATAATTTACTTTTAAGGGAAGTACACTATTTAGATCGGCCGGACGTTAGAATTTGACAAGATTCTCATACTGAAAATTTGGTAGCAAAAAGAGTTTTCGATCGAATCAAATACGTATACATCTACCTGTCAATTCTATGTGGTGGACGGTTAGAGTATGAATTAAACAGCTGTTTTTATATTAGACATACTTATTTAATTCGTTTCTTTTAATAGTTGTTTTATATTAGAATAAATTATAAACAATAAAAGTCAACAACAAACATAATTATGTAAGCCGAAGCCCATGCTATGGGACAGCCTTGTAAGCAATCATTCTTGTGTGTTACTACTTCATAAACAAGGTTAGTTAATTCTTCGTTCCGAAACACAATAAGATATATATTAACCGTTTGTAATTTTCCAATTCTCCGGGTGCGATATCAATCTTTAGCGAATATTATATTTAATGAGACATGAAAAGTTTAATTGTCTGGTACTACAACGTAGAACGTTTAAATAAATATTGAGGCCTCAAGGACATTAATACTATCATTGTTAAAGTTTGCCAACTCATATTTGTCCATATGCCTGATTTAGTCAAAATTCAATAAGTGTTTAGTCAATAAGTGTTTCTTATGCATCATTACATTCTTGGTGAAAACAGGAAAATTACTTTCTCGGAAACTAATGTTAAGAATAATGTTCTATGACATTTGGTTATCAAATATATAGGTAATGTAACATTTTCAGACTAAAGGAACTCTGATATTTACAATTATTACTTTGACATTTCTCAAAAAACCTATATTTTCCACTAAAAACATGATTTGGTGGCAATGAACTATAAATGACTGGTGTGAATGTGTGTGTAAATGTGAATGGATCCCATATTTATGTTCTAATAGTTCTTTATAGATAAGGTATTTATTCATTTTACTCAATAGCCTTGTAAGCAATCATTGAATATGCATTGATTGACCTTTATTGCTGATTCCCCTTATATCCTAAATCGATAACTTAAAGATAAATTATACCCCATAGTTACAAGGCTCTTACAGAAATACCTTTACTAAATAGCTCACCCGTGGTGAAGTATTTCTTTGGATACCGTGATCTTTTCTGTAATTAATGGATAGGTAATACATGCGAATTTAAATGAATGTCTAATATAGACTTATCAACATTTATTTCTGTCACCATAACCGCAAAAATGTAGGAGGTAGTTAAATAAAACCTAGTAATAATAAAACCGGAAACACATAGAAACATCTCCTATAAAATTGGAACACATATATATATATATATGTGTGTGTGTGTGTGTGTGTGTGTGTGTGTGTGTGTGTGTGTGTGTGTGCATATATATTTTTATATGTTTATTTTAATATTTATATTTAAAGTTTAATTTTAGAGAAAAAGGAACCCCGTAATAAAAATGCGGCAATACTCGTAACGCCCTGGGGTCAAAAATAAGATGTTTTAAAGAGGATAACGTTCTAGGAAAAGAGTATGACTACGCTTTCAGACAATTTAAGAATTGGGCCATCTGTAGTATAGGGTACATTTATATAAATTTTAATAATATAGAAATAAAGACCAAAGAAACGTTCCCGGCCTAATGAAACATTCATGAATTCCTTTTTTAATATGAAAAGTAAAAATATGCAGAGCCCAGGCATTAAAAAAAAATGAACATAAAATCCGAAATGTACAAAGTAAAGTTCCCACATCTCACGCGAAATTCAGAACAAAGGTGATGTCCCATATCTAAGCATGCTCTGCCCTTTTTTTCATTATATTTCTCTTTTTATATTTTTTTTAAGGGAAGGCTTGAGCTAATTACAAATTCAAATTCTCTGAGTGTTCCCCTGTCGGGGGCCGGCTGCTCTGGAAAGCCTGGCCCATATTGGATTTTCCTCAGAGAGCCACACACAAAGATAGCTTATGTACATACATATGGGATTTTTTTTCTCCTATCCTCGACCCTTCGACAATAGGTGCTTGACATTCGGTATAATCACTAGGTAAATTACGAAAATTCAGCACAACATTCCACAGACCAATGTTAGTGACCGTATAGTAAAGTCCTTAATAATAAATGGGGTTTCTATCGTAAGCTTTCCGAGGTTCCGATAATAAACTATTATTCTTTTAATCGAGTACGATAATTTGGGTAATAAAGGTGTTGCATATAGAATATAGTTCCTGACACATTGTTAGTTCTTCTTCTAAAATGCTATCTGTTTTTCATATGCTTAATCTGTAAAAGACTTTTACATTTACTGCCAATGGCTTAATGCAATGTATTCAAATACATTTATTCAAATGTAATGATATGTTTAAAATTATCATGCCACGTGTAGAAATGTATTTTGACTTATAAACAGATGCATGTTGATACCCGAGGTGAGTATCATATAAGTATATTCTAATACTTCTATTAGTATAAGTGCATTATAATCTGACTAAAACGCAGAGTAAATTTATTTTCTGTACTATAAAGTATTATTAGCCAAGCGGTTAAGACATAGGTTCTAGTGCTGATAGTAAATCTTGAGACATTATTTGGTGGCTCGAAATAGAAGCGATATAGGAGGACATTTGAGGTATTTTTTTCAGAAATGGATTTCCTTAAGACATATCTTATCTCCTGTGAAATGTTGTATTTTCTTTCTAGTCACATATACTATTATTATGTATATAACGTTATTCCACAATGTGTACTCGAATTGGTTCCGACAGGAAATATGTACATTAGAGATGATATTTAATTATAATAAGTGCTGCCATCATTCAGCATCAATTGATTTCCCGAGCAAAGCTATAGAGTAAAGATATATATATATATATATATATATATATATATATATATATATATATATATATACATATATATATATGTGTGTGTGTGTGTGTGTGTGTCGTGTGAATTTTTTTTAAAAATATAAAAATGCTTTTAAAATATTTGTAGAACATGCTTTTAATACAATTAATAGGTTGAAAACTTATTATAGCTGATACAACAACTATACTTAAAATATTTACGGATACTCAATAATTCTTTTTTTTTCTCTTTTTTCAGGACTCTTTATATGTTTTCATTTTATTTAACGTTATTATTGTTAATTGTTTATACATAACTTGTACTCTTGTAAAATTAATTGTAATACAATACAAATGCATGTAATATGCTAACTTGCAAGAGACAAGCAGAAATAGTTATTTATTATACAAGTGACGAAAATAGATCATTTTACAAGTCGAGTGAAACGTTTACCCACACGAGCGTAGCGAGTGTGGTAATTTCACGAGAGTTGTAAATTCTACTTTTGTCACGAGTGTAATATTAATTTTTTTCTGTAATCGTGTAATACATGATCAGATCTAACCACAATATGAACAAAATTAGGATGTTGTGAAGATTATGGTATGTTGTTGGTAGGTTATAAGCATGGTTGTGAAAGGTTATAAGCATAGTTATAAAACAACTAGTGATGATTGTGAAGTAGTGCAGTTATAAACAAGTGCAGGTTATAAACAAGGAAGGTAATTATTATTATATTTAAATTTTAAAATATATTGATTATTTCCACGAATAATTCATTCACATTTCAATTTAATTTGTTAAAATAAATACTTACAATGTTAAGAAACATTTAAAAGCATTTAATTTCCAACTTCAAATTATTTTTTAATTTATACTTATTACTAATTAAGAAGGCAATTCACTTTCTTCACTTGTGAAGAAAGTGATTACTTTCTTCACTCTGTTGCAAAATGTTTCACTTTCTTTAATCATTTCAGTTTAGTAATGTTACCATTATTCAAGGATTACAGAAAAAAAAATAAATGGCCTTCTTATTGGGTTTATACAGGATGGAAATATGGAAATATATATATATATATATATATATATATATATATATATATCTTGAATGTACAACAAGATCTCTTAATGCCATGACCCCCCCCCCATCCCTATATTATTCTAAAGCCACTGTGAAATGAAATATTACTCTAATAAAAAAAATTAATTAGTAAGACAATGGTTGTATTATCAAGAATATATTAAATCCTGATTTCCCCCCCCCTACTAATTAGAATTTAGGGTAATTAATAAAATTTCATTTTCCATAGACTCAGTTCTTTTACTACTTGGTCACTTTTTACAGAATACCTCTGATAGATACCTAGGTGTGTGTGTGTGTGTGTGTGTGTGTGTGTGTGTGTGTGTGTGTGTGTGTGTGTGTATGTGTGTGTGTGTATATATATATATATATATATATATATATATATATATATATATATATATATATATAAACACATATGTAATAACATTTTCACCACTCAGGATATTGTTTCTGTATCTTCAAGATTGTGGGGATCTTTTATTCATTTGTAAAACTTAGTGCCCTCCGTTTTTGATTATTTAACGCATGACTCCCACATTTTATTTTTTGACCTTCTTTTTATTTGACTAGTCCTTCATTCTAAATAACGGAGCTATATATGTATTTCTATTAAATATTACGTTCCATGTTCTAGTTCAAACGTACATACCTAACAGCTTTTGTAGATGGAGTGGTATATATTCCTCCGGAGATTCATGGCTTCTAATTTGCATTCGTTGCGCGAGGGACAGCGTGGGCTAAGCAGATTTTCCACTTACTGAATTGACACGATGTTGTCTCACTTCTAAAGACGCCCATATGAACCGGACTATATATTTATGCTGGTTATGGTTGTTTAGTGATATAGTGCATTGGAGTGATAGTCCCATATCTAGGAGTGGGAGTTCTCTAAAGGCTGTAAAGGGAAATTTAACTTAAATCACTTAATATTCCCGCAAGAGATAAATATGTTGAACAAAAATTGTGAGTTACTACTCCATAAACAAGGTTAGTTTCATTAAATTCTTCGTTCTGAAACACAATAAAATATATATTTACCGTTTGTAATTTTACAGCATTCCTAAATCTCCAATTCTCCGGGTGCGATATCAGTCATTAGCGAACATTATATTTAATGAGAGATGGAAAGTTTAATTGTTTTGTACAACAACGTGAACGTTTAAATAAATGTTGAGGCCTCTAGAACATTACGTAACCAGGACTATCATTGTTGAAGTTTGCAAACTCACATTTCTCCATATTCTTGATTTAGATTCGATGAAATCAATATGTGTTTTTTAGGCATCATCGTAGCTTACTGTTAAACATTTTTGAGTAAGGATGAGGGTTTTCGTGCGGCTGAAAACCAGGAAATTATTTTCTTGGAAGCTAATGTTAAGAATAATGTTCTAGGACATTTGATTATCTAATATATCGGCCATGTAACATTTTTAGACTAAAGGAACTCTGGTATTTACAATTATTTTTATGACATTTCTCCATAAACCTACATAACATGATTTGATAGCAATGAACTAATAATTAATGTTGCTAGTACGATTTGATATATTTATTTATATATATATATATAGAGAGAGAGAGAGAGAGAGAGAGAGAGAGAGAGAGATTGTCTGTGTGTGTAAATGTGAGTGGATTCCATGTTCATGATCTAATTGGTATTTATTCATTTTACTCAATAGCCTTACACTTAGAAGGAAGGTCTTCCAGAATTTCGATCGATTTGCTAAGGTTAATCAGTTTTCACGCAGGGAGGTGTTTAACCCTGGTAGTCCATGTAACAAATTCAGTGAACTACAACTTGTGAATACTCCAGTAAGCCTACATCAACTCTTTAAAACACATTATTATCTTTGTTACAAAGATTTATTTTCTAGGTCTGCGTACTTAGACTTCGGTATTTCGACAGATACCAATATTAAATAACATCACTTTTAAATTTTGGTAATTAGCAGTTAGTCTTAGTAAACATTCCTTCGGAAATATATTAACAATACTGTTTATTAGAAATACTAGCGTTCCATATTCACCCTCCCGTGTATTAAAAATAAAATTCGTTCATGATTCAATACACTTATGCACACGAACAAGCGTGCGTGTGTGTGTGTGTGTGTGTGTGTGTGTGTGTGTGTGTGTGTGTGTGTGTGTGTGTGAATAGATTTAATTTTTTTCAGCTAATAGTTAGGATTGCAGGACATTTGAGATACGTTTTCAGGAATGGATTTCCTTGTAATAGGTAAAGTCATATTCTTGTGAATATATCATTACCTATTATGGGAAGTTTTTAAGTTCCCTTGTTCGGAGAATGGAAATGAATATAGTGAACAATGAAATAGTTAATATTAAATTTTGTACATAGACCCATTACGTAGTTTTTTTCTAGGTTCTTTAACTGGAGCTGCAAAGTAGCTGGGGAGCAGTTTTCTGTGGCGGAGAACGGCGTGAGGAAGATAAATCAATACGCAAGAGAGAGAGAAGGAGAGAGGGAGTGAGAGAGATCATTTTGTAAAAGAATATGGCCGCCCCATCTCACCCACACCTCACCCCCCCCCCACAGCCAGCATAAAAACTACCCCTAAACCATGCCAAATTATTGCTAAGCGCAGAAGATCCTCTCCACATTAAATCATTTTAAAAATCGTTTCAATAACTTCTATTGACTCATTTTAGTTTTAGTCACTTAAAGAATAATTCATGTGGCTCTAGAATAATTAATGTCGTCAATAAGATTATGTTCATTTTATGAATAAAATTGAACATTTGCAATTATAAGAAGATTTTCTTTAATATTCCTTATACCTCAAGGAGTTCCATGAACTCATGCTTATGTGTTCATTATTTTGACAAAAGGTCTCAACAATTTTATGTTTATGTATTCATATTAATGAAAAAAATGCATCTTATGAATAAATGAATGCGATAGCATTTTGTATAAAATCACAAAGTTTAAAAATTGTCTACTTAAAAGTCAAATTTTTAAGAGACTGGTTAAGAAAATCCTATCAACTTTGACATTATAAGTAAAAGTTCAACGCATAATCAAAGTTAACAAGAAAACTGATAGCGAGTTAATGAATATCACATCTCCTCAATATTGTAACTCTTCTATTTCTTAAGGTTCTATTTGACTTTTTTTTAATAAAATAGATGTATCAATATATAAAAAACAGCCCGAAAATAGTTATTACTAAATAGAACTAGTACAGAATATAGAATACAGTTAAGCACAATGAAAGAAAAAAATAAAACACTAAAAATAACAATTAAAATAAAAATTGACTTGGACTAGAAATGAATCTGTGTTTTAATCAAACGAATTCACAATGGGATATATGGCATATATTATTAGCAAACTTCAAAGAGTGGCTTGGGCTTCAATAAATAACCCATTTTTTTTACAATATTTAGAATATCATAATAATATCCCACTTGATTCTTGGATTTTTGTCATTTCTTCTTCATTCGTTTATAAATATAAAATAAAATATGTATTGTATTGACTAGCAGTTAAAGGCTTGTAGTATTCGGAAGTAAATAAATCAAAATCTTCGACTGCATGCTTATTAAAGTATTTCAGGTCGAGTTTTAGCTAATCATGAACGATTGCATTACAAGCCACACAATTATACTAAGAATTTAGAATATAACTGATTTATGAAAGCTCTGATGAGGAAGTATCCCTTCGAAAGAGGTCTGTAATATAACGGCTTTGAGACTGAAGGGGTGTGATTTCCCCTCAACAAAAACCAGTATGATAATTATTTTTTTAAGTTTCATTAATACTGATTACAAACTATATTGTATACTATTTGAGCACAGATGATGATTTTTTTTCACGATGGTCGTATTCCAGCTACTTAATAATTAGAATATCAAAACAAAATAATGATTTTATTATTTTTAATTTAATATTATAAATTTCCTGAGATAAATTGTATATATTCCTGAGATTGTAAAATTTCCTAAAGCATTGTATAAAAACATGAAATCAGGGAGAAATAGTTCGGCATTTTCCAAATTTAGTCCAATGTAAACCAATTTTAGTGTCTTAGGAAGTGACAGTCTAAAAGATTGACTCATAAAAACAATATCAAATAGGAATAATGCTGAACACTAAGTTACATGTTATTATTTCTCAAATAAGAATTGGTCACTTATCAAAATCTATACAATTTAAAGTTGAAAAAAAATTGATGAGAAATTTAAAGAAACACAATGAAACAAAAGTAGTTTATGTGTGTAAACGTTTGAAATAATTCCATACAAATGATAATTTTAGTTTGGCTGATCCCGAACCTGATGTATTACATGTAAAGATAATAAAAGTAGATAATATTTAAGTTTTCTAAATTTGCGTGTGTATCAATAAACAAAAAGGAAATAGCAAACAAAATTAAACGCCAGTAATATAACTATATATTAAAACTATTACAAGCTTCTTTCTAAAAAAAAAAAAAAAAAAAAAAAGACAGAAAAAAATCATTATGGGCAATTAAATACCATTAAAACTATTGAATTCCCATCAGAATATGTGCCTATCTCATGAATATTCACCAGTTCAACCTTCATATCAGAAAAACTGGGAGAAATAAGATGTCTGATGAAGTTAAATTCTAACGGTGAGTCCACTAATTCAATACATTCAATGTGTACCATTCGATTCCTTTTGCTGAATATTATTCTACAGTAGAAATTCTTTCTATTGGGGCCTGAGCTTTTATTGTATTGTTTTGATCATTCACTTTATTGTCAGAGATCCGTTTTGAGCCATCATTTTCTGGCTCTTTTTCAAAGGGTATTTTTTTAAAAAAAAACATGATATCTCGAAATAATATCCTATAAGAAATATTTTCAAAGATTATACTGTAATTTTACATATTTTAATAAATAGTAAGGCATTTTTATTTGAATTTATATACTTATTGAGAGTGTAAAAACTGTTTCTTAAATGATCACCGTAGACATAACTACTTAATTATTTAATTTGATTCTTAGCTTTAATGAAATAAAAATAGGAAAAGTGTAGGTGACAATAAAAATGTCAAAACAACATAAAAAATATTATTCTTCAAGTCTGTTAACCGCTGAAATTGGACCCGGATAGTGAGGTTATAGAAGGGGTTGAAAATTCAAAAAATCTAAGTTACTACTGTGTGATCAAATATATCCTATAAATCAAATCTCGTTGCAGATTGAATTTTTTATTAATGTACGTATTTCCATTTGTTTCTCTATCTAGTGTATGTACTAAGATAATTGCATTTTTTTCGGCCTCCGTAAAATTGTTATTTTATTTTCTGCTCGTCTCATATTAACAATAAGGTGATATATCAAGGTAAATCTTATTCCTAGCTTAGTTATAAAACATTGTTATGGTTGAATCTTTCGAACCCAGAGTGGAGAGTTCGATCCACATCTGGGCAATAGAAATGTATTTAGCTACGAACTCATTAAATAAAACCTTTAGTCCCACACTGGCTAGAAAAGGGTGGAAACCTATAGATAACTCGTCTCAATTAGCCTTAGCGGCATAATGTGAACGTTAATAAATAAAACAAATGCCTTGAATTTTTATAGTTTTTATACAAATCATCTTCCCCTATCAGTTAAAGATAAAATTTGTTAATGGTCGTAATTGAACGAGGAGGATGGGAAGTTTAGAGGAAGTCAAAGCTTCCGGCACGTGGGAAATCAGCTCAGTTCACGCAGCACCAACATCACAAACATTTTCCTGTTAGACTCCAGGAAACTCTATGGTTAATCAATTGACAGGGATTGCTTTCAATCTAGACATTATTCAACTAGCTAAAGGCAACAAATTAATCATGCAAAAATTTTTGTCATAATTAATGTAAATACATTTCTGAGAATCAATATAAGATATGAAACTTCGACGAGTAATAAAGAGATTGGTTTAAATTACCTCGTATTTTGATTCTCAGCTCATATTGGCGTGGTGTATTAATTTAAGGTCATAATTATTTACTAAAAGAGGTAAAACAAACAAGAGAGTGCTTTGGCAATAATTAAAGTGGATGTTTGTTGTACGAGCGAACGCTTACTCCTTAACAATACAATTCGAATAGATTGTGAAACTGATTGAGAACTTCGTTAATATCCTGTGATGCTCCTATTTCATAACGTCATATTTAATTTATTCTCTCGCTCAACAAAGCTGGGCAAACTTGGTGGCTTTTATTCAGGCGTAAGAACCTAAATTAATTTAAATATAAATCAATAAAGTTGGTTTCAGTTCATTAAAAATGATGTGAATAGTTGATCCAATTAACCCCGTAAACTGATGTTTTTTTCTTATATTTCCACTAGTTACCATTCTCACTAATTTAGGAAGAACCTACCCTTCCCCCCAGATTTCCTAATGGCCGAAAATCTTAAGGGGCTTATTAAAGAAAAATAATGAATAAAAAATACATTGCCTTTTCATTTTTGTTATATATAATTATTTGCAGTGAATTTTACCAAGGAAAAAGAAACGAAACGTTTTATATATTGAATGTTTCGAAACTTAGCTTTGAGCGGAACCATTTTGTGGAACAATATTTGGGTAACACATTAAACGTTGAGGCAACATTAAAACTGATTACGGGGCTATTTCGTTTAACAGTCCAGAACCGAATAATATAAAATACAAGAGATTTATTTTTATAGATTTTATTTTTGCCTTAAGTGACTACTTTCTTACTAATAAACTACTTAATGAAATTTACTCAAAAAAAATAGTATAAATATCTAATTTGGTTTTCTTAAGATATTAATGAACATTATGGTTATAAATGAATATCTTCAAATTTTTCAAGAGCACTTTTTTTTTCTTGCCTTCTTTTTAAGTAAATACTTTCCTTTTTTTTTTGCAATGCCTCATCATTTGAAAATAGTAAGAATGTGATGAATAAGTTCTATGGAAGAGAATAATAACGCTTTCCTCAATATAAGTTGGTAGTGTCTTCATAAGTATCATTCTTAAGAGTCTAATCCTAACTAAACTAGGAGAATAGATGACGAACATCAATACAAAAATTTCGAAATTAAAGTGCTAGATAGAGCAACGAAACCCAGAACAACAAACTAAAAACTATTAAAACCTCCATCCGTCCATGGAAATATTTGACATGAGACAACAGAAGAGATGAAGTCCTATTAGGAAGACTCAGAATAGGGCACACACGATTTACGCGTGGTAATCCTATGTCAAAAGATCAACCTCCGATTTGTGGGAAGTTTAACAAAGACTTGACTATCTACCACATATTAATGGAATAACATAAGTATACATATATTCGAAACGAATGCAGTATTTCCTATGATAGAGCAGTGGCCCATGGAGATGACCCCGAAAAGCTAGATTAATTGTTTAATTTTGTGAAAATTACGAATTTACAAAAAAAAATTTAAATTACAAATTTTTTGTATCCTCGTTTATATTGTTAGACTGGCAATATGGATGAAGATATGATTACAATATAAATTTACAATATTGCCAATTTACTAAAACGCAGTTTACTCTCAAAATGCAGGTAGTTAACCAAAACAAGAGTTATAAATATTATAGGACGATGATAGCCTAGTAGTTTTTCGCACTAAAACCTCATGAAACAACATAGTCCTCAAGGGCTGGTGAATTATGATAAAACTAGATAACTTATAAACGTATACAATTTAGGAAAAGGTAAAGCAAACATCTGAAGTAAATGAGAGAAAATCTGATTCTAGCTCACAAGAAAGATTTAATAACCAAGTTTTTATATAATCCATCACACATTTTGGGCACTCACTGGCACATTTCAATACTTAAATATTTATTTTCCATTGTAGGGACTGCTAAGGTTAGTGTACAACTGCAACTAACCTGTACAAATTGAAGAAGGCTATTAAAACTTCAACAGAAATCTTATATTTCCCAGTTTTATTGATATGAATGTTGAACTGGTGATTATTCATAAGCATAGGCACATATTCTGATGGGAATTCGATAGTATTAATAAGATTTAATTTCCCATAAAGAGTTTTTATTCTTAGAAATTAGCTTATAATATATAGGTATATTATATTGTAGTTATATATTTTTTTGTTCTTTCCTTTTTAGTTATTGATACATGATAATTTTAAAAACATAAATATTATCCACTTTTATTGACTTTATAGGTAAAACAACAGGTTCGGGGGCTGCAACGAACTCAAATTTTCAGTTGTATGGAATTATTTGAAACGTTTACACATAAACTACTTCAGTTTCATAGTGTTTCTTTAAATTTCTTATCAATTTTTTATTCTCAATATTTGGTAAATGGCCAATTCTTATTAGCGAAACAATAACATGTAGCTTAGTGTTTAACATTGTTTTGCTCTATTAGAATAATCCATACAATTGCATGAAAGACGAGTTGGTTCCATGTAGTATTAAATACTACATTAGGAAAAGGTTCAATTTTTTTTATTTTGTAGAGAAGGAGTTAAAAGGATGAAAAAAGAATACATCATAAAGATGATAGAAAGCTTTAGTCTACTTCATATTGCAAGAAAATTGTTTAAGTCTAGAAAAATTCGTCATTAGGATTACTATTGTTGTTATTAATATTATGAGTTACCCTTTTGTTTACGTACTAACTAAAATTTTCTTATGATTACCTGATTACCTAAGTTATAACCATAATCAAATAAAAACGCTCTTTAATATTCAAAATAAACTAATCATTTTGTTCAAGTAAAGATCGTTAAAACAGAAATATCATTATTGTAAACTCATTCTTTTGGGATACTTAATCTCAATATTAAAAAAAAACGGTCACGTGCAATGTAATGTAATACACAGTGATAAAAAGAAATAACTTTTTTTTTAATTGGGTCTTACTTTTCCCATGAACGCTTGTTACTATCTGAATTTATGTAGAGGGAAAATGCTTCAATACCCAAACCATTGTATATGTATACAATTCTTGACAAAGACACGTGTGAACAAAACAAAACAGAATAATGCGTATTTATTTTTAATTGTGTTCCTAATGAATAAAAATTGAATTCCATAGTTTCTTTCGTATTCTAGTAATATACTTTTTATAAAAAAACATCATTTCGCTCCATAAATAATTAAAACCGGTATAATTGAACTAACATTTGTTTTCCCCTAAATAAAAGTTGTATAATTTTAACTCAAAACCATTTCCTTGATTGTAAAGTTAATTGTATTAATGATTCTAATGTATAATGCGAGTTGGAATAATGGTGAAAATTTAAAATTTATATTCAACTTGAAATGTATATGATATTGAACACCATCCTCGAATACATATAAAACGTTTAATGGAATAACTTTATTCCCATTTTATGATGGAATTTTTATAAAAGGTTTTTTTTCCCTAATGTTATTGACTTCATGCAATATCGATTATATTTTTGAAGTTAGTGATACCTTAAGTCTTTTTTTTAATACAATAAAACATACTTATGCTTTCCCCAATAATGCTAAACATTTTCAACCACGATAAATAGAACATTTACATATATATATATATATATATATATATATATATTGAAAATAAATATTTCCTTTATTCTCAAGTTTCTCTATTAATTGTCTATTTGATCATACCCTAATTATTGGCTATTTATAGATAGTCTATTGTCAACAAGGCCAATTTAATTATCACACATAAGAAAGCAAACAAAGAGACATCTTTATTTTCTAAGACTGGTTGATTGGTTTCGGTATAAAAGGTTATATCAAAATTAGATAAAATCACAATTCAGGAGGAAACTTTACCTCCTGACTAAAATTTAGATTATTAGCAGTCACTTTTAGTTAATTTTCCTCTCGGGAATTCATAATCAAACTAACGAACCGTTTAGTAAAAATTCTAACGTTTCATATTCATCCATCTATGTGCTAAAAATAAAATTCAATCGAGAGTTAAATACAACTTATACACACGCACAGGTGAATGTGTGTTGTTTGTGTACGTGTGTGTGTGTGCGCGCGCGCGTGTGTGTTTGAGTGTTTGTGCGAAGTAGTTCATTGCCTTCAGAAGGATCCACATGTGCTCATTCTTTCAACTTTGTTCTTCCAAATTCGAACGTTCAAGAGAAATAAGTTAATGCGGAGGCACAATAGAGGGGGGAGGTGGGGGAGATAGAGTTTGGATATTCAAAATTTAAAATGTCTTGACTCCACTTGGAAAATATATATAATTTTTTTTGGCCCCACGCTTAGAAACGAAACTACCTTACTTTTATTGGACTTCTTTTATACTAACAGTGATACTAAATTGCATTGCTATACGTTTAAAATTGCAGCATTATCAATGGTTTAAAATTGAAACCGTTATCAATGGAAAACATTTCTTTATAAATACTGGAAGTGGCCAATGCATTATGAAATTTTCTCCGATGGCTGATTTGCTGCCATTGGGGTACTTAAACTTTTCATTTAATTGATATTCAAAAAAATCGAGGAACATTATTTAAGAAGTATTACTTTAAGACTATAGAAGACAAATGATTCAATAAGTATAAGTAAAAATGATTAAATAGTCTTTTGCCCTTGAGGTATGGGGTCCATTCTTTCGTCTCATCTTTAATGGTGACAGAAAAAAATACAAAAATGAGTTCAGCCAATAGAAGAATTTTAAATACAACTAATACGAAAATTATGTTATACTGGAAAGTAAGGAGAAAGAAAGTAAGAGAAATTTTCGATTGCATTTTATAAATCTAATTTGTGATTTCAGTCATGTCTCACGGCTTAATTTGAATATAATTCATAAATAAGAATACCAGAAGATATCATCTTGTCTTCATCTGAATGATTGAGAAATTACAATGACAAAAGAATTACAATTGTACCCAGTCAGCCAATGTTATACCTGAAAACAATGTATTATTCTCATTAATGCGCTATCACTCACAAAATGAGGGAATTTAAGGAACACGGAAATTAATGAACGGGGTGACGTTCTCGGAAACAAAAAATAACTATGGATTGCATTATTGGAAGGGCTCCTTTCTGCTCGCTTTCCGCTTCCCGCTAGGACAAAAGCCATGAAACAGCGTTAATTTGTTATACACGACAAACTTTTTTGTCAACCTGCCTCCCAGGCCTCCACGTGTTTTGTACATATTGTATTATATTTTTTGGATATAGTAAGGATAGTAAGAGGGGTTAGATAAGGGTGGGTTTTTCCCTCGTGCTCTTCCCTCCCTCCACCTCACCCCTGGCAAGCAGGAGGGAGGGTAGTGGGGAGAGAGTCGAGCGAGAGGGTAAATAGTAAGGGGGAGGGGGTGGAAGAGAGGGGAGAATTTGTTTGGGGTGGGGGGTGTAGACCCCATATTTGTATAAGGGGCATTGTGAGTTTTGCAAAAAGCTCGCCTCTGAGGCCCCGCCCCTTCAAACCCCCTCCAGCCAACCCTTCCTCCAATATAAATTTTTCTAGGGTTAGCTCTTCCTCTCGGGACGTTAAATACAGGATGAGTCAGAAAAATGTGCTTGATTTAAAAAAATTATACAAAAAAGAGCGGTCCGCTCCGGGGGCTGGGATGCCAAGTGCAGCAGCTCAGAAAGAAATCACACATCTCTAGATTCTGCTTAAAAAGCAGTTTGAAATACTCCCCATTACCGAGGCCCCTAAATAAAGATCAAGAGTGATCTGTTAGCCACTAACTTATTCTAAAACCCCTCAACTTACGAGTATTGCTCTACTATCCATTTGAATATGTATACAACTACTCTGTAGTGAATCTTTCTTCACTTCACAATTAGTAATATGAAAATGCGATGCTCAGCGTAAAGTTAGTTTTTTAATAATAAAAAACTGAAAGAAGCTAAACTGGATCTTCATGATCCATTTTTTCCAAAACTGTAGCTTAAAAGAAAGCACATGTAATTAGGTCTCCGAATGTAACTATCCATTTATAATGAAATTTGCAAATAACACGAACAAACCTTTTGAGAATGTGTGTACATGAAAATCTAACTCATCAGATTTTCATTTTTTATTGATGCGAAAGAAAATAAATAAACATTCACTTTTAATATTCATATTAAAAGATATTAGAACAATTTGAACAGTCATATAATTTTTCAAGACGTACTATTCTTAAATACTCAACATAATGTTTAATTGGGACAATTGAATAATTAACGACCTTTGCCATTGGTATTTATCTCTAACGATGTGTCGAATAAATAAAACAAGAATGGAATGAAGTCATCTCCTTAATACTATCTTTTTTGAATATTATAAAAAAAAAATATTATTATGACTCCTGTTTTAAAATACGTATATAATTCGTTCATTAGTCATTGGCGTACGCTCGCGCGCACAAAGAATCTCTCTCTCCTCTCTCTCACACACACTCTCTCTCTCTCTCTCTCTCTCTCTCTCTCTCTCTCTCACACACACACACACACACACACACACACACAACACACACACACACACACACACACACACACACACACACACACACATACTCACAGTATTTTTACTTGCTCGCCTTCCATTTAATATGGATTGTAGGCAATAGGAACTCTCGAGGGGAAAATTGTTGTGAACCAATTCTCTTATCTCATGGAACTTGCATATAAAATACTTATACTTATTGAACTTAAAAATATTCCATAATACTAACATAACCGTTAAGGATATTATTTAATATGGATATAGTATAATCTATATTTAAGGTCATCCGTAAACGGTATGTGTGCGAGTGTGTTTTTTTTTATTGAAAATGTAGAAATTTTCCAACTCATTACCTTACAACTATAGAACTTTAGATTAATATAATATATTTTGTCTTTGGAATATATATCAATTTCAAAACTATCTCCATCTATTAAAACATGTAACTACTTTGTTTATTGAAAATCATTTACTTCTTCTCTCTCAGAATCATTCTCCTCGTACTGGGAAAAGTGATAATAGTAAAATTGGTGTGCAAGGCTGATGATCGTGTGCGATATGAAACGTCTGGAATTGGAATACTCGTATCAGAATAGCATCCTATGTGGAAACGACGAAGAAGGAAGAAAGTGAAAATTAAAATCACAAAAACTTGGAAGAGAATATAGTAAATGGATTCCATTCAGGATTTAGAAAGGGGTTTCACAAAAAAGGACTTTGATACCCCTTCCTCTGCTGACAAAAAAATATACTTTCCTGAAAGGACCAAGCCTTTTTTTCCTTTTTTTAATTATATCTCCTATGGGCCAGACCCTTCCCGTCTGTGGGACGATAACATAAAAACCTTCGCACAATGTTCTCCGGTGAAAATCTTTTGTTAATTAAAAAATCAAGAGAGGACATTACTTCAGAGTATGCTGGAGGAGGGATTTTTTTATTAATTCCAGTGTATCCACTCCCTTTTCATATGACACTAGACAAGCAGTGAAACAGTGAAAATTAAAGGGGCCTTATTAGTTCAATGAACAAATTTATACATGCCTAAGAACTTGCATTAATAGACTCTACAAAAAAATCAATATTGTTATATTTTAATTGTACGTTTGCATATACATATATACGGAGATAGAGAACTAGACTAGAAGTGCGTTCATGATCAGTGTCCATGCATTGTTGCCACGGCCATTTGTTTAGGTTGGGTTTTCAACTTATTATACACACCGGAGTTGGTAAGTGACCTCTTCGAAAAAATGATAATAAGGGTTTTCACCTGCCCTTGCGCTTAGTAGTATTACATTCAATTCATACGTGATGTGCTGTTTTTATTAGCGTATGCCCAATAGGTTTCACCCTGCATTCCTTACATTCCATTTAAGACATCTGGTTTAATTTACTTCCTTTAGAACTATTCAATTAGACCTGACACTGGAGGTTCTACGGAAAAAGAAGATTTCCATTACAGTAGACTCCCGATTAACCGAAACCTTCGTGACCGAGGGGTTTCGGATAAGCGAAAATTTCGGTTAAACGGGAGTCCGAAATTTCTGCGTGAAAATGGATCAATTAGAATAAAAAACACGTTTATGTACTTGAAAAAAAGCTTATTTTATTTAACAATTAAAATAACTACGTACATATGTATTTATAAAACTATAGACTTAAAAAGAAAAATGAAAGAAAAAAAAAACTTCACCGTTTAAAAAAGTCGGTGATTTTTCTTTGCCGAGCTTCTGAAATTTTTTTTGTCGATGCGTAGTCACGCCATTTCTGAAGGGTAAGTATATCAGAACGGCAGGAGGTAGGTTGTTGTTCGATGTATCGAAGCACCGTCTCCAGAGCATCTGTCGCTTGGCTGTGTGTAATGCGAGCTTCTGTTCCAATTTCGACGGGATCATAATCTTCTTCTTTGGAGACAATGTCTGCGATGTCATCGTCAGTCAATGTAATGCTAAATCTATCATCAGAATCGACCCATTGTTTACATCAGTTTCTTCAACGTCTTCGCATCCTTGAATCCCCCCCCCCGCCCTAGCAACTCAAAATGTTTCGGTTAAGCGAGAGAATCGGTTAATCGGGTTTCGGATAATCGGGAGTCTACTGTACTTCTAAACGATTATATTCAATCTCTTTTGTGAAGAGCCAAATATCCGCTCAACTCAATTATTTTACAAACGGTTTCTTAGTAGCATTTTCTATATGTCATTAATAGAGACAATTCTCTTTTTTTTACTTTGGGAGATATCGTTCATCATGGGCCTTAACTCATCTAGCACATCCTTCAATACATACATCGTCCTACTTTTGATGGAGGATTATCAGGCTTTCTTTATACCTTTGGCTCCTCCTAAGTCTTTTAGTTGCTTCTTCCATGAACGTATTTATCAGACGAGGTGGCAGCGTCTACACTTATCGAACTGCAATCTTGATTATAAGCGTGTATACATGTATATGTAAAATATTTCTTCAAGAATAAAATGTTCTAAATAAATACTGAGCATTATAAGTTTTCAATAGTACGGTTGTCACCCGACATCAAGAAAGTCTAGCGTTATGACAATCATGGTATTATTTTCTTAATGGAATGAAAGAAGGAAATTTTAATATGTGTTCCTTCATATCAGTTGTCAAAAAAATTGACAGGGTTAGAAAACATAATAACGTTAGGTTTTTTTTTTCCTTTTCAAATTTAATAATATGTAAACCATGAACATATACCCCAACACGATCATTTCCCCGCTGCTGTTCTTTCTTCAAAGATTAAAAGGTGGTTTTTCTGGAAAACATTTTCTCGTTAGAAACAAGGGAAATATTGTTTTTTTACACAATCTCCTATATAAGCGTTCTATCAAACATTATTTAGTTTATTCTGGATGGAATGGGAGGCTTTCTTGCAAAATATCAATATCTCATAAGATCCTGGATGAAAACTACTAATATTTTATTAAAAGCAGAAACCTAAGAGATGAGAAAAAGAAAGAGATTTATAAGGTCGACTATTATGAGTTTAGAGGTTCAAAGATACTCTGAGGGAAGGAAGCTTTATAAAAAGTATTTTTTTTTAAACTTTATCTTGGCACTTAAAAAAGGAACGCTCTATGACAACTAAGGCAACCTTAAAATCTCAAATGGTCTACTGATTTAGAATTGAACTCCAACCCAGTCTGAACACTTCAGAACAGCTCCTCAGAATTCCATTGCAGGGCAAAAAGCAAAACCGAACCAATTGTAGACATCCTGGGGAATTGTCGGGAAACGAAGCGATGTACCATTATTTTAACACATTCAGATCATAGTTCTACGAGAAACTACATATTCAATGCAGCTTGTGAATTTACTGTTTGTGCTATGTAAGCGTTAATTATGTCTATATAACCTCAAATATAAAATAAGACAACTAGTTCTTAGAAAGCACATTCACTAGCAAAATAGAACGAAAGTTACATTTATAAATATCACTCTTCTTATCATGTATAAAAAAAATGTCCATGTTTTAGACTTTTTGGTCAGTTTTACAATTCATGTGTATGTCCTAAAAGTATAAAAAGAATAGGGTCTCAATGATTTCCTTAAAATGATAATTACTTCCGCACCAAGGTTTGTAAGTGTAATATTCTACTTGAAAAGTCTGATTAAAAAAAAACAACAGAGTAGCCCATTCCTTCATCCCCAAATGGTAGCTATTTACAAGCAACCGAAAAATTCGAATTCACACAACCGTATTAGCCATTCATTTTTTTTTTATCCTATAGGAACTATATTGTTCCAAAGAAAAATAAAAACATTCATGAAAATTACCTCAATTTTCAGCACAGTAACCTTACTCTTAAAGGTCTTTTTGGTTCAAAGAATTAAATTTTCCCCTCAAAGCGCTGCAAAGTAGTCGTTCAGTTGAAATAATTTTTCCATCGACGGTAAAAGCACTCGTTTTAAACGGAAACTAATAACCCAAATCGCTTTCAGTCTTCAATGGCATATATTTACATCCTTTCTTTTTAATGGGCCGAGTTTCAATTTTTAGCAGGAAATAAGTTTACTTTTCAGATTTTACTAAACATGTATTTATTTGAAGCAGAGTATTTGAAGCGTGTATATCCGCAGTTTTATTGATGTTTTGTAAAATTAAATGCATGGAAGCTTCCAACAATGAACACAATTGGAGTGTTTCCCAAAACACACTGGTTGAAATATATAGATTACGTCATGCATTAAATAAAGCGCAAAAAATTGTTTATATGAGCGTTCACTACTTCGTGGCAGTTCTTCGTTTGTGCATTATACAAATGTACAGATAAATGAATAATAGTCTATCAGAGTATGGAAAATATTATCCATGCTGTTGTTGCCTAATCAGTTAGAAATAAATAATTTAATTTAAATATATTTCATGGATAGAGAGAAACTAATCAAATTAAATGAAACTACATCAGTTGGAAGCCCACACCACCAATGAGCTACGTACATTATTCTATAATTATTTTTAATATATTTCCACGGGTGGTACAAGGCTAAAACAAAAGCTAAAAAAAAGTGTTACTAGGTTTGTCAACATAATTGTCAGAAAAATTTAGTTTTCATATAATAGGCTTTAACTTTTCATACATAGACAACTATTACAGAAAAATCATATGTTTGACAGTTAGTGTAACCTCTTGACAAACGTAAAACCCGCCAAGCGGAAAATTGTAATATAAACATGTGGATTTAATGACAAAACTGTATTTATTTGTTATATTTTGGAGGTAGGAACATTTTTCTATGTCTCCTTGTTGTTACAAAAAAAAGTGAAACCTTTTTAACGAGCAAAATAGGGGTAATAAAAGCTATGCATATTTTCTTAATCTACTAGGGGTAGGTTAAGGTAAAATTGAAAATACTAAGTAGGGTAAGACTCGTTGCCATAAATCGTGATATGAATTGTATTCCACATTAACCAAGTCTAATTTCTCTAACCCATATTAATAAGAAACATTCTAAAGGACGGCTTTCATAACAGTAGCATTAGAATGTAGGTAACCTTTGTCAATTACAGCCCTTCAAATAATATACTCAATTATTATATGAAGTCAAATGAATTTCAAAAAGTCAGACAAAACTCTCACACTAAAACCAGAGAGTTAGAATAGTTCGTAAAATTTAAAAATTAACTCTTGGTGGCCCATTAATACGAATAAAAAATATGAATTTCACTATAGAATCTAAAGCATTAGATTTTGTGAATTTAATGATCCCAGGAGGCCTAAATGTTTACTTAAAACCTTATAGTGCATTTCCTCCCTTCAGATAAAATTCATTGATTTATAAAAATAAGAAATTTCCTCTGTTCAAATAAAAAAAAATACAAACAAAATTTCAATTGACTCGTCTCTATCCTGATTGATTCTTAATGAGTTATATCCTGATAATACCCAGAATATGTAGTTGTGATATAATATCCCCTCATGAGTAAATTAAATGCTTTATCTAACGTTTTAGTTTACTTTAAAAAAAATAAAAACAAAACCCTCTGGCAGTTAGTGGTATTATAATAAGATCTAATGAAAAATATTCTTCACTGACAATGATTACATGGAATGCTCAGTATTTAGTAAACCATACATTACAATAAAGTTTTATTTAAAAGTTGTCTAACTAATTGATAGTCTGTAGATGAGTACGACAGTTAGGATTTATTAAATACAATTATCGCAGTGTCCTAATGAAGTTTAAAGAATATTTATTTAAACAGAAGAAAAGATGGATCCTCTAAAACTCAAGTATAACATATAATCCAAGTGTTCTTTTGATTACTAATTTCACTAGCGCTTCTCTTCTGTGGAGAACAAAGGAATTAGTTTACTATCAGTATTAGCCTCTCTCATTTGTGCTACCATTCCTTGATGAACATGAAAACGGTAATCACAATCAATACGATATGCAATATAAATTACTTGCATGCAGATGTATAAAATATTTTTCATTTACTAAACGTTTCACTTTCCATAAGGCTAAAGAAAATGTTGATGCCGTCGAGGAAGTTTTTTAGGACATCATTATGGGTAAATTTAGTTTAAAATCCATGAATGAAACGTATGTACAAGTTGAAGTATAAATGAAATATTTAAAATATATTCTTGAACCTACGGTTGCTCAGCTGCACACAATACTGAAAATTTCTAAGAGAATCCCACTAGGAAATGAAGGCATGAACGACCTTTGATTAAATGTGTTGTCTCAGTAAATGAATCCAAATCATTTAATCAGTGGCATTCCAAATTATTAAGTTCTGAAACAAAACGCACACACACATACATATAAAACTGTAGATTATATGTATAATACAAGAAATGGTTGCTAGTAGAATGAGTGAGCGGGTAAATCGGGCGAGGTAGGGGATGGCGGGAGAGAATTTAACAGTAGGCGTGGGCCCGACACGGGCCAGCCCTGGCCCCTGGCCTCCCGGCCAAACTGCCTACAGTTTAGAATACCAATACAATTCATTTAACTTAATAATAAATTAAACTCTACATTGTGCATATAAACTAAAATCACCTTATTGTAATAATATGTGTACATGGTAAAAAATAGTGACAAATATAAATGGATATTTTGCCCAACAAAAAAAATATTAAGAACACTAAAGTAGAACACACAAAATGGTAAAATCATTATCATAAATATACCAGTTACATAAAACCAAAAAGATAATAACAGAATAGGATATAAGGAATGTATTTACTAAATAAAAACCTTGAAAGGTAGAAATGATCTTAAAGAATGCAATTCATTTAAACATATGGGGGAAAAATGAACAAATTTAATTCGGAAATCTAAGCACCAAATAACGAAACAATTTATATTAAATTTTTCACAAATATATTCAAATATGAGTGTGTTTAATATATTAATATAATTATCACTCGGATATAGTGCCGTTTTACTAAGATTTATCAAACTGTAAATAAAGAAATTGTCCTAACGTTCTTATTATGGACGTTTGATAATGGATACCGAAATGTATTCCCTTAATGTGAAATTGATTAAGATATTTGTAAAGCATATTTGACAAATGTTAGTGTTCCGATATGTCTAGCTGTTCCTATACTCTATAATCCCAATGTCAGAAAGATAATTTGTTATCGCTTGGGGTTAATCTTTTGAAAACTATTTTTATAAATTAATGTTCTTACAAGACTATTTTATTTTACGTAAAGTTATAAAATTTGATATTTTCCCTTCCCAAAAATGACATGCCTCTTTAGTCATCATGCGAAATATACTGAAGTAATTCTAACAAGTAATAAGTAATCTAACTATATGAGTGTTCCCTTTAATTTAAACAAATATTGTATATTCCTTAATAGGTCCAATTCAGTAATAGGAAATAAAAACCGAATAATAAAACTAAGTAAGTAAAAGATTTACTTTCATCAAATCAAAATTGTAACTTAAAACACTGTGGTGAGCTAAGGCCTTGATTTTAATTCGCTTGGTACACCTAGAGTTGTGGGTTTGATTCCCGTCTGGGTAACCGATTTTAGATGTCCAAAAAATTGGTTGTAAAACATGGCAAAAATTCTTCAATTACAGATCATAGATTTTCTGTTAAATAGATAAATAGCTATCGGAAGGGTATAAACATTTTTTGTCCCTAATTAAATGATGAAAAATTTAAATCAGCATGCTTGTAGCCGTTAAGTTCTAACTCTAAATATGTTAGCGGGGCTTACACGCTCGTCACTTACGAACTAACGATCCGTTAGATTTTTTTTTTTTATTGAAATGATTCATTTTGAATATCATAGATAAATAAATATGAAGTTAAATAAATATTTTCGTTTTTGCTCCTAAATATCTAATACTTCCTGTTGATAAAATATTCAAAATTATTCATTGCTTTAGGTAGAGCACATTTTCTACATGAGAAATTTCACAAAAAAATGATTTTCCTTTGTCCATTATTGATAAATGCATAATAAATATTGAAGCAATGGTTATAACTACTTTTGTTCAAATTAATTTCAAATAATGTAATTTGCTTTGAACACATAGCGAAAATGACTTCACAATGAATGAGTATAACTCAATTTACAAGCAATGAAGAACGATAATTAGAAAGCATATTATACATTTTCAATAAGGCAACATCTTTCTTCAAATTTGAAAGTGAAAACTATTTTACATTTCTTCTTGTACAACCCTTAATAAGCGATAAAGCAGAATTTTCATTTAATTTCATAATAATTTCATTGAATTAGAGACTCAGGAAAATGCATTTCATATAATATTTAAAAAATAATGATATATCTGCAAAAAAAGTCCAATAAGATAATTATTCGTTTTCTATAGAATATTTGTAGCTTTTAAGAATGAAAATAATAATTAAAATATTTAAATTATACATAAAAAAACGTGAGCATCTATTGTTAATTCTAAACCATAAATTTTAAAATTGTCATATATTTTATACACGATTTTCAAAAAACCCTGCATTAATATTTCATAGACGGATTATTACTACTTGAATTATCGCAAGAATTGAAATTCATATTATTCGAAAATTCATGTGAGAAGAATTTTATCTATAAATCCCGAATTACTTAAACATTTCACACCATAAACAATTCAATTGAAATATAAACTGAATCATCATTATTTTATTCCGTTTCTTATTTAGTGAGTAGATGTACAAGAATCACGTAAATGAGTCTAGACAAATTTTAGTACGGTAATGTTATTTTATCAAATCTGGTAATATTACTTTGAAGTAATTGTTTAGCCATAAAACGCCCTACATTTACCAATGTAGCATTATAATCGTAGTAGATACGTAATGATATATATTTCTTAACTAATTAAAATCATTCATACATAGTGTTCATCAATAATGTAATATTTGAAGTTTACTGTGCTCTTAGAAGTGCCGCTAAGGTGCCGGCTCCTTAAATACTCCTTAGTGCCAGTCGTTTCTACTATGCCTGTATTTATATGAATTCAGTTCACTATTATTTACCGCATTTGATTAAATAATGGTCTAAAAAAATCTTAGAGAGAAATGCAAGTGCGTGGAACACAAAAGAGAAATCGCTAAGAAAACAATATAATGAAAGATAATCGATATATTTCATTAAGAGATATATGATAATTAACCAACAGGGGAAAGTGATTCATATAGCGTTTATATGCCGTGAGCGCGCCAAAATATTTCAGGCTCTCTCTAACAGTTACTTATTTTTTAGGTATAAGTTGTACATTAACCATTGGTTCTACTGTCATAAAATAAAGGGTTTCGTGTCCGTTAAACTTTCCGTGAGAGAGAGAGAGAGAGATAGGATATATTTATTTAAAGGAACCTACCAGCATAGCTGCACGTTCTGATGACGAGTCACGGACCAATACACAAGACTGATGTGGAATAAATGAAAATAGTTAGGTTGAAGAGAGTGAGAGCGGGCGAGACTCGACCGAGCCCCGGGGACAGACTGGAACGGGCAAGGTTCAAACAGTTTTATAGCCGTTGGTCGTTTTACCGCGCCTCCGGTCGCCATCAATCGCTCAGCTTCCATCCCTCCCCATAGTTATCATATATTTATATATTACTAGTTTATATACTTATAATATTCTACTTGTACCACGAAGGGTATTTGGCACTCTATTCAAAGGCAAATAGGCCTCTAATGGCCTCCATTGGGAATGTTATATAATTTTCAGTCGACTAGATGTAATATCCGCACTTTGAGAAGAACAGTGCCATATCTCCAAAAATATTAAAATATTAAAGAATACAAAAAAAGTTATTTTTTTCTTTGCCCCTTCTGTTTAATGCTGAAAATTTGTCATGATTCTAATTTTCATTATATTTGAGAACTACCTCTCAAACGTATAAAATATCAACTCTGTTTTTCCCCCTTTTTTTAGCAAACAGCATAAATTATTTGTTAATATAAATCCTAAAATATACCACAGCTCTTTGATCATGTTCATTTATCTTGTTTGAGTCCAGAATCATCAGGAAATCAGGATTCAGAATAGAATCCTATTAAAACATTATTTTAATTTTATGAATTATATAATTTTTCTATTTTTTTAACACGAAAAACTTTATCCATCAAATTGTCTATTTTCGCGTTTTTTGGAGGGTTAAGTGTATTGGTAATATTAACCGAGAATATCCATATTTTTAGACCTATCCCATAGTAAAATACTTTTTTATATATAGCTTTCAATATGCACTGATCACCATTTTTCCTGGTTAGAAGAGCCAAGAGTTGTTTCTCGTTCGATATAGTTTTTGTAATCTTGGAGACTAATTGTAAACAACATAGGATTCTTTTAAAAAAGCTATTATTCCCCAGAAAGTAGTAAACAAGACGAAAGGAGCATATATGGCCTGGGCTATTAGCAATTTATTTTATTTTTATTTTCTCAGTTAAATATGAATTATTTGTACCGAAAAAATCAAGTTTAATATAAGTTCTTTGTATTAGGCGAAGCTTAGCTAAATAGTAATTGGCCTAGAGACACATGGAATTGACTGCCGCTAGAACAGTTAACCAACAAACCTGTTTTATAGGCTTTGTTGTTATAATTCTCAGCAACCAAATTGCCAACAGCTTCCTACTCACCTTCCGACCATAGTCGATGAACTTTATTTGTGAACTGAGCACTAATTTGGAAACAATTTCCGTGTTTATACTATTTTAGTAATCTAGTATAATTTAGTTGGCTATTTGTTCTGTCTGTAAATATTTTAGTGAGAAATACTCATTTATTTAATGTGTTAATCAATTTATGTTAAGTTAATGAAGGAAGTCCGTGAAGAGAAACCATTCTCCCATTAAAAATTAAATAGAATCTCACGATCCATGTAACAAGTATTAAACAGATTTAACGCTATCATTTCATACGCATTTAGCTAATTTCGTTTTTTCCTAGTTTTCCAATTTCCTGAATTCTAATTTATTTATTAAATTTAAGTTAAAAATTAATGGGATAATAATAAAACAAACAAAACTTTCATATGTTTTAAACGGACGTTTTAGTCATAATTTAAAGAAAATTAACTGCGATTTCACAAGCTAACACTAATAAATTTATATAGATGTAGTTGATCTGATATTCTGCAGAACTTTACATTCCGTGTTCTGAATTTAAATCATTTAGCTTATGGCGAGAGATAAACTTTTGGTGGCCAAAACGGGAATATAAATTTCAAAAGAAAATTGAAGACGTCTTACGATAAATGAAGTAACAAGAAACAAACAAATCAATATTAAACAAATATTATAATATAAAACTACACAAATTGACACTTTATTTTATTATACGAAATTCACAAAGGTACTGGTAGGTATAAATTTAGATGAAATGTTTTCCTACTAAGAAAGTGTCTACGGATTACAATGTAAGTATTTGAATGTGTGTTTTTTTTAAATGAAACAAGTCCTTTGAATACATAATTGCAATTATCCAATAAATATTTGGCCTCATAGAACCGCAACCCTGTTATATATAAACACCTTAAATATTTCTTAGCAAATCCCTGATGTTTTATGCCGTTGATCATTTTGAAAAATGCTATAATATTATTTTAGGCCGATGGTTACTCTTAAATGTCGTTGGAAATAAGTCATGTTTTATTGATAGTAACTAATGTAGAGACATGGCTCGGAGCTGAGAGCGTTCACATCAGGTTGGGAAGGAAGTAGAGAAAGTAAATTGACGTTTCCTACGGCCCCCGACTTGATTCCGTTGCGAACAGCCAGCCAAACTTGACAGCTTGATCTATTTCCGTTTTCCCTTAATGACTGTCGGGACGGCTTCCGACCGAATATGCCAAATTTTTCACTTTTCCCCTCTTGCGAAAGCCTGTTTCCCAATGACTTATTTCAATATGTCCGCATTGACGGGATCGACTATGATTTATTCTTATGTTTGTTTTCAATTACGTTATGACAATCGCTGAAAAACTTTCCGAGTACATGTTCCTTCTGCTTCCAATATTTTCGTTTCACCTTGAATGCTCAATCTAATTAAATATTCCACTGCACTTTAATTATCAGTCAACTTTTGAACATTCACTGGCATAACGTGTTGCCAATAATAGACATTGTGTGTGTATCATGAATACACTATTACTAATTGTTCATTATTTCTTATCGTTTATATTTTTAAACACTTATTGAGAATACATTGCAACAAAATATAACCTCAGAAAGTTATATTGCTTATACATTTTTTTAATAAGAAATATTTATTTAAAAAAAAACACCTTGTTTTTCTTATTCATTCTTGGTTATACGGGAAAAAATTAAGTAAACATTATTCAAGATAAAAGATAGATTTCGGTCAAGATTATCTAGTGGATATTTAGGTTCTTTCTAAAATCTGAGTACCTTATAATTTTAATTTTCATAAATACAAATAAAAATATCAGTAATAGAGTGTTTTCAATAAAAGTAATATCAATTCTATATAAGTGCTATTTTACAAAATAGTTTCATCATTTCGAATAACTATGGTTTTTTAATCAATTGATCATCAAAATTTAATTCAGAAACTTGTGTGCCACCAGTGTTCTAATTTGTGAATTAAGTATTGGTTGTAAAGTTTGAACTCATAACTTATATTTACAAAATAAGTACACAATAATATAATTTAATTACTGTATGGATTATTTTAATTGAATAGAAAATAATATACCCTAGCTAAGGGTCCACATAAAGGTATTTTCTGTTTCAAAGATAACTTTCATAATTTATTAACTTAATGATTCAAAAGTTGAAGTGCTTCTAAACTATAAATATAATAAGACAATATACTGTATTAGTGTATCAATTTGGGCTAGTAAAACGCTCTTATATAATAAAAATTACGCAATTTAAATCTCTTTAAAGAGAGAGCATAGTCAATTTTAATTGAACATTTTACGGGAGGGAGGTCGTTTTGGCAGAAATCGGTTCGTTTTGACCACTAAAGGTGGTTTAATTCAACTTATCAGAGAACAAGAGAAAAGCGTTTACGGCAAAGGCAGCTTTTGACCTGGTTAGCGAACATTTTCTGGTTGATCAATCCGGTTCAAGGCTGGGAGGCAGTGAGCCGGGAGGGCGAGTTTTAACCTCTACTCCCATTGTAAAAATGACTTGGACAAGCCCAAAAGGGAGCTAAATCAGGAAGAAAGCTCCGTTCTAACGAGCATTCGCTTGGCTGGCCCCACCTATGGGACAAACCGAATATGGTGCCCAAACCACTTTTGATGTTTGAAATTTTTCTACGTCAACTGTTCCAGCAGTATTGTTTCAATTTCACCATATCTATAAAGCTACAATTTTTTACCCTTTCTGCCAGAATGAATTTCTATGTAAAAGGACAAATTGAATGTTTCTAAACAAATTCCTCTGCCCGGAGGTAACGTTTCTGTTATTTGAAGGAACTATAATTGCTTTCATAATTCTCTTTGTTAAATGCAGTTGACAGAGGTAAAATGCACCCATTTTTATACATAGTCGACATATTGAACACGAAATCGTAGTAGGTAGATTGGTTTAGTTATATAATTTCCAAGTTCCATGAGGAACTTTACAGGGTGACTAAAAGTGGTAAACTTATTCATGGAAGAAAAAAATAATTTCATATGATATTACATAAATCAGCAGCTGTTCAATAATCGGGGGGAAAAAAAGTAGTATTATTCAAACAAAGGTAGCCTTATAAATCGAGTTTCTAACTCCTCATTATGATATTATAATTCGATTACACTCACAGTTATTAGAGAACGTTTTAATGCATTATTGTGTACATTTTAACGCTTGCTAAGTAATTTAATGAGCTCCATAATTGATGATTTTAAACACCACACATATAATTAACTACATTATTTCATAAAGGTATGAACACTGAAATAGAATACATGCAAGTAGCGTATGAAAATTAAATAAACGGCTAACACGTCATGAGCTAAATATTACGGATTTCTCTGTATTTTGGTAAATCGTGTAAACAATAAGAATTATTTGACTAGAATTAACTGTGATTTTTTTCAACTTCTTGGTAGTCTTAAACGAGACCTTTTTAATAAATTAAACACTAATGAACAGAATATAACAGATAAGAAATTGGCCAAAAAAAGGATATTTCATTGAAAATCAGCCCTTACAAAAGATAATTAATTAGATTGAGTTTTATTAGATAAGACTTATAAACAAGGCAATATATTTGTTAGAATTCGAAATTTTGATTTAATAACTTCAGGAAAAATTAAACTGTGTATTGTCATTATTTATTAACGTCCACTTTGTGCTATTAAGGATAATTGGGAAGGGTAATCTACAGGTTACCACTCTTTTCTAGCCAGAGTGGGGACTAAGGATTTTAACGAGTTTGTCACTGAATAAATTCCTGTTGCCCAGGCTGGAATCGAACTAACTACTCTAGGTTTACCATGTGAGATTAAGACCAACGCCTTAGCTCACATTATTCTGAGCCCTTAAAAATGTTTAATAACTTAGGTAAATGATTTAAATCATATGGGGAACATTGTTTTAAATGGAAAAGAATCAAATTACAAGAGAAAAAATATCCACGAGTTTTTCATCTTTTACATAAAATTGACCACCTGAGGGGAATAACTTCATAACACAGCATACACCGTCTTACTTGTCATCAATTACACACGGAGTGAGTTGGAGGCCGTTTTCTTTATAGATTTACTCCATTTCACTAAATGGAATTTAGTGCATTTGCAATAAAATAAGATAGTTGAAGTTAAGGGCTAACCTGGAACAGGAGCGTGGCCGGCCTGGAGGAAGTCTTGCTAGAGACTACTTTCATCAAGGGGCGGAGGGGGTGACCCGTCTCGCAAGATTTTTTTTTGCACGCCTTGCACTACACGTCCCCCACCTGAGAACGGGCCATGGGAAAAGGGGCCAACACACTTAGGAGGGTGTCAGCCGGACAGGGAGCAACTCAGGAAAAAAAAACTCGATTGGGCAGACTTTTTTTTGTTTATTTCCATAAAAATAATAAAGTGTTCAACTTCTTTGGGAAGTAGGACCAGTGGCTAGTTGACTCAATGGCCAGTGGTGTAAGAAAGTAATCAGGAACTGGCTTCAACACAAGGCTCCACAGGCCGATTATTTCTGGGACAGCAGTCATTTTAACGTATTTGAGTTTGTAGTTGGAAACTGCATGTCCCGGCACACGCATATTTTTACTACATTTAACTAATTCTATTTACGTCCTTTATAGAGATATGCGCTTATTTTCCATGTGTTCTAAATCCTTTTAGTTACAAAATCATATGGTTTTTTTTTCATGGGCCAGCAACTAGGATTTCCTTCTAGAAAAATAAACTTTTGCGCATAAGGTTGATGATCCCAGTTCAAGAAAAATGTAATGAATATTTCAGTCTCTAGAACTTAATTTTAATTCTTTACAAAATGAATTTCGCTCATTTTTCATGAATAAGGCCTCTAATTAAACGTAGCCTATTAGGAGTGGACATAGCAGGGGCTAAATTGCCTCAAATATATTTGAATTTACTATTATACGAATAGTACAAGATTTTCTCCTGCAATAACTCCATTCAAAATGGTTCATAAGTATAAGGAAATGTTTAATGGTCATTTAGACAGATGAGTTTATTGTCAAAATCTAACTTTATAGTCTATTGTTCCTAACAGGGCCTACGTTCCTGGAGTTAAGAGTTCCACGAAGATACTTCATATGCGACACATGAAGCAGTTAACTATCTTCTTATTTAAATATGCGTAATATGTAATGTAAATATTCATTATAAATTTCTTTCTCATTTTTTGTAATGTTTGATACATCTGTTACTGTACAATTTTCTGTTTTATCAGGTGAACTTAAGTAATGAAATCGCGGAGCTACTCAAAGTCGGGCACTTTTATTCACGAATTATAAAAGTTGTAACATATTAGTTTGGGAGTAATACTTCGAGTAATCGATAAAAATCGTGGATACTAAGTATTGATTGATTTTTAGCCTTGAGTTATGTAAATTCGTATTTCAGTACAGGGATATTTAGTTTAAAAATAATGGTGGGTCCAGGACCCTTTTCCCTGGTCTCGGGGGAATGTTATCTGATGGATCCTTAGAAAATGGAGTTAGTGTGACTGAACTCCTTTCATAATATGTGTGGGAGTAGATTTGGCTGAAAGGGAGGGAGATGCATCCAACAAGCAGATAGTACAGCCAATTCAATCTGGGGGGTGAGACAAGCCAAGAGGGACGGCAAAAGGACTTTGGTATTTAATGCGAGGGACTCCCCAGGGGTAGTGATGGATGACCAGGGAGTAGTGGCAGCTAATTACTTCCCGAAATTCATCACAGCTTATATATTAATCGATTTAAAAAAAAAGAAGTCCATATATTTTTAAAGATCCGTACTTTTTAGATAAATTAGTGTTATTATGAACAAAATGATTAAAAATGTCTATACATTGTACTAAATTCATTTAATCTTACTGGAGTGAATGGTGATTCACAAATATCGGTTAACATCAATCAAAATATTCTTCTGGTGCAATATATTCTTATACTGTAATAAAACTTATATAATTTATAAAAAACATTAGATTAATGATAATAATGCCGATACATTTTAAACTTACGTTTTTTTATTCAATATTAATAACTTTATTCATATTGTGTTTCCTGTGGAGGGTCATTCTCTCTAATTTTCACAGATATAACATGTACTTGATTTTTTAAAAATAAAATATGTATGTTATATAAGATAAACAACATTTTCTTTAAATTTCCTTAATGCATCTTAAACGGATAAACCATTTTCTCTTATTCATTAATTCTGAATTTATTAATAGTTATTCACAGAGTGGTTTTCATGGTTAATCCCACTATACTTAGGGAGAGAGGAAGGCTTCTAAGCCCTAATTGTTGTTTTTAACCGTCGAAGATGATTTCATTGGCTGGTGCACTTAATACTTATAGGCAGGTCCGTCAGCCTTTTGGTAGGCACACACAGTGCATGAGGACACTGCCCAAACATATGGAAGAGACCGACTTTAATTTATTAGTTACGCCTGAAGCTTAAGAATTATTTTCATAAAAAAAATATTAGGGGAAATAAAGATGTAGTCTTCCTTCTATAAATTTGGTTTGATTTATTTTAATTAAGTTTGATGAAATTAAATTTTATTTGATTTAATGCCTGTATTAAATTTTATACAGGAAGTCTACTTCGTTATTTTCCCTTATTACTGGATCCTGCAACATTGGCCACTCAACAATATATTAAAAAATATATTTATTAAAAAACGCCAAAGTAGCTTTTTTTTAAAAAAAAAAAAAAGAAAAAGAAAAAAAAAGTGTTTTGTTCCTTTTGCAAAATACCGTTCTTACGATTATGATTATGAAATATATTCCTTTATTTATCTATATCAAAAACTACTTGAAAGTTCCCTTTCAGGTAATGGGCAAGACAGCAAACTGTTGATGTCCTTGAGGATGATAAGAATCATATGGTGCCACATTAATTAGAACAGGAAATTAATAAACCGAAGGTATTCAAAGTGGTTAATGGAAAAAAGAGAAATTATTCTCATTAAGCGAAGATTTTTCTATTAGCCTCAATTTTGGAAACATTTAAACTTCCTAACAGTTATCATTGGAAATCGCACTTGCCATAGACAGCTAATCAAAATAAAGTGCCATCTAAATGGAATATATTAACATCATGTATATGAAAAATCATCTTTGTGGCTTAGTCGAGTTCAGTTGAAATCTATCACTCAACGGCTGCATATCCTACATGCTGAAGTGACAGCGTACTATTTTATATTTCTCCCTCTGTACGTCTTTATAGAACCAAGATACAAAACTCAAGCTAGTAAAGTGGTGTTTAATGTTATAATACCTTTAACAGAGGAGGTCATTTGAAGTGTGAAAATTAAATATATATGCATTACTTCATTGATATTCCAGTTTCCCAAAGATGTATAAAACAATCGATAAAGTTGATTCTTTAACATTTTCTTTCCAGCGCTTAGTAATAGGGATTTACTAGAATGTTTGAGGTGGAACTGGGACAGGGAGGTGTATACGGTGGGATGGGGGTAGGAAGAAGTTAGCTGGGGAGCAAGGGTTGGCACCTGCCTTCCTTGTAGCAACCTGCGGCCACCCCCGACCGGTCCAAAGGATAATCAGTCCCAGGGCTCACCCTCTATAGGCCTCGACAAAATTTATGCAAGAGGGTTAGATCGTAGTTCCCATGCACTAGTTTTGGCAGTGCCAAAAAAAAAATCCTGCAAGACGGGTCGCCCCCGACCACCCTCCACAAATCCTGTCTCGTATCCAAACCGAACCAGCTCCTTCCTCTTCCTCAATGTCATTTAACGACTCCTGTAGGGGCCGGCCGGGCCCCTAACGTTCCAAATAGGAAGGAGGGTGACTAGGCAGTAAAAAAGAGGGAATGAGATTAGTATTTATTAATCCCAAAGCTTTGTATCAATACAATAAACTTGAACAAAGAAAATTAAGTTATTTGTATAAGAATGATGAAATTATTATACCTCCTAAATTTAGCAAATTTAATTAATAATAAATTAAATGTTATTCAGAATGAAAAATGTATTTATTTATTTATGGATATCACATCAAAGGTGAATTGCTCTTTCAAAAGTCAAAAATTGTACAAAGTGAAATAACAAAAATAAAATAGATAAGAGATAGCAACAGGTAACAATAAAAAATACCAATGACAAATAACAAAAGTGAAATATATATAACATTTTGTAAGTGAACATAAAACAAAATAAATAAATTTAAAAAAATTGGTGATGAGCATAGTTGGTGGATGACGATACCAAACGAATGGCTGAAAATGGTACTTTTGCTAATGATTGTCGTAATTTCCTTCTTCAGGGTAAAGGTATGTGTACAAACGCATATAATACAATTAATGCATATAATTTGAAATTTTGTTGCACACCACAGACTTAATTTGTATGTTAAAATTTGTGGTGAATTTGAATTTTGTGTAGGTATGAGAATATGTTGTTAATGTATGTGTCTTCCGTCAAAAGTTTTTGTAAGTCGTAGGGAAAGTCCTGGTGTCACGTTCTGTCAGTATATGTCTTATAGTCATAGGGAATGTTAAAAATTGAGCAAGTAGGTCTGTCAGTCTTTGTCATTAAGTATGAGTGTGTTAAATTGGAGTGGCCGACTCTAAGTCTCGAGAGAACTACTTCTTCTCATCTAGAGTTTCAGAAACTCGATGCCCACATGCAAATAGTGTTCTTAATTGTTCGTAGTTTGTTGTCAGTACTTGTGTTAGTCCAGTCGGTATGCCAAGCATCTAAGATCAGGTGTTTCTAATGAAAAAGAAAAATAGTAGAAGAAAGTCTTTGTATTTTTACAACTTTAAGAATTATGACTTGGTCTTAAGGGAAATCAGCTATTGACGTTGTCACAAGGAAATAGTTTTATAAAATGTTCATCAAATATTACTTTGATATTGGAGCTGACCAAATATTAATTATTTAAATCATTTAAACGTTTTGTATGGAACTGAAAGCTAAATTAGTTAACTGCCGAATATGGACATTGAGCTTAGAACAAATTCCATGCCGTAAAAAACAATACCTCTCAACCCAGGAATGACACACATATTAAGCTGTATTCCATTACCGTCTCCATGTTTCTCTTAATTTGAATCCTCATTATCAAAATTGGACTAGGAGAGGTTTTAGAGAAAAGATGAAATGCACATTCACGAATATCTGTGAAACCATCACTGATTAAGAAAGTGGGGATGAGAATGAGTTTTATTTGAACAATCTACCAGGCACAACCATTAGACTGCAAGATGAAATTACAATTCACAATAGCGACGAATGTAGAAATGGAGTTGAATACCGGAGAGCCAAATTTTTAATGCAAATTAAACATTAAAACGAAACAAGCAACTGAAATTAACAAGCACGAAAACGTCTCCCAAAGACAAAGCAAGAACGTAAAAAGTACCAACAACCATAGAAAAGTATATATAAAAAAAAAGCATCAAGATCTTTGGAAAATAATCAAGTCAAGTTCCTTCGATTGAAGATGACTCAAAACTAACTAAGAAGGCTGGAAATGGGGATGAAAATGACAAAAGTTGTATGTCAATCCAACCTGAAATCCAAAGTTGACGTACGTAGATTACAGAAGACCTCTTGTATAGGAGTACCGTTTAAAATATGTCCAATCTTCAAAAATATCTAACAAAGATTAAAAAAAAAGTATGAAAAAATAACGTCCGTCACGCAGGGGCTGTGTTAACTAAGCAGATTTGCGTCACGTTTTTGCATTTATCTCAAAACGTAAAATATCAGTGAGATCAATATTTTGTATTGTATTTAGTATACAAGTAAAGTTCTTTATAATATAACAGCTTATTATTTATATTATATTAGTAGGAGTGGGGGTTTAATGAAGGCCAAAACTACAAATGCATATATCTCGGTTAATAATCAAGATAGTGAAAAAACGTACAAAACGACCTTTATAGAACATTAAGATTGAGTCTATACGATGATCCGACTCATAATAACGGAGATATTTCGAATTTTCAATATTTCCTCCCATTGACCCCACCCCATACCCCTGGTCCGATTTCAGCCGTTAACGAATTCATCTTTCTTTTTACCTAAAATGCTTTTACATCGAGTTTGGTAAATAAATTAATTCTAGGAACCTTTTTTTGAAGTAATCATTTTTGGATTCATTCAAGAATAATTTTGCGTTATTTCATTTTCAATAATTTTTTTTTTAGTTTCAGAATATATTCCTTTCCCCGTAGACTTGTTTCAAAGATAATTTTGTCGGCTGCAACTTTATGTCGCAGCATTTTTCAATAAAATGTGCCTTGTCTGAAATAAAGATTTCTGCATTTTGCTAATGGCTAATGGATAAGGCTAATGGATGAGTCAAATCGAAGACTTCACCGATATAAACTCGTTTTAGAATTTGATTTTCTATAAGATTCCGCCATAAAAGGTAGGGCATTCCGTTGGAAATTCCAAGGTTCTGGTCGCTGGAGAAGTACTGGAGAGGGTTAGGTAATTGAATATGGACAGAAAACATTCTTCAGGGGTCCCAATTATGGCACACCAAGTCACAACCTTGTATGAAAATAATTGGAGATTTTAAGGGGGGTGGCTCGGGAACTTGGGACACCCTGTATATATACCTGTCTGTTACCACTCTAGTGGTCGCAATTCTTATTTGATCGTAACGAAACTTGATATATAATCGTTTCATACAAAACTGAAGGACAAGTTCGACAATGGCTGAAATTGAACCAGTGGGAGGGGGGGAGGGGTTTAGCGGGTAGAGAATTTTGAAAATTCAAAATATCTCCGTTATTAGAAGTCGAAACAAAAAATTGTATACAAGCAATTTTATTGAGAATGAAATGTACTTTAAATATTGTTATACATATTCAGTCTTTGTCTTTATTATTAACGGAGATATCTGTATTTTTTAGTTTTCGGCCTTTTGTAAACTCCTGCTCATGTCATATGAACAATAAGCTGTTATATTATGAAGCATTTTATTTGAATCCCAAATAAAAAATAATGTTCTTTTTGAACCTTTACGTTTTGAGATAAATGCAAATACGTGACGCAGGTGGGAAATCTGCTTAGTAAATGCAGCCCCTGCGTGACGGACTTTTCTCTGTCAGACAAGGAAGGCACTCAGCCTTCTTTTGGTGAATTTTCAGGTTTATTTAAAATTCCTGTGAAGAATAGAAAGAAGCTTTAGAAATCAAATTTTATGTATTTGAAGTTGTGAAAGCTGTAGCAAAACAATGAGCTCATAAACTTGCGCCTCCACCTCTCAAAGTCTCTGTTAAAAAGGAAAGCAGAGTCAGGGCTAGCGGAAACTGACAGGCCTAAAAGGAATATTACGATTGAACAATGGGGGAACTGATATTGAACAAACGTGCAATGAATGCAAGGGGGAGGCTGTAGTTGGAGAATACTAGTAGGACAGGTGAGTAGTCTCTCAGTAGTTTGGACGGCGATTACGATTGTAGTCGATTGTCTAGGTGCAAGTCGAGGACAGGGTAGCTATTATCTTAGTCGATAAGTCAGCCCCACTCCCTCCAGCGGCTATCAGTGGCTTTCTCTGCCTTATCAGCATCCAAACCAAAAGCTCTCCCAAACGAGTCCATATCACGGCAGTTCCCTTGTTCTCCGTATCTAGGCCTTTTAGACACTTAAATCGACAATGGCCTATGCAAAGGACATTACAGCTGTCAGAATTGGCTCATTAAACGGTTTATTAGATCGTTTCCTCGTCGAAATGCTTTACCAGTCAATTGACTATTTGCGCAGAAACGATTTGAAGGAAAATTTTCAAGAATTAAAATTGAATTGCTGAGTATTCTCTGACTATCGGCTGGTTGATAAAAATGGGACTCAGATATATTGGGGGGGAAAAGTCCGTCACTTAGGGGCTGCGTAAACTAAGCAGATTTCCCTCGTGACGTTTAATAGTAGATAACCTACATATTGCTAACACAACACCACCTTGAATATTAAGTGAATAAATACAAACGGTAATAAGAAATTTTTCATCTCCAGGTGCAAAGCGTCTGAAATGTAAACAAACAGGCCAACCCGACTCTCACCGGAAAGAAAAACAATCACTGAAATATATCAGAGTATAACATATTAATTTGATTGAAAACTATTTACTATATCTAGTACTGTAATTCATAATGAATCAGAATAATTTTTATCTCAATCAATCAAATTTTAGTAGTTCAAGAATTTATGACGGGGGGAGAGGGGTCACAAGAACATATTTGTATCTATCTCGCATAATAAAGGTCTCCGGAAAACAATATTTGGTATTTAAGCTTCGTTTAATGTGGTTTATTATATAACAGAGTATTGTTTATGTAACACGAGTAGAAGCGAGGGTTTACTGAGGGCTGAAAACTGAAAAATGCAAATTTCTTGGTTAATATTCAAGATAGAGAATGAATGTATATAACAATATTTATAGTAAATGTAATTTTCAATAAGATTTATTTTATACAGTTTTTCGATTCGATTTATAGTAAGGGAGATATTTCGGATTTTCAAATTTCTCCACCACTAACTCCCCCCCCCTCCCCCTGGTCCAATTGAAGCCGTTAACGAACTTGATGTTTCGTTTATATATATATATATATATATATATATATATATATATATATATATATATATATATATATATATATACAGTTTTGAACGGACCTCATTTTCGTCATCTACTATGTAGGATCGATGGTCATTCGAAGAAAAATTTCGAAACTTCGGACGAACTCAATAGCTGATTTTCCTTAAGGGGAATCTGCTAAAACAGACCACTCCAGATACCTTACTATTTTAATGCTCATGACGTTCATAATTTTTAAAGGAATATAATTATCTGAATAATTCTAAGCAACAATCTCCGTCAATTGAACTGGACTTATACTCCGGCGTTGCTCTTAAAACTTATTCGATTCCTGTGGGGGGCAAATAATTTTATTTTCCGAGGATCTCCCAAATCCCAACCTGGAAAATTGCTGGATAACAGAATTGCGGCCCGATTATTCACAATTACTTAATGTGAAACCATTATAAGAATAGAATCGAAAGTATTATTCGTAAGTTTTATTCCAGCCAGAAAGATAATTCAAGATTATTTTCAATGATCCTATATGTCTGATAAAGTTGAAATAATGACTCGGAAGATAAAAAGATCAAAGCGCTGGATGTAAAAGCTCTCTTGTGTACTATTAAATTAAGTAAACAAAATTGTTTTGATGCAACTCATTTAAAATGATTTCATTTGAAAGTTATACGATATCTCCGTTCCAAAATACAATGGATCAAAATGATTTCATTTGGAAATTATATGATCTCTACGTTCCAAAATACAAGTCAAAAATGATTTCATTTGAAAATTATGCGATATCTCCGTTCCAAAATACAATGGATCAAAATGATTTCATTTGGAAATTATATGATCTCTACGTTCCAAAATACAAGTCAAAAATGATTTCATTTGAAGATATCACGGTATCTCCGTTCCAAAATACAATGGATCAAAAAGATTTCATTTGAAAATATCACGATATCTCCATTCCAAAATACAATAGGTCAAAATCATTTTATTTGAAAGTTAGACGATATCTCCGTTCCAAAATACAAGAAATCAAAAAAGATTTCATTTGAAAATATCACGATATCTCCGTTCCAAAATACAAGAAATCAAAAATGATTTCATTTGAAAATATCACGATATCTCCGTTCCAAAATACAAGAAATCAATATCTCCGTTCCAAAATACAAGAAATCAAAAAAGATTTCATTTGAAAATATCACGATATCTCCGTTCTAAAATACAATAGGTCAAAATCATTTTATTTGAACGTTAGGCGATATCTCCGTTCTAAAATACAATAGGTCAAAATCATTTTATTTGAACGTTAGGCGATATCTCCCTTCCAAAATACAATAGGTCAAAATCATTTTATTTGAACGTTAGGCGATATCTCCATTCCAAAATACAATAGGTCAAAATCATTTTATTTGAACGTTAGGCGATTTCTCCGTTCCAAAATACAATAGGTCAAAATCATTTTATTTGAACGTTAGGTGATATCTCCCTTCTAAAATACAATAGGTCAAAATCATTTTATTTGAACGTTAGGCGATATCTCCGTTCCAAAATACAAGAAATCAAAAAAGATTTCTTTTGAAAATATCACGATATCTCCGTTCCAAAATACAACGAATCCAAGTGATTTCATTTGAAAGATATACAATATCTCCCTTCTAAAATACAATAGGTCAAAATCATTTTATTTGAAATTTGGACGATATCTTCGTTCCAAAAAATTATTTCATTTGGAAATTATACGATATACAAGGAATCAAAAATGTAATAGCATATAGTTAATACATCTATTCATGATACATAACAATATTTGTTTACAATTGGTTTTGCATTTCTAATAGGTTCAACGAAATTAACATTTTAAACGCTTTTTTATTTCCACTCTCCTCTACCCGCCCTCAAGTAAATTTTCATGAAAAGATGAGATGCACAACTAGAGGATACAACAGCCCTAAATATGAAATTTCAACATTCTAAGGCCAGGCGTTTATGAGTTATGCTAAATATGTATAGACACACGGTAAAAATGGGTTTACAGAATGTCAAAATTTATAATTCCGTTGCATCTTTTAACCATACATGTTCGCTTTAAAAACACTTCCTTTGCTTCTCACAAAAAAGTAAAACGATTTAAAATTTAAGACTTATTAAAGGGTTTAAATAACTTCTTAGGGTAATTTTCTCTAGATAAAATTTAGGGATAAATATACACTTGGTTTTTGATATTTGAGATACTTGAAACCAGTTATTGAAAGGTTTTAAAAATAAGAGAAAAGGAAGAGGGTTTGGATGAGAAATTTGCACTTCTTTTTATTCTTCTCCTCTGACAACGCCTACCTCTTAGTCGATTTTAAGTTAAAACAGAGGTCCCCAACTAGACGGTACAAGCGTGCTAGGTATGAAATGTCAATATTCTAAGCAATTTGTTTTGACTGATGAGAGATGAGTAGATACGAAGAGACGTTACGCCGAAACTAGTCAAAATAGGTTCAGAAAAGGTCAGAAAGAATTCTTTGTTGAAATATGAAAAATGAAAATTTTAGCCCCCTTTACTTCGGAAAAAATGAATTATTTTTTGTCTTGGATCCTGTTTTTATCCTCGAGTGCATCCCATAGTTAAAATTAACATCGTGTATTAGACGAAGATGGACCAGGTCGTGTCAGGTCGTGACAATAGTAGGACTCGTATGTTTGCCTTCCATCTATTATAGGTTTCGGGCTTAGGTTAGCCATGTGAGTTAGCAATCTCACATACTTAGTAAATCTAGAGTGGTGAGTTCGATTCCCGCCTGAGCTATAAATGAAATGAAATGTGTTAATTTACATTAAATGTATGTTTCATAACGTCATTTGTGTTTCTATAAACAATTTTCTAATATTATGTCAATTAAATTCTTTACAAGTTATTAGAATTACATTTATTCTTATATAATACATTCGTTAAAAAATTAGGTCAAATTCTAAGAATACATAATATAAAACTCATCAATTTAAATAATTATATGCAATAAATTAGTTTCATTAACAATCTTAATACAACTCTAAATATGTACATTTTTTGAAACTCTAAAACATACGTTATTTTATTTGTTGGCATGCAAATTTATTAAAGGATAACAAGCTTTATAAATGATGAGAAACTTGTCCCAGCTTATAGAGACAATGTACCTCATCACAAATTATTTTAGACCGATATTTATGACAAATATTTAGTAGTTTTATTTAATAATTGAACATTTTTGAAAGTATTCATCTTGTGTATAAAAATATCCGTCATTCATGAAGTTCTTTAATTTATTTTTAAACAAAGAGTATTTTTTAATAGATTTGATACATTCGGGCAGAGCGTTAAAGAGTTTTACTCCTGAAAATGATACGCTTTTCTCGAAATATTTATGTTTGTGGTTGGGAGCTTGGAGCATATTCTTGTATCTTGTTTTATGATTATGTGTTATGCTATTTTTGTAAAACAAGTTCATGTTTTGTTTCACAAACAATATTGTTTGCTACATATATATTGAGGGAAAAGTCATTATTTTTGGCGTTATGAATAGGAATTTATTCATTGACGAACACATTAAACAACCCACCCTGGCTAGAAAAGGGCGGTAACCTGTAGAGAACCCGTCCGAATTAGCCTTAGTATCCCAAAGTGGACTTTAATAAATAATAAAAATTTTTTAGTAATCTGTAATTACAACAAATTTTCTGGAAGTAACCACCCATTTTATACTACGTACATTTGCACGTTATGCAGAGATTCTGGCCTTCTTCCTTGGGCGTTCAAGATTCGTTGCGATTCAATAAAAACAAAACAGTCTGCCATAACATTGTCAAGTGTTATTGATTTTATATTTACAGTCAGTCTGTGTATTCTATGCCCATTAACTTTCGTGGGCCTGGATATACTGATGATGTCAGTAGGGTCAGCTGGAAACACATTCTTGTGACAACAAATAAAGATATATCATTTCTTCATCTTGACATTTAAAACGGAATGTGGTATATAACATCATTTCAATTAGTATTTGAACATTATTTATAAATTTAATTTTTCCTGGTTTTTAAAAATATTCTCTGACTTTGAAATGTCCACCGTTGGTATTATTTTTCGGGGGACGCAAATCCCAAATTTAAGTAAAAATGAAGTAAGTAAGCAAAGTAAATTTATTTTCAGCAAATCGAATTACATTTATTTAAGGAATACATAATAATTTGCAAAGTACTTGGAATATACCATTAGCACGTGTAACGTATGATACAGCCCGTAATATGACATTCTTCTACATGAACATCTAAATCGATATTATAATAAAAAATTGTGATTATATTACATAATATTGATTTTGGATAAAAAATAATAGTAACAGTAAGTAATGTTCCCGTTATATAGGATCATAGAATAATAACTGGAGTTATAAATTTAACTCATAAACAAGCATTCTGCGATATCTTCCAGCACTCTTCAGATATTTATGTAATCTCCTCCACTCAGGATGGCTATTACTTGATCCCTGCTGGGAGTAATTCGAGCAAATGCTGTAAGGCGGAACTGCTGGAGAATGGGAGGAACAGTGAGGAAGTGATAGGTGTCTTCAGGCTCCTGGAGGTTACACAGTGAACAATTGGCGGTGTCTTCCCTAATCCAAGGCTTCTTGTTCAAGCTGAATATTCATAGACTAAAAAAACACATTACTATTTATTGCTTACCCGGCTATGTGGGCATATCTCAAAGTAATATAGTAGACAAAGCAGCCAAACAATCAACTCAACTTGAACAAATAGATTTTTTTGACATACTTCACCAACACGCTTTCTCTCAAATAAGAAAACTCGTAATTAATGACTGGAATAATTTATGGTCTAACACTGAAAGTAAACTCAGAGAAATAAAATCAAACAGGCTCAACTGGACTTCAAGTAATAGACACTCTAGAAGAGAAGAAATTGTACTTACACGCCTACGCACAGGACACACTAGACTAACACATTCATATCTAATGAGCAGACAAGATGAACCTATAAGTCGCTACTGCAACAGAACGCTGACTGTAAAACACATACTGACTGACTGCACACAAGTGAAAACGTACCCATGGCCCACAAATGTATGGGAACTACTGGCCGACAGTAACCAATTTATAGATGATGTTATTAAGTATTTAAGAAATAATAGATTATTTGATGAAATATAAAACCTATTATCCACAATTATGAAAATCATATATAGTGCGGAATATATACTGTGGAATATAAGTTTTGCCTCCTTCCAGTTTAACTATTTATAGTTTTTCTTTTATTTTTATTTATCTTTTTTTTTCTTTGTTGTTTTATTTTTATTTTGTATTTTTTCCTCATAAATAAATATACTAACAATTTATATTTAGTTTTGTCCATTCTATTTATTTTGTACATTTGTAAAAGATAGTTGAGTAAACATTTTAATATTTATTTAATTTTGTAAAATTATATTCAAACATGTTAATAGATGAATCGCCATTGTAGCGGTATCTCAATATAAATAATAATTGTTCAAGCTGAGAGTTTCTGCCATGGTTTTCAATATTGCTCTGATATGTGGAGATTATTTACTTTGGTATATTCTAATGCTTGGGAGTGCCATAAGAGTTCTTTGAATAAATCATGGAATTGTGCATCAACGAGGTTATGTTTAATTTTATCAATTTCTATTAACTGTAATTGCATCAGTAATTTTATTAAAATTTTGTTATTCTTTCTGATAGGGATTATGAAGCATTCATCTTTATGAAAATTTACTTTTTGGTAAATTTCAGCTACGTTATTTTTTTCTTTACAACTTTATATGCCGATTTCTTTGTTATCATCACTAGATGTCAAGACATTAACTTTGTATTTCAAGTGTAGTGAGGCGGTAAATATGAATGATGGTGTTTCTTCTGTCTCCAGATGTAATGCATAATTAGGTGTATTTCGGGGAAGGCTAAATAATCTCTTAACATAATATCTTTGCAGTTCATCAATTAGTTTGTACTTCATTCCACCACAAACCTGCCGGCTATAACACAGGTCCTTATTACAGGGTGAAATACTTGAACACTTTGTTGATAACGGGACGTCGTTTTTCCGAATGAATGTACGCCACTTGACAACTGATGCATGCTTGGTGGATATTACTTTACTATTAAAATAATTGTTTAATGATAGGCCAGGTGTTAAGGTGTTTCCTAGATATTTGTGTTCAGCCACTAATTCTATTTTGCTACCTTCAAAATAGCATACGTCATCCTTGGATGTCTTTCCATAGTTCCTAAATGCCAGCATCTTCGATTTTTGAAAGTTGACTAATAAATTTCAAATCTTACAATAAGATGAGAGTCTGTTGATCATTAGCTGCAGAGTTCTCCTATCATAGCTAAGGAAGACAATGCCATCCGCGTACATTAAACGAAGAAAAGAACATTATCTATTGTAAATCCAGCTCTGATCTATTCGGGTAGGTCATTAGTGTATAAAGTGAACAGGAGAGCATTGAAATTATCACCTTGCCTCAATCCATATGTCACATCTATCAAGTGAGAGAACTTACCATTTACCCATATAGCAGATTGATTATTTTTATATAGTTTTTTTTTGTAATATTTATAATTTTAATCGTTCTGCATAAGACTGATAGCTCATTCAGGAGAGATTGTCTCTTAGGGAAATCAATCGTTGCTTTGAGGTCAACAAAAAAAGCGTAAACTCTTTAGAGTTTGCTTGATAGCTTAAGCTTAACAATGTTTATTAAATTAAAAATGTTTTTAAATGGTGATTAACCTTTCTTGAAGCCTGCCTGAAGCTCGGTTATTAAGTTATTCTCAGATGCCCATAATTCCAATCTTTTTATGATAATTCCTTAAAATAACTACGCTGAACAATCAATAAATGAGATAACACCATAGTTTTTTGCCTTTTCTCTACTTCCTTTCTTGTGCAAAGGGAATATAATGGCCTTAGTAAATCAGAGAGGTACATCCTCAATCCAGTTGAGCATTATCAGAAGATAACATTGAACAGCTTGACTTTGTTCTGCAGAAAGGTGTCAGGTTCATTCTTGTACAACTCGTTTGGTGTCCTGTCAAGACCTGGGGCTTTATTGTCCTTTACTGTTAATTAAGAATTCTTTCAGCTCCCCCAAATCAAAATCTTTATGGAGGCATTCCTCTTGCTCTAATGGCTTGGCGAAACGTACACTCCTTCTTTTCCCAACATTTCATGGAAGTACTCCAGCCAATCACTTTCCTCAATACTACTAGCTTAGCTTATTGATTTAATCTGTGGGGAAATTCCCTTAATAATAGACCAAAGTTCCTTTGGATCCTTTACTGGTTTAAGGTTTTTAATTTAAGTTTGTGTAGTAATCTTTTTATCTAATCTTATAGATTTCTTTATATTCCTTGGAACGGAGAGATATAATTCTCTTAAAAAATATGAACTATTTTTCTTAAGTAAATTTAGAAGATGAAATGAGCGCTCCCTTAAAAATTCCTTAAAATCCGATATATTCCTTTATACCTCCTTCCTTCCCTCTTTCCTTTTACTTTTACTTGGATTGAGAAATATTATTATAGGAACTTTTCATAGATTTGGTGTATGTGCCTCTTAAAAAAGGTTGATTACTTGTGAAGAGCGTTTCGTGGACTGAGGGAAAATAAATAGTACTGTTCACTTTTAATTGTATATTAAAAACAATAACACAATAACATCTTCTTTAGAGGGAACATTTACAGGGGACAACAAAAACGTCTATTTACAATGATAGTTTCAACACCCACTTATTACAGTCGCATCTAACACAACACAGCTGCAGCTAGCACGAGACACCAGATAAGTTGTAATTTTTAACTCGCAATTCCGATTAACCATTTTTTACTAACTATATTTAAAAACATCTGGTATAATTTGTATACCGCAAGGTTATCTTCTTTTTAGCGAACGACTCACCTACGAGTGTGTGAGTCGCCACGTAAGTGAGATAACATGTTGCTAATGGCAGCTGACAAAGCGTTCAAGAAGAACAAACCCTGCTTTAAAGACTGCATTACCGATGTTTTGTACTTTTGAATCAGTCCATTTGAAACAGGTCCAAGCATATTTCTTGTCGCTGTGGCTTTTCCGCAATTGCTTTGTCCACTGGGGCTATTGAACGTCATCTAGCTGATCATCTGTAAAGAGAGTGATGATGAAACTGTTTCTTTCAAAGGGAATGGCCAACAGGGCCCTGTTTTCTACTACCGGATATTGGCCTCTGCTCAAACTATAGCACTCGCCGCTCATTACGACTCCTCTCTTTATTCACTCCCGCTTATCGTCTCTTTCAATTCGACTCCCAGTTTCATCTGCCCTTGTGTTTTTGTTCCCTCAGTTTTTGTCCAATTTTTGGTCCATTTTGTCCCTTCTCACTCTCTCATTTTTCTGCAGCTTTTTTCACTCTATGTTCATAGTGAAACGATGTATGCTCCTTTCCCTTTTGCACTTGTAATAAACATTTCGTACAGTAATCAGACTGGTATGGGTAATAGCTACTAGAGACAGAAGAAAATGGTGATATTACTAACTTTTAACTGAAATGTGGTAGCTTTCATCTGCCCTAAAGAAAAGAAAATTGAAAGCAATATGTGGAAACAGAGTTCTATTTATTTTAGAATAACATTTGTTATATAGATAGATAGATAGATAGATTTTTATTGGCTAATGTATACATATTTTAGCCTGAGTCTGACCCATTTAGTGTTAGTAATCTTACTAACTAACTACTTAAGAACTAGTGACATCAAATTAACCTACTATATACAATAAAATAATACATTTTCCATTTTTTTTTTTTATTAAATGTTTTCAGGTACTTAAACTTCTAAAATTCTTTATAACTTAATCTGATTAGTACTATTCAACATATAAGTATTTACTTTTGTTTATTTGTTTACTGTGACGCGTTAATTGACTTCGTTGGACATTTCTAAATTATAGTGTTTAATTTTCAAGATAATGGTATAAACTATGTCGTTGACTAGTTGCATACTCCTGACAGGAATGAGTAAATCATGTTCAATTTATAAATGTCCTCAATGTGAAGAATATTTTCCAGTGACATTAAGTCATCACTTGTGGCTATAAACTTCTTCAAGTATTGCTCTCTGTGATAGCTGTATTCCGAGCATTGCAATAATAAATGTAACATTTGTTATATATTAGGATTGAAATCAGCAATTCAGTTTGAACAGGCGAAAGTCCTTCACGCAAGGGCTTCGTAAACTAAGCAGATTTCCCACGTGCAGGTAAAGCACACTTGTGATCTCATTTCACCACAAATTCTCTATTTCCATGAAAAAAAATCAATGAGTCGAAGGAGGGTGGAGGAGATTAACTGAAGACTGAAAATAAAAAAGTACGAATAACTCGCTTAGTACCAAAAAGCAATCTCTGTAGAATTGTAGAGCATCAAAAGTTTAACAAGATTGATTCTATAACATTTTACGATCCGACTCATAATAAAGGGGGACATGTTGAAAATTCGAACTCTCCTCCCTCCTTAACCCCCCGCCCCATACTCCTGTTTCAATTTCTGAACACGTATGATCTTCAATGTTGAATAATACAGTCAAATATCAAGTATGGAATAGATTAAACAAAAATTTTCTAGACAAGGATGTAAAATCTTATTGAAGACGTCTTTGCAAAACGAATTTGCATGTATCTCGCATATCAAATCTACAATGGAAACTATATTTCGCATTTAAGCTTAGAATGGAGAGGTTCATGTTGTAACAACTTATTCTTATTAAGAAATGGGTAGGAGGAGGGGCTTACTGAAGGTTGAAAACTAAAAATTCCAAATATATCGGTTAATATTAACTATAGAGAAAATATGTATAGAGCAATATTTATAGGCTATTAAATTTAAAATAAGATTAGTGTTATACACATTTTCGATACAACGTATCTTAACGGAGAAAAATTTCGAATTTTCCAAATTCTTCCCTATAACGCCCCCCCCCCTCATTCTGGTCCGATTTTAGTCATTAACTATGAAACGCTTATACATATATCGAATTTGGTAAAGATAAATCAATAATAGTGACATCTAGAGCGGTAACATATATATATATATATATATATATATATATATATATATATATATATAGAGTTATATATAAATTTGAGTGGGCTTCATTTTCAACACCTCCTAGGTAGGATCTATTGACATTTGAGGAAATGTTTGAAACTCGCATCATGAGTGCAACCTCAATAGCTGATTTCCCTTATGGGAAATCTGAGAATACTATCTAAAAAAATATGCCAATGTCAACCGATCCACTGTAGCAGTATGTCGAATCTAAGGTGGATCTAGATGATTAATTAATGGTTTATCCCTCCCCCCCCCCACCATCCCTTACCAACGCCGATTTCACGTTCAAAGCACTAGCTATAATGCCGGTCCCAGAACTGGAGTATGTTTTGTACCAAGGCACTTAAGCGATATTCCCAAGCTGATAAGGCTCGTCTATAATCTGACTCATCATAAACAAGCGCTGGTTGTGTTTGTATATTTCAGCCCTTCCAAACACCATGGGCCGATTTATGAATACACACACATATTGTATACTCTTGGCTAATAGCAATAATAATAATAATAATAATATACAGACCTACACGTGCGCATATCTAAATCGAATAGAACTCACATTCAGAATATACTTTTGCAAGAATCATTCTAAAATCGAGAACAATCTCAAAAGCTATCTTCCATTAAGGTAAATCTGCTAAGAATACAATTACCTCCCTCAATGTTTTAATTACATTACGATAATACTATAGGAGCGAAAATTATAGGAAATATTTTTTAAGTTTAACAATAGATACATCTATATACAAGTAACACAACACAACTGTGAATTTTAAGTGAATAAATGCAAGCAGTAATAAGAAATCATTCCCCTCCCAAACGAGAAGCGTCAGAAATGTAAACAAACAGGTCTGCTAACTTCTCCGGAAAGAACCGGAAAGAAAAAAAATTACCGAATTATATCAGAATATAACATATTAATTTTATAGAAAACTATTTAATATAGCTAGTGCTATAATTCGATATTAATCAGAATAATTTTTATCTCAATCACTAAAACTTTTGTAATCCAAGAACAAAAAAAAAGGGGGAGTGATCAACAGAACAGAAATTATAAAAACCAAATATCTCGGTTAATACTCATTGTACGGAAAATAAGTATAGACCAATATTTATAGTAAATTTCATCTCCAATAAAATTGTTTGCATACACTTTTTCGACCCGACGTACAGTAACAGAGATATTGTGAATTTTTGAAATTCCTCCCCTCTTAATCGAAAATCGCGTCATGCGTACGACCTCAATAGCTGATTTCCCTTAATGGAAAACTGCTAAAAAAATATCAGTATCACAAAAGCTGCGACCAATAAGCCAGTCTAATCAAAAATAGACATTCTTGGTACATTTTCAAAGGTCAATAACATACCACAGTTTTGTCAGTGGAGTGACACACTGAAGGCGTCACAAGTATATTCCAATTCTGTCTTTCGCCATAGCTAAAGCCCCTATTTGAACGTAAGATTGCTTAATGATGAAATTATATTAGTAGGAGACTCATAATATAATATATAATTAATATGCTATATTCTGATATATTTCAGTAATTGTTTTTCTTTCTGGCGAGAAGCTGGCAGACCTGTTTGTTTACATTTCAGACGCTTCCCGTCAGGAGAGGAAAGATTTCTTATTTCCGTTAGTACTTATTCAATTAATATTCACGGTGGTTTTGTGGTACCAGTATGTAGATATTAAACTTCTTGAGGGAGGTCTGCTTAGTTTACGCAGCCCCTGCGTGACGAATTTTTATCCCCCCCCCTTCTAAACCCCTAGATTCTAGCACCTTAAACTAAACTCTTTAGATAAATCATTTAAATATTGGGCTCTGCAGAAAATATGATCTTTATTGATGATATATCATAGAATATATTTGCATGTATCACACATAATAATGGTTCTTTTAAAATCATATTTGGTATTTCAGTCAGACCTCTCATGGGTTATCTGCTTATTTTTAATATGAGATGAGACAATGTACCTGATCACAAATTATTTGAGACCGATATATTTATGATAAATATTTAGTAGTGTTATTTAATAATTAAACATTTTCGAAAGTATTCATCTTGTGTATAAAAAATTAGTGACAGAAACGTAAAAAATACAATTAACTCCGGTAAAACTTCGGTTATAAAATAGGATATGTAACAATATACAATATACAAGTGGCTACAATGCCACTTGATAAGTACTGAATGTAACATTTTTCAACATGTTACTTATTGACAGTACTATTTACAATTCTACATTATCCCCCAATTAATTTCCATTAACTCCCCAAGAACTTGGTTCAATGCAGCAAATAAGAACGTTAATTCTTGTTTTAATGTTTAAGTATTACGTTTGGTAGAAATCAAATAAAAGTCAATTAAACAGTAAGAAGCAGACGGTCTAGTTAGTCTGGTGATCCTGATGATTCAGCCCTAGAAGACTGAATGAAAATGTCGGTAATGCAAGGAAGGCTTTCACCCCTGGCCTACGAAAACTATGTAGATACCCATTTATTTTTTGTAACTCCTTCTCTGAACTCCACTCTTCCTGACTCGAAGAATACAATACACCGTATTTAAGCTTTAAATAATACTCTTAGTTATATAAAGGACTATTCTTAATGTGAGACGAGTATAAGTGGAAGTTTACTGGCATCTAAGAAATAAAAATTGGAAATATCTCAGTTATTCGAATTAGAGAGAAAATTTGAACAGGTCAAGCAAACGTCTGTAGTAACGATTGTTTGACCTGTTCAAATTTTCTCTCTAATTCAATTAACTGGGATATTTACAATTTTTACTTCTTAGATGCCAGTAAACCTCCACTTATACTCGTTTTCATTAATCCCCACTCCTACTAGTGTCATATTGATAATAAGCTGCTATATCATGAAACACTTCATTACAACGTTAAATACCAAATATAGTTTTCAACAATACTTTATTATACGAGATACAAACAAGTACGTTCTGTTGATCCCTCCCCTTTTTTTGTTCTTGGATTACTAAACTTTTAGTGATTGAGATAAAAATGATTCTGATTAATATTGAATTATAGCACTAGCTATATTAAATAGTTTTCAATAAAATGAATATATTATATTCTGATATAATTTGGTAATTGTTTTTCTTTCCGGTGACCTGTTTGTTTACATTTCAGACGCTTCCCGTTGAGAGGGGAAATATTTCTTTTTACTGTTTGTATTTATTGACTTAATATTCACGGTTGTGTTGTGTTACCAGTATGTAGATTTATCTATTGTTAAACTTCAAGAGGGAAATCTGCTTAGTTTATGCAGCCCCTGCGTGACGGACTTTATCGAAATTTACACATGATCGAAGATGTAATGTTCCAATGGGCAGTAGTTATGCACCCCGTCATACATTGAAATAACTATTAAATATTATATCACTGTCCTTTCCGTGGTTAGCTAAAATGTAATGTTCTGTTTATTTAGCAACCTTAATATGGGAGCTATAGAATATAGATTTAATTTACCTCTTCTTTCTACTCCTTAAAGCTCAATTTAGGCTTGGTCATAACCAAAATTTGTATTTAAAAGTTTCATGTACACGTAAATGTGATGAATAAGAGAGAAAATTTGAACAGGTCAAACAAACGTTGCTACAGGTATTGCGGTAACAATCGGATATGTATAAATATTAGAATATATAATAAAGAACAATGCTTTTGAAGGAATTTATAGAAATTGGCATCATGTGGACACCCTCAACAGCTAAATTCCTTTAAGGATATCTGCCAAAATACAATTAACTTCCTTAATTTTTGATCCAAAAAACAATCTATATTAAAAAAATGGATTAAGTATTTTTTCAATGGAACGGTTATGTAATTATTTTCGATTTTACTGCTTTGTATTATAGCAATGTTATTTGTCTTTCTGAATTTATCCAAAGCTGCATAATAGGACCTAAAATCTAACTAATCATCAAGCAGGGAGACGATGGAAATTTCATACAGCAAGCAGCATATATTTTATGTCAATTTACAAACCCAACTGTGACATCAAAATAAAATTGCAGGTATTGCTTGAAACCAAATATTTTTGTTACGAAAAATAATACTGTTGTAAATGGAATAATTGAAATGGGAAAGGAAATATTTTTAACAATTGAGAACAATGTAATAGTTAAGACATGATGAAAAATGAACCTTCATTCTGAAGATATGATTCTCAATCTTTGAGGGAGAAATCGGACGATCAGAGTCAATATGTACAATTTAATTGCAGAGTATTGAAAGGCCATTTTATATACGTAGCATTTCTTCTGAAATATTATGTATTATCAAAAACATCGCATTTGATGGTTTCATGTTTATTGAACTGGCGACTGTTTCCCCCCTTTTTTGCGGAGGGGGGCTTAAATATATAGACTCACAATATATAATACATTCATTGTAATAATATCTTAAATTCAACAAAAACTTTAAATTTAAAAATTTATCTATTTAATAATTATATAACAACAATTAATTTTGTTAATAATCATAATAATACACTTATTAATTTATTGACATGCTTTGTTAATAATTTTAAATTTATTAAAGAGCAAAATGACTTAAGGAAAATACATTACTTTGACTCAGTATGGCCGACAGGAGTATCTCGACTTTATATTAAATATAAAAATTATTTATTTTTTCAATTAGGGCCTCATGTTAGCCATGCGAGTTAAGATGTTGGCCTCAATACAACTGGTAAACCTAGAGTAAGGGGTTCGATTCCTACTTGGGAAATAGGAATTTATTTAGTGATGAATTCATCAAACACCTAATTTCTAACTAATCATCAAACAGTGCGAAGATGAAAATTTCATGCTGCTAGCAGAATATATTTTAAGTCAATTTTCAAGCCCAACTCAGACATCAAAATAAAATTGTGATTCTTGTTTTAAGTGAAATATTTGTGTTACGAAAAATAATTGTGTTGTAAACGGATCTGACTAATTAAAATAGGAAAAGAAACATGTTTATCAATTGAGAACAAAGTAATATTTAAGACATGATTAAAAATGAGCACACATGCTCTAACGATGATGCCTACTGTTTATATATATATATATATATATATATATATATATATATATATATAGACAGATAGATAGATGGATAAATAGATAGATAGATAGATAAATGGGTAGTTCAATTAGTGCAACCTTATAGGCTCATTTCCCTTATTAAATGAATTCAGTAAGCATTTGGTGTGAGAGTGTCATGAGGTAGAATAGGGATTTGATGGTGGTAACTCAGATGATGGGTAAACTAAGAAGATTTTGATCTTAAAAGAATTATTATATATATATATATATATATATATATATATATATATATATATATATATATATATATAATTGTACTGGTCCCAATATGGAAGAACATTTGGGGGTTTTGTTTATCAAAATTCATTAACACAACTTCTATTAAAAAGCTTATTATTTATTCCATCCATAAGATTAACAGTTGCACAACTGCGGCTGATGACACGTTGTCGGTTTTTTGAGTTGTTTTCAGGTGCGAGCCTCGACAGGTTGTCGTCAGGCCATAAAAGAAAGTTAAATGGGTGGGGATTGCTCCAGCCTTTCCCAAACCATTCCGTATTTGACTCTAGCACAGTGAAAGAGGTCCTTGAGAGAATTGCTTCTTCGCCGCAAGATTCCCTGTTTTTTTAATTGTCTTCGACTATTTTACAAAAAGGTTGAATGATTATTTTTTTTAAAGTTATCGTTAATAATAATTGCTAATGATAAATATCTATTTAAAACGTAGCTAAATGAATTAAAACAAGCCTATTTTGTTGGAAAAATATGATTTCAAACCCAAATTTATAATTCCAAATTGTTTTATATTTTACGAAATATAAATATAAAATCAATTATAAATTACTGAATAATAATTCATCAATCAGTTATTGTGAACAATGCCTTTATTGTTTAATTTTACGGTTTTCTAAGTAAAAATATAATAACTAAAAACGTGAATTATATTATTAGACTACGGCTAGGGAGTATGGTGCTTTCCCGGTGCGGTTGACGACAACGTGTCGTTCAGCAGTTTTTCGCGGAAGACATTTAAAAGATGATACAATTTATAATATACAGTTAAAGTAAAGTAAAACGAAACTAATTAACAAAAAAAAGTTTCCGCCCCACTAAAAAATGTGTTTGAAAATCTCCGCAGTCAACGCGTTAACCCTCCGTCGGGCGCGTGATCTCTCAGATACACAGTTTCTATAGAAATATTTGCCACACCTCCTAGCAGAGAGTGGTGGTGTAGTGCTTCGAGTTATGTTCTTTATACGTCTCCCCCTCAAGGTCAGTTGTGTCACTTTGTTCGATGGAGTCGTGTGTTTCACCTGTCATTCAGTTGTATCTCCTAGATACCACGCGCCCGATCTCGTAAGTTTTTTTTGAAATCTGTATTTCATAAATATATAGATCAATTAAGTTTCTCTTTATTAAACGGAATCATATAAACCTATTTTTCTATTATTTTGCTCATACATGAGCTTTCAGAAGAACTTGTATAAGAAAATATTCTACGATGCAGTGACTACTGTAGACGTTTACCAACCGAACTAAGGACGAAACTTGAAGAGTACAGAGACTCATTGGACCATACATTGAACTCAAGTACAAAACAGCATAAAAAAAGTCATTCCGCTACAATGAACAAAAGAAAATGATGTGAACCAGGCAAAACTGAAAAGGAAAGTAGGTTTACTAATTACTCTTGTGAGATTTGCAAAAACAAAATATGTTTACAACATAGTTCCATGCTTTGTCCTAATTGTAATGCAGCTCTGCAAAAGAAATAATAATTAAACTGCTATTTTTAAAAGGATTGGTGAATTAAAATTTAGATAATTTTTAATAAGTATTATCTAAAGGTGATTTCGTGCTACTTATTTTTGAATGAAGTTATATTTAGATAATTTGTTTATATTGTTCACAAACTGAAATGAATTATGTATGATTAAGACATGTGCATTGAAGCAATTTCGTTTGATATTTATATTTTTTATTGATTATTTTATCAACCAAGATTTTTTTTATTATAATACTTATCAATTTTGAAAATTATTTACTTCTTTCAAACAAATACTTCCTCTGTTATGGTTTCTAATCACACAGTGCACATTTTAGTGCAAAATATATATTAAAAAATTGTATTTCCGTAAAAACGGTTGAGGATGTATCTCTGAGATACACGCGCCCGAAGACGGAATATTCTTGACGCGCCCAACCGAGGGTTAAAGACCCACAGAAAATTCATACTTTTTTCTATGATAGAGAAACGTATAGGATAACAGAATTTTGATTGTGCTGGATATATATGTGCAATTGTTCAATTAACCGGCTGGTATGTGAATCCTTGTTTAATAACCTCTTGAATCAAGTTGATTCGAATCTAGGGCTAGTTAGGAACGGCTAGGAGAATATTATTGGATACTGGGCTATATTGCCTGTTGGAGATGATTGGGCTCACTATCCTCTACAAAGGACCTCATAAGACAAACAACACTGCCACAACATATGGGTTCAACGACCCCCTTAGCGATGGATCACCCACCTGATAAATGAGGGAAATCATTTATTAAGGGTGGTATTAAGGTTTGGTACAATTGTATTCAATTTTTTTTTTTTCAAAATTTCCAACAATCCTACATGGTAGAAACTGAAAGTTATACCCGACAAAAAGTGCAGAAAGCATTTCCGTGTAGAATTGTAAAATTTTCAAAACCAATTCCGAATATAGGAACTTTCCGAATTTTGCAAATTCATCCCCCAATTTAAGAATAATGTAAGAATTCTAGTCTTTTAATGCTTCCAATCATTTAGGCTAATAAGTACGGTGCGAAAACAAATATTCTAGATTTCAGCAAATACTGCACATACTCTTCTTAGAAGATATCTATGACATTCTATCAGGTCCCCGTGATAAAGTTTTTATGATTGATTGTGGACATAACCTTAACTGGTTTGGCTATATTTTAGAATTAACTAAGAAACTTTTTTTTTATTCGTTTATTTGCAACAATATATAAATATTACAAGCAAATTAGATGTATGATAATAATAAAAATTGGCTTGATTATTGGTTTGAGGTGGGAGGTTGTCCGTTGACAATAGCCACTTTGGAATGAACATTAGTTTATACCATTTTGGAGTTTTCAGTACACAAGATCTCTTGGCCACTTACGCTTCAAACGCCGTTTTGGGTTTTCTGGAATATGAGTAGGTGAGAGTGATTCGACTAAAGGATTAGGATATGCGGGAAGGAGAGAGTGGAATTTGTGATATCGGGATTTTGCGAGGACAAAAGGAACTTTGATGTCATTATGGAGATTAAATTGGATACGTAAAATGGGGAATCTGTAATTTTGCTGAGTATTCTGGATTGGAGGGTTTGGATTTTGGAGGAATTCGATGGTTTAGTGGAAGCGACAAAGAAAGTAAAATCATTTTGCTTCTCATTAAAATGTGTTAGGAAATATCTCTCAACTGAAACACTATTACTAATATGCTGTGATTATTTTCATATTCGGTTAACTTATGGTATTAAGCAAGGAAACTTATAGGGGAAACATAGAATACAAATTTATAATTATTCGAATTTTATATATAAAGTCCGTCACGCAGGGGCAGCGTTAACTAAGCAGATTTCCCACGTGTGTCACGTATTTGTATTTATCACAAAACGTAAAAGTTTAATGAAAACAATATTTGGTCTTTAGGCTTCAATTAAAGTGCTTCATGTTATAACAGCTTTTTTTAATATGACATTAGTAGGAGCGGGGGTTTACTCAAGGCCGAAAACTATAAAAGTCAAATATCTATATATATTTGTGTATATCGTTGATGTATCTTCGTTAACATCGTTTGATGGTTACTATACGTTTAGACGGGTTTAATATTTAATACTAGACATCAAACTCGTTTACGACCACACCAAGGACAGTTGGGGTTTATCAAACGGCGGTCAAATTTAAAATCACAAATATCGTATATATATATATATATATATATATATATATTGAAATGAATAATAAAATAACCCTATATTACTGTTCGGCACACTTTTCTTTAACTCGAAAATTAGGGGAATTTATTATTATTATTAATTTTAGTGTACTTCATATTTTTTTATAAATTCTTTAGTATTCGAATAACATGTGTGAGGTATACTACTATGTTTTTAATAAATGGATTTAATGTCAAGAGTTTGGAGGGTATATAAATTTTTCCAGGATTCTAATCCAACCCAAAATATCTTCCAGAAAAATAGCCACAGGACGTTGGCCATACATGGTCTGGCAGTTGATGCGATGAGTTATTAAACCAATAATTATGACTATTAACTAGCTTAAAATTGTTCAAACCATGAAATACAAAACATTTGTCACACATTACTCTATGTTGGTCTATTCTTTCATGGGATGTCTTTTCATTTTGAAGATAAAAGTTTAATTTTGTTGAGGAGAGGAATTGGAAGTTTTTTCTTTTCTCCGGGCAATAAAAGAATAATGAAAGACTGATGATCCGAGAATAATTCATTACTTATGTATTATTCATCTCCTTGAACGTCTATTGAAACTGCAATTTATTGCTTAGTATACACATACTTAAAAAAGATATGGCATAGAGAAAATTATTATTTTAAAATTTCTATAATTTTTTATTCGGTTTTCGAATATTTCTTGAAAAAAACCTTTCAGACAACGTTCTACTCTTTATTATACGTGGAACCTATATATAATGTAGTATTCATAAAATTCTCAGTAATATACTTTTAAGCATTCACACTGACAAACGTAAATTTCAAACGCACCATACATTTAAAAACACGTTGGCGTAATCGCAGGATAGAGGTTTTGGAAGCCTCATTTATACAAATGTGATAGGCAGATTAAAGTAAAAATATATATACATTTCTTAGTTCTTTAGATGAAGGCTCATATCGAGAAAAAGTTATATTTGTTTGTAGTAAAATGGATTCCTTTATTACTTTTTAATTAATAGATGATCTGACTCTTATTGGTATAAGAAGAAAATGGGACAACTGGTATTCCAGAATTTGATAAGGACCATACTAATACTTTGTTATTCACCATTTTCAATACATATCTCTCAAAATCCAGATCGCTGGTTGTTGTGACAATAAAAAAAAGCAATTTTCATCATGTCTTTTGAGAATGATTATTATAATACCTCATCTATAATAACAATTGGAAATCACGTTAAGGTGTTACTCCAGGGAACTTTTTTTTTTTTTTACAATTAATGTTAATATTTTCTAGCCATATATGCCATTCTTACGCTATTTTGTAAGTGAGTTTTACATTGATTTTATCTACTCGAGCGAGTCTTCTGGAAGCCTAGAATATTTTAAATTCAGAATAAACGAATAGAAGAATTGGAATAGGATTGTGCTGTGAGAGGAGTGAAAATTGAGGGTCGGTTGGAGGGCTGGTCCTATATAAAAAGAGGGAAAGAGGCGGGCCTGTAGCTAAGCCCTTAACTTGCATATACTTTCCTCCCTGCAAATGCAAATTCTCCCCACCCCCTACCACCCAGTTCCCTGTCTGTCCGCTCGATACCAACAAATGCGTTAAAATGAATATTCAGCTTCCTCTCTTCCACTCTTATACAAATACGTGCTCGGATAATTTTTTTTTTCTACGAAAGAGGAAAAAAAAAGAATGAGAAAAAATGTATTTATTTTTTTCTAGCAAAATATCGGGAAATAACAGGTGAGAAGCTTAGCCGACAATTATTCCGCAAATGAAATAGGTACCTCTCCTTCATGACTATGAGAATGAGTTGGACTTTTTTTTAAGGCTATTTGCAGATTTCCCTCCAGGGAAATCAGCTTTTGAGGTTGTACCCATGACGCAAGTTTCGAAAACTCCCCCCCCCCCCATTGATCCTATTTAGGAGATAACGAAAATGATTTCCCTTCAAAATTATATATATATATATATATATATATATATATATATATATATATATATATATTTACAGATATTTGATAGTGTTATCTTCTTCTATTTCTTAAGTAAACCTTATATTTACGTAAATACTATTTAACTTATCTAGGAACAAATCTGCATCGGTTTCTTTTATACAACAAATAATATCATCGATGTATTTATATAAAAATAGGATATGAATATTGTTTCCTGATATAACTTTGTTAAGTAGTTCATTCATTACAATTCCGCTCAATGCTAAAGATAACGGATTACCTCCGTAAGCCTTCTAATTGTATGTATATTATATCTTTAAATTTGAAATAACCATTATTACAACATAATTTTATTCCTTGAATAAATAGATTATTTTTAACTTTTGTTTTATTTTGTATTTGCTCCCAGTTTCTGTCAATTGTTTTAACTGATTCGACCACCCGTATTTGGGTACATGTTTTATACATCGTAGTAGAACAAAACAATTTTTAATTATTTAATTAATATTAAGATATTAAGCAATGTTATTATAAATTATTTTTTTCTAAATTTATATAGAAATAACCACTTGAGAAGGAGTGGTGTCACTCGAAACGCAACGGGAACAAAATAAATGACAATCTGAAGAAACAGTTCTATTTTCTGACTTTATGGCTCAAAAAAACTTTCTTAAATAAGAAATGGTCCGTAAATAAGTCTAATATTTATATATATAGCTCTATCGGTCGAAATGTTGGACTTATCGTTACCAAATTCAACATTTTAAATCAAATAAAGGGTTAGAACCTCTAGTATAAATGATACTGCTGAAAACGTTTGTCAGCTGTACTCGACCATCAGCTAGTGACGACGGTCACCGTCAGGTATGACAACAGTCAACATTTTAACTTTTTATGTAAAACTAAAGATCAAGTTCATTAATGACTGAAATCTGACGAGTGGGAGGGTGTGGATTTTAAAAGTTCGAAATATCTCTGTTTTTAGCGTCGTATTGAAAAATTGTATAGGACGAATGTTAATGAAACTCTAATTCTAGTTCTATAAATGTTGTTACATGCGTTTTTTCTCTACCTCGATTATTAAGCGAGATATTTGCATAGTTTAGTTTTTGGGCTTCAGAAACCACCCCTTTCGAAGGTTGAATACCAAATGATTTAACTTTTACTGTGTGAGATACGTGGAAATTCTAAGTGTGGTGACGCCATCAATTCAGATTTTGTGTTCTTTATTAAAAAATGTATTTATCTTATCTATACGATGCTCGATATTTAACAGTTCCATTTAACACTTATTTTCGAAGTCATTAATGACAGAAATCATGCCAGGAGTAGGAAGGGGATTTACAGGGGAGAGAGGATTTTATAATTTTTGATAATTCAAAATATCATCGTTATAATGAGTCGGATCGAAAATGTTTGTAGAACCTATTTACTTAAACTATTAACGCTCTACAATTATTGTTTCATTCTTTTCGTATTTTCTCAGACCTCAGTAAATCTTCACTTCTGCTCATCGGATTTTTACTTATAACTAGAAATTATATGGCGACAAGAGATAAATTGTGTTTCATACCAACACGTGGGAAATCTGCTTAGTTTACACAGCCCTTGCGTGAAGGACGTTTATATAAATGACGAGGCTCGTAGCCTGTAAATATGCACTAGAGGAAATCATTCCCGGTGTGAAAAAAATTATATCAAAAGAGATGTTAACATAGAAGATGATAGTCAGGTGGGCAAACTTCGATTGGAGTGTAAAAGTAAGGAAAATTAACTAATGAATTGATTGGATGATAGAAAAAAAATGGTAGCCTGGAATCTTCTCGCTGCTGGAATATTGCAGCAATCCTAGAGTGGCGAGTGCGATTCCCGCCTGGTCAATGGAATTTATTTAGTGACGGAATTCATTAAATAAAATCTTTAGCCCCACCCTAGCTATAAAAGGGTGATAACCAGTAGATAACCCGTCCTAATTAGCCTTAGTTGCAAAAAGTGGACGTTAATAAATAATTTAATCTTCCTTTCTAAGTTGACAAGTAAGACCTGAAGCTTGGCATGAGAGGTTTTATGACATGGTATCTTAAAGTAAAAATAGCATTGTTAGAATTTGGAATAAAGGCCGGGTGCAATTAAATCTGTTAATAGGGGCTCAGGTTAGTCATGTGAGTTAAGGTGACCTTTATCTCGCATGGTACACCTAGAGTGGCGAGTTCGATTCTCGCCTGGGCAAAGGAAATTATTTAGTGACGGAATTCATTAAATAACATCCTAAGTCCCACCCTGGCTAGAAAAGGGCGATAACCTGTAGATAACCCGTCCCAATTAGCCTTAGTTGCAAAAAGTGGACGTTAATAAATAATAATAATAAAAAATCTGTTAATATTCAAGATAGAGAAAAAAGTATAGTAACACAAATGTGGGAGATGGGCTTAACGTTAAAAACAAAAAAAAAGTGAGTGGAGCACCTCATGGGGATATAGGAAATTGAGGATTTTAATTTCTTTATGTTAATTGAAATTGTATTCCGGACGCTAAATAATCATATAATGAGGAACCCTGGCTAGAAAAGGGAGGTAACCTGTATATAACCCGCCCAATTAGCCTTAGTTGCAAAAAGTGGGCGTTAATAAATTATATATATACGACAACAAGAAAAATGATGATTTGTTCAACCTCGACAGCTCCATAATCGACCTATTTCTTAGGCAAACTCATAATGGAGACAAGAGTCCATGATCCAATAAATTACAATATTATTACTAGTGGGAATTAAAATTATATGAATATGTGTATTAAAATGTTAATGCTTGCTTGCATCTGAAATACAAAAGCTTATTACACTCATTATTACTAAGAATGACTGATTTTTGTCATTATTTATAGTGTAATGTTTCCACTGAAAACAAGAGTTTTTATATATATAGTATTTTACTCATAATAAATAGTTTGAGGCAAATGGGAAGCAGATGTATCAATTGAAGAAGAATCCGATCACTTCTTGAAGTGTGAAAATTTCGTTTTGAATGTATTTCCCAGGTGACGGGTTCAATATCAATAAATCAACGCTTCATAGCTTTGAGCATATCAATCTCATAGCGAGTAACATTTAACACTCGAATATTAAACTTTGAGTAGTACAATCATATTATAAATTAAATCAATTATTTTTTTAAAAATTGTTGGCTCAACAGCTTTTTAGGAATCCCAGGGCCATATGGTATTCTTGGTGAGTCTAGTCCTTATTAAGTATAAAGTGTTGTTGTGATGGCATTACAGAAGTAAAGATCCGCTACTTTTCTATTCAAGTAACTAGTCAATTGCTTCACGATGCTGATCGGGCACCGGATGAATGGATCCCCAACCGATTAGCGGTTAACTGCACTGCTAAATAAAATCTAATGACTAATCCCCAGTCTTGAACCTGGTACCTAGCTATAGTAATGTGTATTTAGGATGAAAAAATTGTTGGCTACGCTTCCACTATAATATTTTATTGAAACGACAGAGCGCTTTCGATGCTGTGCATCATCGTCAGTGCCCAAAGATTTTCGATGTTGACCTGATGGCTCTTGGACCTGGACTCTGGACGCGCCGTCCGGGCAACATCGAAAACCTTTGGGCCCTGACGATGATGCACAGCATCGAAAGCGCTTTGCCGTTTTAATAAATTGTTATAGTGGAAGCGTAGCCAACAATTTTTTCATCCTACCTACATTAGAAGTCACTTCCACCTGCCAGAATACCAACTCAGAATATAGTAATGTCCTTTTACACTCCGCACAATTTCAGCCCCCAAATTAATTAATAACATATTATATTTTATATAGAATATTTAATACTAAATGGAAAAATAGTAATGAAGGAAGGAGTAAAAAAAGGACTGATATTTCCAATTAAATATTATACCAAATAGAAATTTATTTTAAAACAAAAAAAAAATCCGAGAGAAAATATGGAAGAAAATAACTCAAAACATTTACTAATTCAATGTTTTGATGGAAGATTACATAGTAATATAATCAAATAAACATAAAACATTTGTTGTCATTGCTCTCAATGTTCTTCGTCATCTTTTACGTCACTAGACTTCACAACAAGTTTTTGGGTTTGGGTATGAAATGTTTTTTACAGCCCACTATCGCTTGAATAGCATGCCAAAAGCCGAATAAAACTCCATATGAACACCTAACTACAGTTGCTTACTTGATTGAAAGTAGCAGTTGATATTAGAATTTTAACAATAATTGTTGTCATAACAATTGTAACTAAATATTTACTTTGGAAAATCTATAAACCTAATTTTATTTTTATAATTATTAAGATTAAAACAAGTTTTCATTTCTGTTGCTTATATGTACATCTGATACTGTGTTCTTTTTGTATAGGATTGATACTTTCTTCAACCATACTCTGCACAACAATAAAATTAGTCCCTTTACTTTATTCCTCCACACATTGCGACACGATCAAAACTTCTGCCTTCAAAATGTTTCTGTAGTGCTATTAGAAATCAAAGCTTATCATGTTATATTTCTTATCTCGAGGATGAAATCATATGCACTGAAATTCATGGATACAACGGAGTCATGAGCCAGTGAACCAATGAAATTGACGCTAGGCCTTGGCTGAATGTCCACCTTATGACTGCGTGGTGGCACCGGGTCCTGGCCTAACCAGTCTCTTCGCATCTTCAGATGAAATCAATCATCTCCTCGCCGTTTTACAACCTTCTAATTTATCCTTTTCGTCAAACTGCCTTCAAAATGTTTCATAAAGACTATAAAGTTGCCTACGTTCCTTGGTTAAACTTGTTTATATTTCTTTTTATGGCAGTGATTTCATATTATTAATGCTTTCTATGAGAAAAAGTTCAGAACTATCCCCACTGAAGTTATGTTGTTAAATACTTCATTTTGTTAAAGTAATCGCAACTTCCATACACCTAACTAAGCCCAGAACCAAAGTAACTTCATTTTAATGCCCTTAAATGACAAAATCATCATTCCTTCAAATTTAAAGAAAATCTTTGGGTGAGTGTGATGTTCATTAATGGGACAATTTTCGGACTAAAGTCCATACATTATGTTTGAATACACACACACACACACACACACACACACACACACACACACACACACACACACACACACACACACACACATATATATATATATATATATATATATATATATATATCAAAGGTCTCAAGTATACTCGAGGTGGGGTGTTACGGAGTAATCGTATTTTTCTCTTTTCTACGTGATGTCAACAACAATAGGTAGGTCTATTTGCTATGATATATTTCGGCTGAGTGATAATATATTAATCGCCCATTTAAACAGTTCTTTTTGATTCAGTTTTGAAAATGTGAAGTACTCACACCACACATAGTGATTGGTATTACGAAATTAAAATACCTATAGTCCGTTACTGTGTAATCTAAAGTCATTTCTACGTGATGAAATATAACAATAAAGACGTCACCCACGTTCTATTATTTATTTAATCCATAATTAGAAGCCTATGCAAACAGGACTACAAAATTTAAGGGGAATATGAGATGATTTCTGAAACTATTGTTTTAAAAACAAAATAGTATGAGTAGGAGCGGAGATTTATTATGTCCTGAAAGCTAAAAAAAACAAATAACTCGTGTATTATTTGAATTAGAGAAAAAACACATAGAGCGACAATTGTAGAATATTGTATTTCCAACATGATTGATTATATGTTATTTTTTTATACGGGTCATTATAACTGAGAAATTTCGATTTTACCCTTTCTCTAAAACCCCGAAATGTTTATCTAGTGCCAAAGTTGAACACCGTAGTTCAAAAAAGCATTAAAACTTTTGAATTCTTTATACACCCAACTTTTAGTTGAGAGGTTTTACAGTTCTTAGGTCAATATACCTGTATCACCATATTAATGTAGTCATAATCCGGGCAGTATATTGTTAAATCAGTACAATGTTAAATTTGAAGTTGAATAAGAAAATCCGTTTTATTTTATTTCCCCGAAACAGTCATATACAGTCAGAAGTTCAACCAGGAAATTAAAATCTTTATCTAGCTGGAATAAAATTGTTCAACCAGTTTCTTTGACAGTGATGGTTGATGATTAATTTTTTTGGTGAAAGAAAGGTTTTTTATTAAAAGGTACAAACAGGATTCTGGAGGGGAAATATATAGTATATATTTTTTCTTCGTTTTGTCCATTAAAAGTTTTATGTTATTTTAATCCAAAGTAATGTCCATTCTCTTGACATTTTAAAATGACCAGTTTCACTCATTTGAGGTAACACTTATAACTCTTGAGGCCAATACATAATTTAGAGTTAGCGATGTCCAGGAATGAACATAATGGAAGACTAAGTGAAGTAAAAATCTCATTGTTGAGTTGGTCAACAGAGAAGTTGATGACTAAAAGCAATACCATGTTTGCGAGGACGGTCAGTAGACACAGGAAGTTTGTGAAGCACTTTCTGTACCAACAGAAACCTTTATGGTCTTTCTTCTTTATTATATACTCAAAAATAAAAATAACTTACGTTATAGCCCTTAATCATGTCACTTTAAAGAGTTCAATTAATTATTAATGCAATATAGACAGAAGTGCGATTTAGTATGTAATTTCTATAAATTAAAGGAAACACGTGTGATAGATCCCACTGTTAGACGATTCTGAACAATAAATTAGTCTAATACATCGTTAGTTAAAGAAAAATTTGTAATTGACAAAATTATGTGAGGTCAGCTGAAAAACACATAACTGTACTCTGGGTAGTTTAGTTATTATTAACCGATTATTTCATTCTTATCGTTATTTGGTGATTAGAAAAGGTTAATGAATATGTCTTAAGACTATATGTATCCTTCCAAACAAGACTTATGTCGCCGAATAGTATTAATGATCTTTAACTAGACAAATGTATTATTTTATAGCTATTGAGGTTGTACTCATGACGGAATTTTCGAAACTTTTCTTCAAATGTCCATCGATCCTACCCAGGAAATGACGAAAATGAGGTCCGTTCAAAACTGTATATATATATATATATATATATATATATATATATATATATATATATATATATTTGTCTGTTACCGCTCTAGCGGTCGCAATTTTTGTTTGATCGTTACCAAACTCGATATTTAGTCGTTTTATGTAAAAAGAAAGATCAAGTTCGTTAACGGCTGAAATCGGACCCGTGGGAGAGGGGGTTTAGAGGGGAGGATTTTCGAAAATTCGAAATATTTCCGTTACTATACGTCGGATCGAAAAAGTGAATCAATCTTATTGAAAATTAAATTTACTATAAGCATTGTTTTATGCATTTATTCTCTATCTTGAATATTAACCGAGATATTTGCATTTTTATAAAATCTGGGCGGATAACGGATGAGAGTGAGTTTCCCGCTAAAAGCTAGCTTTTCGGCTCTCGTGAAATTTGTCTATTGTAAAACTTCACGTGGGAAATCTGCTTAGTTTACGCAGCCCCTGCGTGACGGACTTTTTTTTTAATGTCCTTGATGATGACCGCCGTTGGAATCATCCTTATCTTTTGTGGTAGTCGGTCACGGAGCTTGAAAGAAACTACACCAGCTTGCCGACGTTTCGGTAAAATTTATAACCTTTCTCAAGGCTAACTGAATAATGTACAACTAATTAAAAATAGGTTTTTTTTTACAAAATGCTAAATGAAATATAAAAAAAACTCTTTCGAGAAGGAGAATTGGAGACAGAACAACAATGAAATCAGAATTCAATGAATGAAACAGGATTCATTCTACAGTCTGATTCGATTATTGCCAACAAAACTGTAGTAAGCCTGCGGTTGCTCGGGAACTTCCTATGCCCCATTATACGACTTTACATGATTTGAGTTTATTTTCCAGAACTAATGATATTCCTGAAACACAATAAAACCCAGAAACATTTAAAAACGTAATAATAAGATAATATATTAAAGACTGCGAGTCATGAATAATTGGATATTCCTGTAATTTTTTGCAACTTTGAAAATAATGGGAGGGAAATACAAGAAAAAAATTAAAGCTTGGAAGGGAAAATGGTAATGAAATTAATTGATGAAATACGCAATTTAAATAAACATGATGTAATGTAATATAAATGTATTATTTGGGACATTATTATTTTTTATTTATTTATACAGGAGCACCCGCATCTTGGCGATTTGGCTCAAAGTTTCACAATGTAAAATGAAAACAAAATTATAGAAAAATAACAAAAACTGAAACAAAAAATAAAAAATTAAATACAACAAATAATCATTAAATACTAGTAATAAAGACAATTAATAAACATAAGACATAAACAAACATAAATAAACATTATATAAACAAACATAAATAAACATTAGACTAGTAATAAAGACAATAATTTAAAATGGTTTTAATACAAAAATTATGTTATTCCTATATACTAGTACATTTATATTATTTTTTTTTTATTTATTTAGTTTTGTACCCCATAGCGATAGTGATTGGCATTATTAGGATGATATATTTACTCTTTCATGTGCTTACCTTTTTTTGAACTTTTATATTATGGAAAATATTTCTTTAATGTCTGATACTTTCTCATATCCGTGCTTCGTCCAAAGAATATAATAATTTGAGATATTAACCATTATTGATACCATGATTGTCTCACAGCTGAGGTTTTACTCTTCTTTGGTAATGTGATATATTTTGAAATTGTTTTATATGGCCTTAATGTATTATTAAGAATCAAAAGGTTGTTGAGTTAAAGCTGTTTTATTATTTATGTTGGCTATAATAATAATGTGGATGATGTATATATAGTTTGAAAGTATAACCATAATTGGTCAATTGCAACAATTGTTTTCTTCTTAAAGCATCATATTCATTTTCGACCCCAAGTGTTTCGAGCGTTGTCGCCCCTCATCTAGGAGTTCCTTTTTTTCTAATTTTTATTATGAATATGTATATGCTTCATTAGCATTGCAAAATTTTGTTTACTTATCACATTAACATATTTACAAATATACTTTCAATTCCATTATCAGATCCATATTTATTGCAAGTAATGATTAAGAAGGGAAACTGTCCAATCCTTGGCTAAGAAAGGTGAACGGTTAGTCAACATGCATTCTTAGATTCTTTGATTTTAATGGAATTAAAAAGAAGTTTGCATATATTTTAGTGTGATAAGTAAACAACAACTGACAATTCTAATTAATAATACACATATGGATCATAGAAAATAGAGGAAAACGAATTTCGAAATACTTTGGGGACGAAAATAAATGAGGTGTTTTAAGAAGAAATAATTTTTTTGTTTTTGACGCAGAATGGCTACACTTTCAAACAAGAAGTGAGTCATCCGTAGTAAACGGTATGTGTGTGTGTGTTTTATTACTACTATTAACCAAGAGTATACAATTTGATTACAATAAGTTATACGGAAATTAATCAATTTTTTTTTTTTTTTTTTTTTTTTTTTTTTTTTTTTTTTTTTTTTTTTTTTTTTTAATGAGCATTCTAAATTTCTCAAATGCGAGAGCATTTAGGTACAGAATAAAAACGAGGTTACAAAAAGTTCTCTTTACTTCTTCTCTTATTCAATTATGTATTATTATTTAAGAGGATACTTGGGATATCCTGCTAGAGTTTGGGCCCAAAGCTGTAAGTGGCCCTTACACTCTACGGGTTTTAAAACTATTGAATATACAATCTGGCAAATAAAGGAAAAATAGTTTAGGGGTGATATTTATTTATTATTCTAAGTGATTTAAATGTTTTTGCTGTGATAATTTAAAATAACTATAAACCTTTTAACTCTCAATTGTATTTATTTATAATTGGTGAATATAATCTAAGATTTTATTATTGTTATATATTTATGATTACAGTTAATTATGCCACAGCACTAATGAGGGTTATAGAACCTACTTGTTAAGAGATATTGTTTGACAAATTACTTCTTGGTAAGGCTGATTGTAATATGGAATTTTTTATTCTCCTGAGGAGATTTATTATTATATTGACTGGGAGGAATAATTTTAAAGGTTAATCAGTACTCTAAGTATCTAAGAAAATTATGAATTTCTTATCATTCTTAATGGATGTGAGATAAAAACTTATTCTGCATGTTTTTAGCATTGATAATGCCCATGAGGGTAAAACTTCTGTAATTGGAATAAGAAAATAAAGGTAGCTGGTTTGAGACTTAATGACTCTTTCTTTTCCTGAAATAATGTACCCAATTGTAGACAAATATATGTATGTGTGTGTAATCTCGAAGGGACCTCATTTTTTACGTCAAGTAGATATGGTCGATGTACATTTGAAGATTTTTTTTTTGAAAATTGCGCCATGAGTACGACCTGAATAGCTGATTTCTCTTATGGGGCAACACAATCTTGTAGCAGCCGACACGTCGTTTGTAACAGGAAGCCCGCGTTCAATTACTAAGGGTTTCATGCTACATTGTATTTAGCTATACCATTAACTGACTTCAATGGTGAATTTCTATTCAGCACTCAAGTGCCTTATCATGGTGGAGCAATCGAGTAAATTCTTGATATTTAACCACTTAAATATCTAATGTCGTAATTCGTATTGGTGAATCATGTGATCCTACATAGACTTTTCAGACCCTCATTTTCATTTTATTAGCAGATTTCCCTTAAGGGAAATCAGCTATTGAGGTTGTACTCATGATGGAATTTTCGACTTTTTTCTTCAAATGTCCATCGATCCTACCTAGGAGATGACGAAAATGAGGTCCATTCAAAACTGTATATATATATATATATATATATATATATATATATATATATATATATTTGTCTGTTACCGCTCAAGCGGTCGCAATTTTTGTTTGATTGATACCAAACGCGATATTTAGTCGTTTTATGTAAAAAGAAAGATCAAGTTCGTTAACGGCTAAAATCGGACCACTGGGAGGGGGGGGGTTTAGAGGGGAGGATTTTCGAAAAATCGAAATATCGCCATTACTGTACATCGGATCGAAGCATTATACAGAATCAATTTTATTGCAAATTAAATTTACTATAAATATGGTTATGTACATTTATTCTCTATCTTGAATATTAACCCAGATATTTGCATTTTTATTAAATCTGGGCAGCTAACGGACGTGAGTGACTTTCCCGCCAAAAACTAGTTCGGCCGTTTCCTTGATTGCTCGGCTCTCGTGAAATTTCTCTTTTCTCTAAAACTTCACGTGGGAAATCTACGTTAACGCAGCCTCTGCGTGACGGACTTTTAGAATTTTAACTGATCCTATTCGCAATAAAGTACAAAATGTAATTCAAAGGAAGCTACTAATTCGGAACGAGTAACAAAAAACAAGATGTATACCACGATTTTTTGAACTCAAAGAAGCTATTAAAAATATCATATTTCAGTTCTTATAAATATGATTACCTATCATACCATTGCAATATACCTTTATATATGTATTTGTTCCAATTAAACTTATTTATTACTTAGGTTTTGCAACAAAAATTGAAGGGGGCTCAGGTTAGCCTTGTGAGTTAAAGCGTTAGCCTTAATCTCACATGGCAAACCTAAAGTTCAATTCCCGCCCGTGCAATAGGAATTTATTTCGTGACGGAATTCATTAAATAGAATTCTTAGTCCCACCCTGGCTAGAAAAGGGTGGTGACCTGTAGATAACCCGTCCCGATTAGCCTCAGTTGCAGAAAGTGGACGTTAATAAAAAAAAAAAAAAAATTGAAGGAGAGAAAATAATTTGTTTTCACTTGTTATAATAATGTTAGATTACTGATTGTTGTTTCCTACTAAGCCCCCGGGATTAATACTATTAATGGGTAATTACGTAAATGGCTAATCATATAATGAGCGCTTTATTATAGTTCTATTATTATGACCAGAAATTCTAAACTATAACCATGACTATTGACATGTTCTACTTTGTGCGTGCGTGTGCGTGTGTGTGTGTGTGTGTGTGTGTGTGTGTGTGTGTGTGCGCGCGCGCTTCCGGGAATGTTCATGTATGTACTTAATAACCTTCCTACTCATAATGTGAATGACATGATGGTGACAATACCGTCTGCATTACACATGATGCAATTTTTCGTATTGCTTCCACAGATGACTCAAAATTACATTAAACATTAAAATAATTTTTAAAAAAAGTATAATACTTTTTTGAATACTCTAAAGAGTATAATACTCTCTTTTAAAAAAGTAATATATTATAAAACTATATATATATATATATTACTATGTAATATGAATATATTAAATATTTTATACTACCGCAATTAGGCCGTTTTACAATAGTATTATCAAATTTAGTAATAATTCTACTATTACTAATAGTATGGTTACCACGTTGGTAAAATATATTAAACAAATTCCATATAGTGTAGAAAGTTATTCATTATATTTTAGAAAGGAGCCAGATTTTTCGGGTTCAATATTCGAACTGGTCCCTAATCATTAAACCAAGACTGGAGGTTCGCGAACGGGCTAGTTTAATTATTCACACAATATATTTATACGTACAAGAGATGCTTAACATTATTTAACTGCCCCGGATACTAAAGAGTGACATCCTCTCTTCGATGTTGAATCGTTATCTGTTTTCTGTTAGCTTCATGCTCAGCTGACCTCTTGTCCATCTTAAATCAGTGAGGTTCCTGAATTGGAATGATATACCAATGCGTCAAGGCTTAACATTTAGCAGATTTCCCTTAAGGTTGTACTCAGGACGCGATTTTCGAAATATTTCTTCAAATGTCGATTGATCCTCTAGTAGATGACGAAAATGAGATCCGTTCAAATTTGTATATATATATATATATATATATATATATATATATATATATATAAATATATATATATATATATATATATATATATATATATATATATATATATATATATATATATATAGATAGATAGATAGATAGATAGATAGATAGATAGATAGATATATCTGTATATTTGTCTGTTACCGCTTTAGCGGTCGCAATTTTTGTCTTATCGTTACTAAACTCGATATATAAGTTTTTTATGTAAAAAACCAGATCAAGTTCGTTAATGGCTAAAATCCGACCAGTGGGAGGAGGGGGGGTTAGAGGGGAAGAATTTCGAAAATTCTTAATAATAATCTCCGTTATTTTGCGTCGGGTAGAAAAATTGTACAGAATCAATCTTATTACAAGTGTAATGTTCTATTAACAATGTTATCTGCATTTTTTCACTTTATTGATTATGAACCAAGATACATTCATTTTAAAGTTTTCGACCTTCAGTAAACCACCCCCCTCCTACTCATTTCATATTAACAATAAGCTGTTATATTTTGAAGCACATTATCTGAAGCATAAATACCAAATATTGTTCTTATTGAAATTTTACTTTTTGAGATAAATTCAAATACATGACACAAGCGGGAAATCTGCATAGTTTACGCAGCCATTTCGAGTTTTCAGTTTAATGTTTTCAGGGGTAGTTTAAAGGACTTTAGCAGTCTCAGATATGTGTTCTTCCGTCTAGTGGCATTGTTATATGGCTAGTATTGTTCAACGTAAATAAATTAAATTTGGCAATCATTTGAACCATATTCTGATGGCTTATTGATGGTATAAATTCCTCTCACTCTTAATTTGGCTGGCACAAATGTGGAAGGTGACTGGGCTAGGATCATCACATGCACTACATACTGAGTACGCTGTAGTATAGAAGTCATTAAATGTACCAGCCCTTGTTTATTTCCAAGATCTAATCATAAATGGAGAAGAGCTGTGAAAGCTGCTTTTGAGACTCGTGGACTTTCTGAGCACAGTCAGTGTCTTTCCGCCTGTAGGTCAATCAATACACTGATAGTGTCTACAATAAAAGACTGTATTGAACTTAATACTTTTTCACATTCGTAAAATTATATATGCATTTAAAAATGTTCGGACAAAATGTAGAATATAGAAGTACAAATTAATATTTTCATTTTTATCTTTTATTTAATTGAATACCTTAATGCCTCCTCACGTAATAAATACTTGAGGCTTATAAGGATATTTCTTAAATGTACACTCGACAGCAGTCATTACGAATCCATAAGAATCTTATCCAACACACAGGTATAGCACGAACAACGTCTACAACTTTATTACAGAATCACTCAATATTTCTTCTGAAATAAAGAAGTGCCTGATGAAAAGCATCAAGAACCGTCACAGTGCAACAAAAAAAACAACAGCCAACTAATGGAATTTCTCTATGGCTTTTCTGGATGAGAGCTTGGCATGCTCGAGATGACAGACTACAGTAGTTAGGGGAAGACTTTTTTTATTTACTTCCGCTATTTATTTTCCCTATAAAGGAGAAGCATATATTCTGTGAGCACCAAACATGAACAGCATATACGGAAATTGGCACAAAATTATTTATATCAAAATATTACAATTGAAATTACATTGAAAAAATATAACACATAAAATTGCATAAACACAATGCACAATTCCTCATGCAAAAATAAGTTCAGGCTCGATTCTTCCTAAAAACTTTTACTAATCCCTTTGGAACTATTTTGTAAATAATTTTTTGGCTACATTTTTTCATCTGTTCTGAGTTTTGAGATCAATCCTTCACTGTAATTTTCTGTGAGTGGGCATTCAAAAAATTAGGCATATGTAAGTTTGTTCAGTGTAGCTTGTCACATAGGAAAATGTTTGTCTCAGTTCGTTTAATTTTGTGTAAGAATTCGTTGAGCCTTTTCCCACCAGTAAGATGAAATGATGTTGGGTTGGTCTTGTGTTTTGTGTTACTTATGTCTTGTATAAAATATTTTAGGTGTACTTCTATTAAAGGAAAATAGAAATCATAATGGTCACATTTCATTAGATTTTTCCTCTGAAATGTGATTGTATATGATTGGAACGTTTTTGTTATTTGAAACTGGCGTGGCCAGAAAGCCTACAGTATTGGGGGAGGGTGGAAACAATGGGAACCAGTCGTCTCCCAAAGCTGTTTTATTCTAGACCAGGAAGTAAAAGGAGGAAGACTAGCTTGACTCACTCATTTAATATTGCCCAAGTTTTAGCAGATCACCCTTAAGGGCGATTGCACTATTGACACGATTTTTGAAAATGTTCCTCAAATGCCGATCGATCCTACCTAGTAGATGACAAATTGAGTTCCGTTCAAACTTTATACGGATTTGTTTATTAGCACTCTAGCCAGCGCATTTTTTGTCTTATAGTTACCAAACTCGATATATAAGCTTTTAATGTAGTTTTACATTAGCACAAAGTCTAGCTCGTTAACTGGTGAAATCGGAAAGGGGAGAGGGGGGGGGGGGGTTAGAGGGGAAATTTCGGAAATTCGAAATATTTCCGTCATATGAAAAAATTGCATAGAACCGATCTTATTGAAAATTTAAATGTCTATCAATGTTATTATTAATAATTGCCTACGTAATCCTACGAAAGTACACTTTTAAAAACTAATATAGTTTTTAACTTTATTATTCTGACTCAATGTATCAATATTAAATCCATAAGATGGACTTGGCTCTTTAGACGGATGTTACAGAATAAATTACATAGACAAGGAAATGCCCAGATTGAAGAAATTTCCCACTAACGAGGGAGATATAATAAAAACGTCCGTCACGCAGGGGCTGCGTAAACTAAGCAGGTTTCCCGCATGAAGTTCTACAGTAGATAAATACGCATACTGGAACCCAATACCACCTTGAATATTAAGTGAATAAATACAAACGGTAATGAGAAATCGTTCAGCCAATATTAATAACCTCCCAAAGGAAAGCGTCTGAGTTCTAAAGAAACAGGTCCTCCAACCTCTTAGAGCTGAACCGATAGGCATATTCTCCACCCGAAATAAAAATAAAATACTGAATATATCATATTAATTTTATTGAAAATTATTTACTATATCTATTACTGAAAATTATAATGTATCAGAATCATTTTTACCTCACTCACTCAAATTGTAGTAGTCCAAGAATAAAAGACGTTTGAGGGGGTGGGGGGGGGGTCAACAGAACGTATTTGCATATATTCTGCAATGTAGAAGTTTAATGAAAACAATATTTGGTATATGAAATGAAATGTTTCATGATATAACCGCTTATTATAAATATGACGTGAATAGGAGTGGGGGTTTGTTGAAGGCTGAAAAATGAAAATATCTTTATATTTAATAACTAGGAAAACGGCCGAAGTAATCCGGAAACTCACGACAATAGCCGCACACACACTTAATAAAAATGCAAATATCTCGGTTAATATTCAAGATTTAGAATAAATGTAAAGAACAATATTTATAGTACGTCTAATTTGCAATAAGATTGGTTGTATACAATATTTCGATCCGACGCACAGTAGCCGAGATATTTCGAGTATTCGAAAATCCCCATTCCCAAAGGGTTTCAGCTATTAACAAACTTGATCTTTCTTTTTACATAAAACGATTTAATATCGGTACCGATCAAACAAAAATTGCGACCACTGAGGCGTTAACAGACCTAGATAGTGTGGGAGTGAAAATTCAAAATATCATAGTTATTATAAGTTGGGTCGAAAAAGTGTATAAAACCAATAGTATTGTAAGTTTAATATTATATAAATGTTGTTATATTCATGTTTTCTCTATCTTCAATATTAACCGAGATATCTTATTTTTTTAAGTTTTTAGCCCTCAGGAAATCCCACTCCTACTCTTGTCATAATTAACAAACTGCTGTTATATCATGAATCATTTTATTCTAAGATTAAATACCAGAACAAACCGGTCTGCGGACCTTCCACTGGAAAGAAAAACAAATACTGAAATACATCAGAATATAACATATTATTTTTAATGAAAATACACATACTATATCCAGTACTCTAATGTATAATGAATCAGAATAATTTTCGCCATCTCCTGGGCAGGATCGATGGACATTTGAAGAAATTTTTTCAAAAATCGCATCACGAGTACGACCCCTTAAGGAAAATGTGCAAAAAGAGACGGTTGAGGGGTAGTTAGTTCAGAGAGTGAGGGAGGATGGCGCTGCTGTACAGAGTGGCGGAGTCCAGGTAGTATAGTAGGGGGCCGCTATGGAGCGCTAGTAACTCCAAACGTTGGAGCGGGCCTTCTATTCTGCTTTCTCGTCAAATATTAAGCTTCCCTTCCCCCGTCCAGCCTTGCGGCCTCTTCCCATCAGATTTTCATGAGACTTTTCCAGTTGCGTTCGCTGGATGACAACGAGCCCGCTTTCCAGCTTCGCCAAGGGAGAATAATTTAAGAAATAATTAAACGGGGCTGTAATGTAATAATAGTGAGACCTCGTTGCAACAGCTTACGACTCCTAAAATGCATTTCCTACCTGTAGCAGAATGCCTTCCATTCAAGATTCCTCATTATATCCTTGGTTATTCGGCGTCCGGAATACAATTTTAATTAACATAAAACAATTAAAATCACCAATTTTCTATATCCCATGAGATGCTCCACTCAGTTGTTTTTTTCTTTTAGCAGATTTCTCTTAAGGGAAAGGAGGGAGTTATTGAGGTCGTACTCATGACGCGCTTTTCGAAAAGTTTTTTCAAATGTCCATCGATCCTACCCAGGAGAAGATGAAATTAAGATGCGTTCATAATTATAATAATAATTATATGTATATTTATATGTTTATATTTTATATATATACACACACACACACACACTCACACACACACACACACACACGCACGCATACACATACACACAGGGTGTCCCAAGCTCCCGGGCCACCTCCTTAAAATTGCCAATTAATAACAAAGGCTGAGACTTAGTGTGCAGTAATTGTGACGAGTAGAGAATATTTCAGTCCATATTCAACCCCGTAACCTGATCAAGTACTTCTTCAACGACCATAACGTAGGAACTTCCTATAGAATGACAAACCATTTATGACGGATCCTTGTAGAAAATCAAATTCTAAAACGGCGATTTAGCAGATTTCCCTTAAGTGAAATTAGCTATTGAGGTCGTACTCATGACGCGAGTTTCGAAAAATTTCTTCAAATGTCCATCGATCCTACACAGGAGATGACGAAAATGAGGTCCGTTCAAAATTATATATATATATATATATTTATATATTTGTCTGTTAACGCTCTAGCGGTCGCAATTTTCGTTTGATCGTTACCAAACTCGATATTTAAACGTTTTATGTAAAAATAAAGATCACATTAGTTAGTTAATGACTGAAATCGATCAAGTGGGAGGGGGGGTTTAGAGGGGAGGGTTTTCGAAAATTCGAAATATCTCGGTTACTATACGTCGGATCGAAAAATTTTATAGAATAAATCTTATTGCGAATTAAATTTACTATAAATAATGTAATATACATTTATTCTGTATCTTGAATATTAACCGAGATATTTGCATTTTTCTGTTTTCAGCTTCTGAGATGAGATCGGCTAACTTCGGGTCTAGTCTGAGTTTCAGTCAAGAGCTAGTTCGGGCTGTTCCCGTACTATTCCTAAATTTCTCTATTGTAAAAGTTCATGTGGGAAATCTGCATAGTTTACGCAGCCCCAGCGTGACGGACTTCGATTAGACGCATCCTTTAGCCGTAAAATGCACAGAACGTTACTTCAGAAACGGGTTTTTTTTTTAATTTAAATAGATAAATTTACACACAGGTTTATTATTTAGTGAATAAATACAAACGATAATAAGAAACCTCCCGACATGATCGTCTGAAATGTAAACACACAGGTCTACCAACCTCTCACAGGAAAGAAAAACAATTACTGAAATATATCAGAATATAACATATTAATTTTACTGAAAACTAGCAAATTGTTTTCATCTAGTACTGTAATTTATAATGACTCATGAAAATGTTTATTTCAATCAATCTAATTTTAGTAGTCCAAGACCTTAAGTCGGGGTGGGGTCGCCAGAAAATATTTGTATGTATCTCGTATTATAAAGATTTCTTTAAAACAATAATTGCTGTTTAAGCTTCAAATAATGTGGTTTATTATATAACAGATTATTGTTTATGTAAAATGAGTAGAAGTGGGGGTTTGCTAAAGCCTGAAAACTGAAAAATGCAAATATCTTGGTTAATATTCAAAATAGAGAATAAATGTATATGAGAATATATATAGGTTATTTAAATCTCAATAAGATTGGTTTTATATCATTTTTCGATCCGACGTATAGTAATGGAGATATTTCGAATTTTCAAAAATCTCCCCTTCTCAGTGTTCCGATTTCAGCCATTAACGAACTAGATCTTTCCTTTTATATTAAACGATTATATCATGAGTACGACCGCAATAGCAGATTTCCCTCGAGGGAAATCTGCTAAAATGGCTTAGTGTGCGTGCGGGCGATTCCTGATAGCATATTTATTTCAGAGAAAATTTATTGAACAACAATTGTACAACATTCACATTATTAGCAAATGTCCGTCATTCAGGTGCTGCGTAAACTGAACAGATTTCCCATTTGTTGGACTTTTACGGGCGGATGATTTCATCTCACCGTTTACTCTCCTTTAGTTTTAAAACAGGAAAAAACTTTTAAAAAATTGAGAAAACTTACGAAACAAACTAAATTGGCCACAATATGCGAAGGTAAATAGATAGGGCGTTTTTACATCCGTCACTTTAAAGACACACCTTTTAGCAGATTTCCCTTAAGGGAAATCAGCGATTGAGGTTGTACTCATGACGGAATTTTCGAAATTTTTCTTCAAATGTCCATCGATCCCACCTAGTAGGTCCCACCTAGTAGTAGTAGAAAATGAGGTCCGTTCAAAACTGTATATATATATATATAATATTAAATATAAATATATATATATATATATAAATATATACTAGCTTAGATACTCCGGCTTCGCCCGGGAATTGATTTGAGACTGGAAATGGTGAGGGTATGTTTTAGCAAGGCTTTAATTTGACAATATTTTGTCATTTACCCGTCCCATGTTTAGGGTTAATACCCGTTTTTGCATTAGTTAATAATAAAATAAATTTTTTTTTATGTAAGTCTTCACTATTCCTCCAAATTGTCATTTTTCCCGTATCTTGTGCATGTATGCATAGATTCAGTTATTACGGACAAAATATTAACAAAGATTTGAATTAATTTTTCCAGGTTAGGAACCTCGTAGATTGCAAATTGGACTGACTAGTTGAGGCATATCAATATTTCTCCGCAAATTACTTGCTCACACATTGTTCCTGAGAAATGTATAAAACAAAAAGTTCATCTAAATAACACATTAAACAACTTGTGTTATGTGCATGTTTGTCGAAAAACAAATAACAATGAAATAACGCGAATTTTTTATTTCCAGGCCTCCCTATAACCCCCACTTCTAGTTTCCCGATCCAACTAAAAAAATTAATATAGCTTATAATCCCCGTGGAAGAATTTAATACTAATTGACATACTGAGTTTTTTTTAAAAAGTTCGGTTTAATCGTTACCTTGAGCCCACTGAAATAATTGACTCCTGCTTTAGTTTATATGTATACTCGTTTTATATTTGTTGAAAGACAAAAATGGAATATCACAAAAGTTACTCTCTAATAACAAATAAACAACTTTTATTATGTTCATATTGACGAAAAAATGAATAGAAAAAGAAATAACCCCCGCGATTTTTAAATTCAGCGCCTCCCTTACACACCCACTCCTGCCCGTCCCTAAAATGTTGTATGGCTTGTTATAATGAAAGCGTTCGTGCTAATACACATCCAGTTTTATTTATTTGTAGGGTCTTTTGTTGCAAATAAATTGTGGATTCCCGCTAATAGTTTTTTTAGCGTATAACTCGTTTATAATTTCGTAATAAGAAAAAAATATATAACAAAATTACTCTAAATAACAAAATAAACAACTTTTGTTATGTGCATAAGTTGCCGAAAAACCAATAGGAAAGAAATATCGCTATTTTTAATTTCAGGCTTCCCTATAACCCCCACTCCTGTTTCTGTTCGTCTCAGGGATATTAATATAGCCTAAAGTCTCATTGGTTAAGTAGTAATATAAAGAACCAAGTTTCATAAAATTCGGTTTCAGCCGGTTTATGCGTAAAAGGTAACAAACCAAACAAACAAATAAACAAACAAACAAATAAACAAACAGACACCAAAGAAACAAAATGCAGTTATGGTGGTCAATGACATGTGAAACGAAAAGTTATCGTGAAATTTCGCGAAAAAAAAATCAATGTACAGACAGAGGTTTTACAATTTTTATATATCTATAATATATATATATATATATATAAAATAATAATATATAATATATATATAATATATATAAGTATATATATAACTATAATATATAAAATTGTAACCTCTGACTGTTACATTGATTTTTTTCACGAAATTTCACGATAACTTTTCGTTTCACATGTCATAGACACCATAATGCATTTTTGTTTCTTTGGTGTCTGTTTGTTTGTTTGTTTGTTTTATTTGTTTTGTTTGTTTATTTGTTTGTTTGTTTGTTTGTTACCCTTTCACGCATAAAACGCTGAACTCGAATTTTATGAAACTTGGTATGTATATTACACTAACCCAACTAGACTTTAGGCTATATTTAATATCCTCTGGACGAATCAGGAGTGGGGTTATAAGGGAAGCCAGAAATTAAAAATAGCGAAATTTCGATTCCTATTGGGGTTTTTCAGCAAATATTCACATAACAAAAGTTGGTTTATTTTTGTTATTTAGAGTAACTTTTGTTATATACACTTTCGTCGTATACCCGAGTTATAAACGAGATATACGCTAAAACCTATAGAGGAAGTTAACTATTTTATATGGCACAAAAGAATCAACCAAACCTAAATAAAAACTCGTTATGTGTATTAGCACTACGCTTTCATTATAAACACCCATGCCCAACATTTCCTAGGGACGGGCAGAGTGGGGGTTATAAGGGAAGCCATAATAAAAATACGATATTCGTTTCTTATTGTTGTAATTCGCATAAATGAACCATAAACAAAAGTTTGTTTATGTGTAATTAAGAGTAACTTTTTGTTTATATTCACTTTTGCCGTATTAACGGAAGTATAAATGAGTTATACTCTAAAAACTATAGAGGGAGACCACAATTTTATTTTGGCACAAACGATCAACCGAACTAAACCAAACTCGGTATTTTGAATTAGTACTAACGCCTTCCTATAATAAGCCATACTAACATTTCTAGGGACGGGCAGAGTGGGGTATAATGGAAGGCCTGAAAATTAAAAATAGTGATATTTCGTTTCCTATGCATTTTCAACAAATAAGCACAAAACAAAAGTTTATTTGTTTTGTTATTTAGAGTAAATTTTTGTTACATGCACTTTTGGTCCGTGTACGGAATATAAATGAGTTATACGCTAAAAACCCTATAGGGAGTCCACAATTTTATTTGGCACAAAAGACTCAACCAGAACTAAACCAAACTCGGTATTTGAATTAGCACTACCGCCTTCCTTATAAAAGCCATACTTTATTTCCTAGGGACGGGGGCAGGAGTGGAGATTTAAGGGAGGCATGAAAATTAAAATAGTGGATTTCCTATTGGGGTTTCGGCAAATATGCCAAATAACAATAGTTTTTTTACTTTGTTATTTAGAGAAATTTTGCTCACACTTACACTCCTTTTTCAATATATGAACTACCATGTACCTCAAATGAAAAAAATTATTCAAATGTAATGTCAAATATTTTCTCATTAATAATTCAATCTATGCATAATGCACAGGAAACGGGAAATATGACATATGCAGAACAGCGAAGTCCTTGCACTGACGGTAAAACGTCATAATATTGTGCAATGTAAAGCCCTGCTAAAACATACATCACCATTCAGCCTCAAATGAAATCCGGGCGAAGCCGGGTATCTGAGCTAGTATATATATATAATATATATATATATTATATATAATCTATATATATATATATAGATATATATATATATATATATATATATATACTAGCTTGATACCCGGCTTCGCCCGGGAATTGATTTGAGACTGAATGGTGAGGGTATGTTTTAGGCAAGGGGCTTTATTTGCACAAAATATTTTGACATTTACCCGTCCCAGTGTTTAGGGTTAATACCCAGTTTTTGGCTATTAGTTAATAATAAAATTAAATTTTTATGTAAGTCTTCACTATCCTCCAATTGTCCATTTTTCCCGTTCTTGTGCATTATGCATAGATTGCAGTTATTACGGACAAAATATTACACAAAGATTTGAATTCATTAATTTTTCCAAGGTTAGGAACCTGCGTAGTTCAAATTGGATTGAATTGTTGAGCATATCAAATATTTCTACGCAAATGGCTTGTCCACCACATTGTTCCTTGGAGTAAATGTATAAAACAAAAGTTCATCTAAATAACAAAATTAAAAAAACTTTTGTTATGTGATGTTTGTCGAAAAACAAATAAGTCAATGAAATATCGCGAATTTTTATTTCAGGCCTGCCTTATAACCCCCCACTCCCGTTCACAACCTAAAAAAATTAATATTGTTATAATCGTGGAAGAATTTATACTAATTGACCATACTGAGTTTTTTTAAGTTGGTTTAATCGTTTACCGCCCAATGAAATATTTGCTCCTGCTTTAGTTTATAGTGTATATCTCGTTTATACTTTGTTGAAAGACAAAAATGAATATCACAAAGTTAATTAAATAACAAAATAAACAAATTTTATTATGTTCATATTGACGAAAAAATGAAATAGAAAAAAGAAATACCGCGCTTTTTAAATTCAGGCCTCCCTTACACCCAACCCATACCTGCCCGGTCCCTAGAAATGTTGGTTATGGCTTGTTATTAATGAATGCGTTCTTGCTAATACCACTTCGAGTTTTATTTATTTCGGTTGGATGAAGTCTTTTGTGCCAAATTAATTGTGCGATTCCCCTATTGTTTTTAGCGTATAACTCGTTTATAATTCGGTATAAGGAAAAAAATATTAACAAAAGTTACTCTAACTAACAAAATAAACAACTTTTTTATGTGCATAATTTGCCGAAAAACCAAATAGGAATACGAAATATCGTTATTTTTATTTCAGGCTTCCCATATAAACCCCACTTCCTGGTCGTCCTCAGAGGATATTAATATAGCCTAAAGTCTTGTTGGGTTAGTAGTAATATAAATACCAAGTTTCATAAAATTCGGTTCAGCCGTTTATGCGTGAAAAGTTAACAAACAAACAAACCAAATAAACAAACAAACAATAAACAAACAGAGCCCCAAAGAATAACCAAAATATGCAGTTATGGTGTCTATGGACATGTGAAACGAAAAGTTAATCGTGAAATTTCGCGAAAAAAATCAATGTTTACAGACAGGGGTTACATATTCTATATATTATATAGATATAGTTATATATATATATATATTTATATATAGATATTATATATATATATATATTATATGTATATTAATAATCTATATATTATATTAAAAATTGTAAACTCTGTCTGTACATGATTTTTTTTCACGAAATTTCACGATAACTTTTGTTTCACATGTCATAGACACCATAAACTAGCATTTTGTTTCTGTGGTGGTCTGTTTGTTTGTTTGTTTGTTTATTTGTTTGTTTGTTTATTTGTTTGTTTGTTTGTTTGTTCCTTTTACGCATAAAACGCTGAACCGAATTTTATGAAACTGGTATTGTATATTACTACTAACCCAACTTTAACTTTAGGCGCTATATTAATATCTCTGAGGACGAACAGGAGTGGGGGTTATAAGGGAAGAAGCCAGAATTTTAATAATAGCGAGATATTTCGATTCCTATTTGGTTTTCAGAAATATTCACATAAACAAAAGTTGTAGCCTTGAAAAATTTAGAGCCCGTTTATTTTGTTATTTTGAGTAACTTTTGTTATATTACACTTTTCGTCGTATACCGAGTTATAAACGAGATATACGCTAAAAACTATAGAGGAGTGAAACTATTTTTATATGGCACAAAAGAAATCAACCAAACTTAAATAAAAATCGGTATGTGTATTAGCACTAACGCTTTCTTTATAACAAGCCATGCCAACTTTTCTAGGGACGGCAGGAGTGGGGGTTATAAGGGAAGCGGTCAGAAATTAAAAAGAGCGGATATTCGTTCTTATTGGTTTTCTGCATATATGATTCATAACAAAAGTTGTTTTTTTGTGTAATTTAGAGTAACTTTTGTTATTTCACTTTTGCCGTTTACGAGTATAAATGTGTTATACTTCTAAAAAAAACTATAGAGGGAGTCCGCACACAATTTTATTTGGCACAATTAGAAGCTATCAACGAACTAAACCAAAACTTCGGTATTGGGAATTAAGTACTAACGCCGTTCTTATAGATAAAGGCCATACTAACTTTTCTAGGGGACGGGCGGAGTGGGGGTTGATATGAGAAGGCATGAAATTAAAAAGTAGTGATATTTCGTTTCCTATTGCTTTTTCAACAAAATATGCACATAAACAAAATGTTTATTCTGTTTTTGTTATTTAGAGTGTAAACTTTTGTTACTGCACTTTTGCCGTGTACGGAAGTATAATTGAGTTATACGCTAAAACCTATAGCGGGAGTCCACAATTGTATTTTGCAACAAAATGAATCAACCGAAACTAAACCAAATCGGTATTTGAATTAGGCACTATCGCCTTTCTTATATAAGCCATACTATTCTAGGGAGGGCAGGAGTGGGAGTTGTAAGGGAGGCCTGAATTAAAAATAGTGATTTCCCTATTGGGGTTTTCGGCAATTTAAGCAAATAACAATAGTTGTTTACTTTGTTATGTATTTAGAGAATTTTCCTCAACACTTCTTTTCAATATGAATACCAGGTACCCACAATTGAAAATAGAAACTATTCAAATGTATGTCAATATTTTCTCATTTAATAATTCAAATCTATGCATTAATGCACAGAGTAAACGGGAGCTTGAAATATGACAATATGCAGAACAGCGAAGTCTTGCACTGACGGGTGGCCGTTAACGTGTCATAATATCGAATTATGCAATGTAAAGCCTGCTAAAAATACCCATTCACCATTCAGCCTCAAATGGAATTCCCGGGCGAGCCGGGTATCTGAGCTAGTATATATATATATATATATATATATATATATATATATATATATATATATATAAATTATATTTTTTTTATTTTTTTTTTTTTTTTTTTTTTTTTTTTTTTTTTTTTTTTTTTTTTTTTTTTTTTTGTTTTTTTTTTTTTTAGATTTGTCTGTTACTCTAGCGGTCGCAATTTTTGTTTGATCGTTACCAAACTCGATATTTAGTCGTTTTATGTAAAACGAAAGATCATGTTCGTTAACGGCTGAAATCGGACCAGTGAGAGGAGGGTTTAGAGGGGGAGAATTTCGAAAATTCTTAACATCTCAGTTATTATGCGTCGGATCGAAAAATTTTATAAAACCAATCTTATTGCAAATGTAATGTTCTATAAATGTTGTTATGTACATTTTTTCACTATCTTGATTATTTACTGTGATATTTGCATTTTTTAGTTTTCGGTCCCCAGTAAAGCCCCACTCGTACTCATGTCATATTTTCAATATTCTATTATGTTATGAAGAAATTTATTTGAAGCTTAAATACCAAATATTGTTCTCATTGAACTTTTACGTTTTGAGATAAATGCAAATATGTGGCGCCCTTGGGAAATCTGCTTAGTTAACACAGCCCCTGCGTGACGGACTTTTTAATATTATAAAACATCCCTTCAAGCTACTATAAACTAAAGAGATTTCCCACCAGCTGAAATGACACAGTAGTGATCTGATCTCACCATATATTGTCTATTCATAAGTAAAAATCCGATAAAGTCTGAAAACAAGAAAGTTCGAATAAGTCGATTAATATTTGAGTTACATAAAAACTTTTAGACCAATAATTGTGGAACATCTATAGTATTCACCATTATTCCATCCTATTAATAAAAACAGAAATATTTTTCATCCTACATACATTAGAAGTCACTTCCACTTCCCATGAACTAAGATTACATTTCAAAAGTCCCCGTTCCGCCCTCCCTCCCTCCAAGTGAAAGGACAGTAAAATACAAGGTCCGGCATAAAAACCTCCCTGTTGTGAGAATCGGCATGTTGTGACGAATAAGAAACACAAAGAAGAATTACTTATATTTGTGAATACGCTATATAAGGGACAGAGGATACTTTACTAGCGTTTTGAACTAATTAGGGCCATTTAAGTAGGGCCACGGCAGAATCTACATTTTGCAAGGCCTTCCCCCAGGAAGTTGTGGATCATTTCTTCTGATGAAGCCTAGACACTTGTGTGAGCCTATACAATGCCATTTATAAGAACTTAGTATCTCCACCAACAGGCACTACCCAGCCCAAAAGTTCAGTTTACGGTCAGACGTCTTGTCAAGAAGGTGGTCACATCAGTAACGGCTAACAGTGCCGATCTCTATTGTCAGGCATGGTAAAGACATTTCTCCAGTGTGTTTTTGACCATAAGGAAGAACAAGTCTTGTGCCGTGACTGTAAGTAGCGGTTTAGTGCCGTGGAAATGTTAAGACACTTGTTCCCTGGACGTCTTGTTTCTTTAAGAGGAGACATTTCCTGGCCCCCAAGGTCACCCGACTTATCACCTTGTGATTTCTTTCAGTGCCGCGAATTAAAGGCTACAGTGTACAAACAGTTTGCCAGTCTTTTGCAAGAACTAAAAGATGTCAGTGACGCGTGCAGTGGCAGCCATTATATGGACTGTGAAATCTGAAGAACTATGTACAACTATCAGTGTAATTACTTCGTGAGAGTAGTTTATAATTGGGGACAAGAGTTTTTGTGCATCATTGTGAAAATAATTTGTATGCCAAGTGATGTAAACTGTGAATTATATAGGCTATTCACAAATATAAGTAATTGTTCTGTGTGTTTCTTAATCTTTTTGCAAATGCCAAAAGAACTCATTTTAACAACGTTTTATTACTGGACCCTGTTGTAATATAAACGTTTACCATTTATATTTACTATATACTATATATATATACTAAGTTTATATATATTTATATATTATTTATATATATATATATATATATATATATATGTAATTTCGTACTGGTCCTTATTGTCGTGGCGTGCAGTGATTGACGGTCCCCCCCTCTTGTCCTAGGTAGGGTCGAGGGACATTTAGGGAAACCTTTCGAAAATCTCTCCATAACTACAACCGCAATAATATTATAAGGTTGTGTAGATTTTTGGTGTTTGGTTATATTAATACAGTTCAGTCCATTTGACGTGGAAAGGCCACATAATAAGAAGGGGTTTTTAATTTTGAACCACTCTCACTACTTTTAGCAGATTTTCCTTAAGGGAAATCAGCTATTGAGGTCGTAATCATGACGCGATTTTTTCTTCAAATGTCCATCGATCCTACACAGGAGATAACGAAAATGAGGTCCGTTCAAAATTGTATATATATATATATATATATATATATATATATATATATATATATCTCTATATATATATTTGTCTGTCAACACTCTAACACTCGCAATTTTTGTGTGATCTTTAACAAACTCGATCTTTAAACATTTTATTCACAAGACAGATCAAGGGCGTTAATGGCAGACATGAAGCTTGGAGGCTTCTACTACACGATGTGGTAAGATGTTATAGTACTGAAATTGGACCCGTGGGTGGTGGGGGGGTTAGAGGCTGGGATTTTCCAAAATTCGAACTATCTCTGTTATCATACATCGGATCAAAAAATTCTACAGAACTAATCTTATTGAAGATTAAATTTACTATAATTATTGTTATATACATTTATTCTCTATCCTGAATATTAACCGAGATATTTGTATTTTTATTACAAGTGGACGGATAACGCGAGTGAGTTTCCCGCCAAAAGCTAGTTCGGCCGTTTCCGTAACTGTTGGGCTCTCGTATGAAGATTTCTCTATTGTATAACTTCACGTGGGAAATCTGCTTAGTTTACGCAGCCCCTGCATGACGGACTTTTTTGATAGGATTCAAACGAATATACTAGTCTCTTAAGGCTGGACGTAAAAAGACTATATTCCAGTAACACAAAATACTTTTATGCAACATCACACTCCATTTAGACTATCATTATTTTTCAATCGCCCATATATAAATATTTTAACAAATTAATATTAAAAATATATATAATGAATGTTAGGTAAGTCAAAGGTTGAAAAAATCGAGATAGAAATTCCCTCTTCCTGAGGATCCATCCACTTCAGCCAATAAACGAAGATTATGAATTAATTTATTTAATTACTAGTAAGATAAACTTAACTTTAACGCCTCAACCAGCCATAGCTTGTCGCTCAGGGGTCGCGTAAACTTAACAGATCTCCAAAATGCAGGAATATGAGCGGTCCCAGCATATTGTGCCAAGACAGCACATTTGATGTCCCCAGGACGTTTTAATCTTTATTTCTTCCTTTCGAAGTTGACAAGTAAGACCTGAAGCTTGGCAAGAGAGGTTTTATGACATGGCGTCTTAAAATAAAAAATCTCATTGTTAGGATTTGGAGTTTACTGAAGGCCGAATGCATATAAATCCGCTAATATTCAAGATAGAGAAAAACGTATTGGATCACAAATGTGGTACGTGGGGTTAACATGGCTGGTTAATTATTATTTTCATAGAATTTTATAAAAATATTTACTGAAGTACATTTTAGTCCTCCTCTAATCTCTTAACCTATCATCCTTGTCCATTTTCAGTAAAAAACCACCTTAAACTTTATTTCCCATATGATGAACCTACATATATTAATTGATTTTTTTGAGAGCTTCATTTTAGTCATCTCCTAGGAAGAACCTCTTCTGCACCCTGGATAACTATAAAAATGACGCAACAGAAAAAATTAAAGGCCAACAATAAAAACGTGTTAGAAACATTTATTATACATTAAAAGTCCGTCACGCAAGGGCTGCGTAAACTAAGCAGATTTCCCACGTGAAGTTTTACAATACAGAAATCTGCCTAATAATAACAGTGGTAGTAACGAGTCTCTAAACCAATTCACGAGGGACGAACCGTTACGGAAACGGCCGAACTAGGTTTCGGCGGAAAGTCCCGAACATAGCCGGCTTTTGCCGACCACATACAGAATACAAATGCAAATATCTCGTTTACTATTCAAGGTAGAGAATAAATGTATAGAACAATATTTGTAGTAAATTTAATTTCCAATAAGATTGATTCTATACAATGTTTCCATCCGACGAATAATAACAGAAATATTTCGAATTTTCAAAAATCCCCCTAAATACGAGTTTGGTACGATCAAACAAAAATTGCGACCGGTAGACCATTAACAGGCATATATATATATATATATATATATATATATATATATATATATATATATATTAATTTTGAACGGACCTCATTTTCGTCATCTCCTGGGTAGGATCGATGTGCATTTGAGGAAATTTTTCAAAACTGGCGTCATGAGTAAGACCTCAATAGCTTATTTCCCTCAAGGTAAATGTGCTAACACGTATAAGTTTTAAAATTAAAAGGTGTATTATCCATGATTTATTACATAACTTTTAAGAATCATAATTTGCACTATGATTCTTATTAGTATTGCTTTTTTTTTATCCAGTCATATATAAATACTGCATTATTTTCCTATTTAAGATAAGAGTGTGTGCTTAGGCACACGAATGAGTGTTTGAGTGTGTCTGTCTGCTTATTCAGACTTCGATAGTTTAACTAAATTCAAACTCCAAATGTAACTGTATAAAGGCATAGATCATTTTCATTAATGGCTGAAGTAAGACCAATGGGAATAAGTTTAGAAGGGATAAAAAAAAAAAAGGCCTTCACGCAGGGGCTGCGTAAACTAAGCATCTTCCTCATGTGTTGCTGTGACTATTGGCCTCTTCTGACCACATAATACCTATTTCTAAGTGAAAATCTGAGGAGCAGAAGAGGGTATTCATTGAAGCTTGAATGCAAGAAAGTACAAATAACTCGCTTGATATTTGGCCTACGAAAAAATATGCGGAACAATAATTGTAGAGCTTCAATAGTTTAACATGATTGATTCTATAAACATATTCGATCCGACACATAATAACGGAGATATTCCGAACTTTCGAAATTCCCCCTTTAAACCTTCTCCCACATTCTACTTGTCCTATTTCAGCCAATAACGCACTTGATATTTATTTTTGCATAAAACGTTTAAATATCAAATGTGTTAGCGATCCAACGAAAATTGAAACGTCTAGAGAATTAACAGACGTATATATTGTATATATATATATATATATATATATATATATATATATATATATATGCAATTTTGAACGGTCCTCATTTTCGTCATCTCCTGGAAAGGGTGAAAAAGGACATTTGAAGACATTTTTCGAAAATCGCTACATGAGTGCAACCTCAATAGCGGATTTCCCTTTAGGTAAATCTACTAAAAATCGAAATATCTCTGATATTTTGATCAGGATCGAAAAGTTTTCTACATTTGATAAACGTTTAATGCAACAGGAGTGTTACTCTATTCCTTTTTCACTTAACTCAAACATTAATCATGTTATTTGAATTGTTTTGTTAGTTTGGCTTTTAGTACAATCCACTACTGCTGTTCTTACACTAACGATTAGTCAACATATCTTAATCTTACATTCCACAGGCACCAATTTTTATTTGATCAATGCCATTCTCGATATTAAAAAATTTCACAACCATATATATATATTTATATATATATATATATATATATATATATATATATATATATACTCGTATGTGTGTGTGTGTGTGTGTGTGTGTGTGTGTGTGTGTGTGTGTGTATGTATGTATATACTAGCTAAAGTACCCGGCGATGCCCGGGAATTCATTGAGGCTGAATGATGGTGGAAACTTTTTGTCTTTACTTTGAACTAAATTTTGACATTTCCCCGTCCGAGTGTTTAGGGTTTATGCCCGTCGTTGCTGTGGATTTGTTAGTAATAAAATTATTTGTTATGTAAGGTTTCACCGTCCTCAATATTTTTATATTTCCCGTCTCCTGTGAATTTAATTTTTTTTTTGTAACGTAATGGACCATATAATTCATAATCATAGAAAGTGCTCTGCCTTCCAAACCATGTATGAATAAAAGTTCCTTTCCCTTGATGCGGAACAAAGCTCAACAGTGACAGCTGTTTTAGGTACGTCATAACCACTACAACCCCCATTCCCGTTCGAACCAAATATTTTAATATAGCTTATAATCATGGAACAATTAATGATAATTAGCATATAGAGTTTTGTTAAGTTCGGTTCTATTGTTAGTGCCCAATAAAATTGTTGACTCCCGCTATAGTTTTTAGCGTATAACTAACTCATTTATACTTCGGTATACGACAAAAGTGTATATAACAAAAGTTACTTTAAATAACAAAATAAAGAACTTTTGTTAAGTGCATATTTGCCGAAAAAGCAATAGAAAACGAAATACTACAATTTTTAATTTCAGGCTTCCCTTATAACCCCCACTCCTGCCCGTCCCTAGAAATGTTGGTATGGCTTATTATAATGAAAGCGTTAGTGCTAATACACATACCGAGTTGTATTTAGTTCCGTTGAGTCTCTTGTGCCAAATAAAATTGTTGACTCTCGCTATAATTTTTAGCGTATAACGCATTTATACTTCGGTATAAGACGAAAGTGTATATATCGCAATTTACTCTAAATAACAAAATAAACAACTTTTAATATGTAAACATTTGCCGAAAAAGTCATAGGAAACGAAATATCGCTTTTTTTAATTTCAGGCCTCCCTTATAACCCCACTCCTGTTCGTCTCAGAGAATATAATATAGCCTAAAGTCTAAGTTTGGCTAGTAGTAATATACATACCAAGTTTCATAAAATTCGGTTAAGCCATTTTTGCGTGAAAAGGTAACAAACAAACATACACGAAGGAAACAAAATGCAGTTATGGTGTCTATGACATGTGAAACGAAAAATTATAGTGAAATTGCGAGAAAAAAATCAATTTACAGACAGAGGTTACAATTATATATATATATCATTTTTGCGTGAAAAGGTAACAAACAAACATACACGAAGGAAACAAAATGCAGTTATGGTGATATATATTTACTAGCTCAGATACCCGGCTTCGCCCGGGAATTCATTTGAGGCTGAATGGTGATGGTATTTTTTAGCAGGCTTTACATTGCACAATATTTTGACATTTACCCGTCCCAATGTTTAGGATTGATACCCGTCGTTGCCGGTAATTTGCTAAAAATAGAATTATGTGTTCTTCAAAGTCTTCGATATTTTTATATTTCGCGTTTCTTATACATGTAAATATGGTGAATTTTTATTTCAGGCCTCCCTTACAACTCCCCTCCCGTTCGAACCTAAAAATTTTAATATAACTTATAATCATGGAAGAATTAATGCTAATTGACATACCGAGTTTTGTTGTTCGGTTCAGCCGTTAGCCATGCCCGCTAAAGTTTTAACGTATAACTCATTTATACTTAGGTATACGACAAAAGTGTATATAACAAAAGTTACTCCAAATAACAAAATAAACAACTTTTGTTATGTTTATATTTGCGGAAAAACCAATAAGAAACGAAATATCGCTATTTTTAATTTCAGGCTTCCCTTATAACCCCCACTCCTGCCCGTACATAGAAATGTTGGTATGACTTATTATAATGAAGGCCTCACTGCTAATACACATACCGAGTTTTATTTAGTTCGGTTGAGTCTTTTTTGGCAAATAATATTGTTGACTCCCGCTATAATTTTTAGCGTATAACGCATTTAAACTTCGGTATACGACAAAAGTGTATATAACAAAAGTTACTCTAAATAACAAAATAAACAACTTTTGTAATGTGCATATTTGCCGAAAAACCAATAGAAAACGAAATATCGATATTTTTAATTTCAGGCCTCCCTTATAACCCCACTCCTGTTCGTCTCAGAGAATATAATATAGCCTAAAGTCTAAGTTTGGCTAGTAGTAATATACATACCAAGTTTCATAAAATTCGGTTAAGCCATTTTTGCGTGAAAAGGTAACAAACAAACATACACGAAGGAAACAAAATGCAGTTATGGTGTCTATGACATGTGAAACGAAAAATTATAGTGAAATTGCGAGAAAAAAATCAATTTACAGACAGAGGTTACAATTATATATATATATATATATATATATATATATATATATATATGTGTGTGTGTGTGTGTGTGTGTGTGTGTGTGTGTGTGTGTGTGTGTAGGGTGTCCCAACGTCCCGTGACTCCCCTCTTAAAATCTCCAACTATTTTAATACAAGGCTGAGACTCGGTGTGCCATAATTGGGACCCCTGAGAAATCCTTTCAGTCCATATTCAAGCTCGTAACCCTCTCCAGCGACCATAACTAAGGAATTTCCAATGGAATGCTCTACTTTTTATGGTGGATTCTTGTAGAAAATCTATTTCTATAACTATATTATATTAGTGAATTTTTTTGATTTGACGCATTCTTTAGCCGTAAAATGCTATCTTTATTTCAGAAACGGCACATTTTATTGAAAAATGCTGGGACATAAAAGTTTTAGTCAACAAAATTATCTTTGAAACAAGTCTACGGGGCAAGGAATGGATTCTGAAATTAAAAAAAATAAAAAAAACATTTTTACATTTAATTTATTTTAAACTAATTACGATGTAATTATTTGTAAAACGTATACATTTTTTCACCGGCACAGTTTCATGTAAAAAAAAATGGTATCTTCTAGGGAAGAATCTTCGGCCAACAATTTTTTTTGACAAAAGATTAAATGGTACAGTCTTCAAATGCATCCTAAATAAAGAATTTCTAAATTAAGTAGAAGATATACCCCTGATGCCAAGAAATAAATGTGGCTGCAGCTTGCCGGATGTCCTTCCCAATTCTCAATCACTATTCGATCAACAATTATAGAAATTTTTCACCAACGCAGTATCAGTCGCAGCTTGCACATTAAGTGGCCACCCAGGTCACCAGATCTGATAGTAATTGATTATTTTCAATGTGGGAGGGTTAAAAAAATCTCTACCAGAACAGGTCTCTGAATTTTGAAGACTTGAAAAATAAACATTTTTTTGGATTCAATCAATTTTTTTTTCAGAATTCATTCCTTTCCCCGTAGACTAGTTTCAACGATAATCTTGTGGACTACAACTTTTGTGTCTCAGCATTCTTCAATAAAATGTGTCGTTTTTAAGAATTTTGAATATTCTAAATATCGGATCGAAAACGTGTTTAGAATCAATCTAATTGCCAATTAAATTCACTATAAATAATGTTATATAAATTTATTCCCTATATTGAATATTAACTGAAATATTTGAGTTTTTCAATTTTCGGCAAGCCCCACATCTACTCATGTTAGGGTCATTCCATCTCAAATCAACCAAAAAAAAGTGATTTCGACACCCATGATTTCAGATTTTGTTGAATTTTATTTTTGGGGTTCTATTCATTGATTTAAGAAACCATACCAAATATTTTTGATATATCTTTAACGGTTTGGATTTTATGGCCTCTTAAAGTTTTGTGATTTTCGTGTTTTCTATCGATTAGGAACTGTAAAGTTAATTTGTTTTCATTTCAAAAATAATTTGTAACTTTCTTATTTACGAACCAATTTTGATGGAATTTTTTGTGTGTATTCATAAATATATTTAAAAACATTAAAGAAATAAACTAAGGTACCAAGTAAGTATTTGTGGACTGAAAAAAATTGCAAAGTGTCAATTTGAGCTTTTCAGAAAGCAAATATATAGTTTCACGTAAAATTGAATATCTCCAAAAGGGAAAAGGATAATCATGGAAATCTTTTTTTTTATGTTCTAAGACATATGACCTACCACCTAAAACTATAAAATTAATGGTTATTTGACCCCTTCATTGTTTATTCCAAGTTTAAAAATAAATATATAGAAAAATTTAGAAATTTGTATGAATTAAAAGAAAATGATAAATAAATGTAACTAAGAGCTCAGAAGTAAAATAGTTAATGGTATATACTTAAAGTTACTTTTAAAACAGTGGCATTTAAGTTATCTTAATTCATAAAACTGCAGCTGTACAATGTAAAGAAACTAATCAAGTTGTAACAAGAAAAATCTCTTCCTCAACAGGCTCACTGGCTTGTTCAGGCATGAAAATTTCAAAAAATGAACTCATTAAAATTTTAGAATCAAAATTCGAAGACTATGACGAGGAAGACGTCATTCAGTACAATCAGTGGGTGTCCACAGATAGAACAGGAAATGATACAGTGTTCCAGCACTGTTGAAGAATTCATTGAAACGCTAGTTGAAAAACTTCAAAAACTGATACCTCATTCTTACATTGCTAAATCACAATCAACAACTTTTAAAATATTGAAGGAAACATCTCCTTTTGACACAGCTATTATCTCAATGGACTTTAGTGAAAATTATTCATTCACATTACAATGCTTCATGAAAAGCTCAAATTGACACTTTGCAATTTTTTTCTGTCCACAAATACTTACTTGGTACCTTAGTTTATTTCTTTATTGTTTTAAAATATATTTATGAATACACACAAAAAATATTCCCATCAACCCCCCCCCACCATTGGTTCGTAAATAAGAAAGTTACAAATTATTTTTGAAATGAAAACAAATTCTTTACAGTTCCTAATCGATAGAAAACACGAAAATCACAAAACTTTAAGAGACCATAAAATCCAAACCGTTAAAGATATATCAAAAATATTTGGTATGGTTTCTTAAATCAATGAATAGAACCCCAAAATAAAATTCAACAAAATCTGAAATCATGGGTGTCATTGTGTGGTTGAGTTGATGTGGAATGGCCCGTTACATAAACAATACTCTGTTATATAATAAACCACATTATTCGAAATTATTCAAATTTACTGAAAGATTTCTTATTACCATTGGTATTTATTCACTTAATATTCACGGTATTGATGTGTTGCCAGTATGTAGACTTATCTATTGTTAAACTTTAGGAGGGAATTCTGCTTAGTTTACTCAGCCCCTGCGTGGCGGACTTTTTCATCCCGCTCAACTCTATTTTTTTAAAAAGAATTTGCATAAAATAACTCTAATCCTAGAGTATTAAGTGGAAAATCGTAGATAGGAGTCGTATTAAAGGGACCGGCTGATATGGGAATTCTGGCTTGAAAGCCAACATGTTATAAATTGATGGGTGGAAGGGTTGCCGAAATGCATTATTCGGCAGTTCTCGAGGGCGAGCCAACTGCAGGGAGTGCTCCCTCGCAGTGCGATGCCTCAATAATGGATCCTGTAAATAAAAAGTTGGCGGACTTGCATTTGGCAGAAGAGTTGGAGTGCATTTGGTCCGGTTAATGATTAAAACGTGGAGGGGAAGCTGGTTTGCATGTATGGGGGGTGAACCGACGACTCCCTCCACCCAACCTGAAAATTCGCTTTCTGAATCAAATGTTCCACCAAAAATCAGTATGATGAATTCTTAGAAAAATTCACAGAGATTCGCAACCCTTAACGAAATTAAGCAAACATACAACATTAGTGTTATGTATTTCTCTTTCCCTCCTTGCTCCTTTATTGCTACTCTAAATTATATGAATCTTGAAATAATGAAATTGGTATTATTATGCTTCGTTGGTCATTCTTTATAATAAGTTTATTCGGCCGGTCACGATTAATTAGTAGATTTATTTTGAGGTACTCATAACGCGATATTCGAAAAAATTTTTCAAATGTACATCGATCCTATGTAGGAGATGACGAAAATGAGGCCCGTTCAAAATTGTATATATAAATATATATATATATATATATATATATATATATATATATATCCGTTCTTGCGGTCGCAATTATTGTTCCATCGTTACCAAACTCGATATACGAGTATAAGTGTTTCATGCAAAACTAAAGATCACGTTCGTTAACGGCTAAAATCGGAGGGAGGGGGAGATTCTTGTAGAAAACAAAAATCTAAAATGAGTTTAAATCGGTGAATTTTTTTATTCGATTTTCGAAATTTGTTTACATGTATTCCATTTTTACATGTATTTACAAATAATTACTACGTAATAAGTTTTAAATAAATTAATTCTAAGGACGTTTTTTGTTATGCTGATGTTTTTTGAAGCTAACATTTCTTGGATTCATTAAAGAATACTTTTCCTTTATTTCGTTTTAAATACATTTTTTATTTATTGTTTCAGCACTCATTCCTTTTCCCGTAGACTTGTTTCAAGGATAATTTTATTCGCTACAAATTTTATTTCGTAGCATTTTTCAAATAAACGTGCCGTTTCTGAAATAAGGAATTGCCAGTTTTGCGGCTAAAGGATGCGTCGAATTGAAAAATTTATCGATATAAGCCGAGTTTAGAATTTGATTTTCTACAAGAATCAGTCATTAAAAATAGGGCATTCCATTGGAAATTCCAAAGTTAAGGTCCCTGGAGAAGTACTGGTGAAACGTACGAGGTTGAATATGGACTGAAAAGATTCGTCAGGGCTCCCACAATTATGGCACAGCAATTCTCAGCCTTTTATTAGTACAATTGGTGATTGTTAGAGTGGTGGTAAGGGAATTTGGGAGACCCTGTATATAATAGGTCAGTGTAGCGCGTCCACTTTAGATAATGCCAGTTTAACATTATGGAGCATGGTCAAGTACTTGAATGGGTTACCACAAAGTTAGTCCTCTGGTTCCCTACCGGAGTGCACAGGTGTCGCAGTGGTAATGGAAATACGGAGTCTAGTGAGCATATCGGTCTGGCAGCCCGTCTGTAAGACGAAGTACATTGACTCTCCTAGAATCCCGTCGACTTGCAAACCGGCTGTCTGTGATATGAATACTGCCCGCCCCGGGTACAATGGGACCCTTCAGTCTACTGGAAACAACTCATTCCAGGTCCTCCTGGGATAACGGGAGTTGTACGTCGGGCTGATCACACTCTACGTAAATACTCTGTTAGCAAATGGAGTCTAGCTCGGGGGCTTCTAATGATCTATAATATATGCACATACATATATATACATATATGATATATATATCATACATATATGATATATGATATATATATATATATATATACTAGCTCAGATACCCGGCTTCGCTCGGGAATTCATTTGAGGCTGAACGGTGATGGTATATCTCTGGAATATGCTGGATGGTAGAGGAACCAATTGATCAGGATCAATAAGAAGTGCCAAGTCCCTATACAGTTTTTTAATTTAATGCAGAGTGCACTTTCGGAGTCAATGCTCCATCCTCAGTGCCTGCTGATTAAAGCTGCGTTGCCTGGACCCTACGACACTCTGACGGGACGAATCCCCTCCTGAGTCGCCCGGCAGTCGTTGGTCCACCGGCAACGCAGCTTCTTTAATCGCATGGCACTGATGGATGGAGCAATTGGTGATGGAATAATTTTGGCCAAGGCTTTACTTTCTAGCATTGGTACTGCACAACATATGTTTGGCATTTACCCGTCTCAGGTGTTTAGGGTAAACACACTTCGTTTTCTGTGGATATGTTAATAATAAAATTATTTTTTTTTATGTAAGACTTCACTGTCCTGCATAGTGTTCATATTTCCCGTTTCCTGTGCATTTATAAATAGTTTTGAATTATTAATGAGAAAATATTTTACATACATTTGAATCAATTTTTTTCTCATTTGAGGCTACCTGGTAGATCATATTGAAAAGTGTTGAGCAGGAAATGTCTCTAAAAAAACAATAAATTTATACTATATAACAAAATAAACAACTTTTGTTATGTTGCATATTTGCCGAAACCCCAATAGGTAATCAATATTTTTAATTTCAGGCCTACCTTATAACCCCCACTCCTCGGCCCATCCCTATAAATAGTATGGCTTATTATAAGGAAGGCGGTTAATGCTAATGCAACATACTGAGCTGTTTTATTTAGTTCGGTTGAGTTCTTTTGTGCCAAATAAAATTGTTGGACTCCCGCTATAGTTTTTAGCGTATAACGTCTTAATACTTCGGTAATACGACGATAATTGTATTATAAAAAAAGTTTCTCTAAATAACAAAATAACCAACTTTTGATATGTGCATATTTGCCGAAAAATGCTTATAGGAAACGAAAAATATCACTATTATTATTTTCAGGGCACTTCCTTATAGCCAGGCCCGTCCCTAGAAATGTTGATATAGCTTATTATAAGGAAGGCGTTAGTGCTAATTCACATACCGAGTTTGGTTTAGTTCGGTTGAGTCTTTGTGTGACAAAGAAAAAATTGTGGACTCCCGCTATAGTTTTTAGCGTATAACTCATTTATACTCCCGCATAAGGCAAAAGTGCGTATTACAAAAGTTACTCTAAATTACAAAATAAACAACTTTTGTTATAGGCATATTTGCTGAAAAAGCAATAGGAAACGAAATATCGCTATTTTTAATTTCAGGCCTCCCTTATAACCCCCACTCCTGTTTGTCTTAGAGAATATTAATATAGTCTAAAGTCTAAGTTGGGTTAGTAGTAATATACATACCAAGTTTCATAAAATTCGGTTCAGGCGTTTATGCGTGAAAAGGTAACAATCAAACAAACAGACAGACACGAAAGAAACAAAATGCAGTTATGGTGTCTATGACATGTGAAACGAAAAGTTATCGTGAAATTTCGCGAAAAAAATCAAGGACAGACAGAGGTTACAATTTTATATATATATATATGATTTATATAGATACTATATATATATATATATATTATATATACTAGCTCAGATTACCCGGCTTCGCCCGGGAATTCATCTTGAGGCTGAATGGTGTTGTTACTTGTTTTTGCAAGGCTTGTCTTTGCACAATATTTTGACATTTGCCCGTACCCAGTGTTCAGGGGTTTAATTACCGTTCGTTTCTGTTGATTTGTTAATAATAAAATTAATTTTTTATGTAACGACTTCACTAGTCCCCATATTGTCATATTTTCCGTTTCCTGTGCATTGTGCATAGATTTGAATTATTAAGGACAAAAATATTATCATACATTAAAATTAATCTTTCCAGGTGCTGTACCTGGTAGTTCATACTGAAAAGAATTGTTGAGCAACTTTCTCTAAATAACAAAATAAACAACTTTGTTATGTGCACATATTGCCGAAACCCCAATAAGAATGAAATATCACTAATATTAATCTTAGGCCTCCCTTATAACCCCCACTCCTGCCACGTCGCTAGAAACTGTTGGTATGGCTTATTATAAGGAAAAGCGTCTAGTGCTAATGCACATACCGAGTTTTATTTATTTCGGTTGGGTCTTTTGTCCCAAATAAAATTGTTCACTTCCGCTATAGGTTTTAGCGTATATCTCGTTTATAATTAGGTATACGACAAAAGTGTATATGACAAAAGTTTCTCTATAACAAAATAAACAACTTTTGTTATGTGCATATTTGCCAAAACCCCAATAGGAAACGAAATACCGCTATTTTTAATTTCAGGCTTCCCTTATAACCCCCACTCCTGCCCGTCCCTAGAAATGTTAGTATGGCTTATTATAATGAAGGCCTCACTGCTAATACACATACCGAGTTTTATTTAGTTCTGTTGAGTCTTTTTGGAAAATAATATTGTTGACTCCCGCTATAATTTTTAGCGTATAACGCATTTAAACTTTAGTATATGACAAAGGTTTATATAACAAAAGCTTACTTCTAAATAAACAACATAAACAACTTTTGTTATGTTCATAATTGCCGAAAAACCCATATGAAACGAAATATCGCTATTTTTAATTGCAGGATTCCCTTATATCCCTCAACTCCTGTTCGTCTCAGAGGATATTAATATAGCCTAAAGTCTAAGTTGGGTGAGTAGTAATATACATTACAAGTTTCATACAAAATTTAGGTTCAGCCGTTTATGCGTGAAAAGGTAAATAACCCAAACAAACAAAACAGTACACCAAAGAAACAAAATGCAGTTATGGTGTCTATGACATGTTGAAACGAAAAGTTATCGTGAAATTTCGCAAAAAAAACTCAAATGTACAGGACGAGAGGTTACAATTTTATATATTATATTTTATTATATATATATATAGTTATATATACTTCGGTTGAGTCTTTTGTGTCAGATAACCGGTTCACTTCCGCTCGGGGATTGAGTGTAGGCTCGTTTATAATTCGGTATATGAAAAAAGTATTTATTTGCCAAAGCTTTACTTTGTCACAATATTTAACATTTACCCGTCCCAGTGTTTAGGGTTAATACGTGTTTCTGTGGATTTGTAATAATAAACGAATTATCGCTATTTTTTATGTTTAGACTTCACTGTCATAACCCCCACTATTGCCCGTCCCTAGATATGTTCGTTTGCCTTGTTGCATTGTGCTTAGATTGCTAATTATTATGGACCAAAATTTATTAATTTCATAATTAAAATTAATTGTTCACTTCCGCTATAGGTTTTAGCTGCATACCTGGTTTATAGTTCATATACTGAAAAGAATGTGTTGAGCAAATGTTACTCTAAATAACAAAATAAACAACTTTTGTAATGTGCATATTTGCCGAAACACCAATAGGAAACGAAATATCCCTATATTTAATTACCAGCCTCCCTTATAGCAACCCTCACTCCTGCCTGTACCTAGAAATGTTAGATATGGCTTATTATAGGAAGGGCGTTAGTGCTAATCCCCCATAGCGGAGTGTTGGTTTTTAGTTCGTTGAGTCTTTTGTGCCAAATAAAATTGTGGACTTCCCGCTATAGAGTGTTTTTAAGCGTATAAAACACATTTAATACTTCCGTATACGCAAAAGTGCAATATAACAAAAGTTACTCTAAAATTACAAACAAAATAACACAACTTTTGTTATGTGCATATTTGCGCCGAAATCCCAACAGGAAACGAACTATCAGCTATTTTTAATTTCAGACTTCCCTTATAACCCCCACTCCTGTTCGTCTCCAGAGAATATTAATATAGCCTAAAGTCTAAGTTGGGTTAGTAGTAATTATACATAGCCAAGTTTTCATAAAATTCGGTTCAGCAGCCGTTTATGCGTGAAAAGGTAAACAAACAAACAAATAATCAAACAAATAAACAAACAAACAGACACGAAAGAAACAAAATGCAGTTATGGTGTCTCATGACATGTGAAAAACGAAAAGTTATCGTGAAAATTTTCGCGAAAGAAAATCAATGTACAGACAGAAGGTTACAATTTTATATATATACATTATATATATACTAGACTCAGATACCCGGCCTTCGCTCCGGGAATTCATTAGAGGCTGAATGGGTGGATGGGTATTATTTTTGGCAAGAGTCTCTTTACTTTGCCACAATATTTTTTGACATCTTACCCGTCAAAGTGTTTTTAGGTTTAACACCCGTCATTTCTGTGGAATTTGTTAATAATAAAATTAATTTTTTTAATTGTAAGAAATCACTGTCCTGCATATTGTCCATATTTCCCGTTTCCTGTGCATTATGCATAGATTTGCATTATTAATGAGAAAATATTTGACATTCATTTGAATCAATTTTTTTCATTTGAGGTACCTGGTAGTTCATATTGAAAAGAATTGTTCACGCAAGATTTCACTAAATAACAAAATAAACCAACTTTTTGTTATGTGCATATTTGACCCGCGAAACCCCAATAAGGAAATCATTATTATTAATTTCAGGTGGCCTCTCGTCTAAACCCCCACTCCCTGCCCGTCCCTAGAAATAGTATGGCTTATTAATAAGAAAGGCGCTTAGTGCTAATACACATTACTGAGTGGTTTTATTTAGTTCGGGTTGAGTTTTTTGTGCCAAATAAAATTGTTGACTCCCGCTATTAAATTTTTAGCGTTTTATAACGCCTTTATACTCTTCGGTATTACGACGATAGTGTATATAACAAAATGTTTCTCTAAATAACAAAATAAACAAACTTTTGTTATGTGCATATTTGCCGAAAATGCAATAGGAAAACGAAATACCACTATTATTATATTTTCAGGCCTTCCTTATAACCACACTCCTGCCCGTCCCTAGAAATGTTAGTATGGCTTATTTTTTTTTAAATAAGGAAGGGCGTTAGTACTAATTCACATTACCGAGTTTGGTTTTAGTTCGGTTTGAAATTTTTGTGCCTAATAAAATTGTTGAACTCCGCTATAGTTTTTTTAGCGTATAACTCATTTATACTTCCCGTATACGGCAAACTGTGCATATAACAAAAGGTTACTCTATATATTACAAAATAAACAAAAACTTTTGTTCATGGGCTTTTTATTTGCTGAAAAAGCAATATGAAACGAAATATCGCTATTTTTAATTTCAGCGCCTCCCTTATAAAACCCCCACTCTCTATTTGTTCTTAGAGAATTATTAATATAGCCTAAAGTCTAAGTTGGGCTAGTAGTAATATACATACCAAGTTTCATAAAATTCTCGGTTCAGCCGTTTATGCGTGAAAAAGGTATCAAACAAACAAACAAATAAACAAACAAACAAATCCAAACAAACAAACAGACACCAAAGAAACAAAATGCAGTTATGGTGTCCTATGACAAATGAGGCAAGAAACGAAAAAGTATATCGTGAAATTTCTGCGAAAAAAATCAATGTACAGACTGAGCGTTTACAAATTTATATATATATAGATATATATTATATATATATATATATATATATATATATATATATATTTGATACTCACTCATATATCTCTAGATACTAGCTCAGATACCCGGCTTCGCGCGGCGAATTCATTTGACGGCTGAATGCGTTGATGGTATTTTTTTTCTTGCAAGGCTTTACTTTGCAACAATATTTGAATCTCCTACCATACCAGTGTTCTTTTAGGGTTAATACCCGTCGTTTCTGTGGAATCCTGTTAATAAAATTTGTAAATTCAGGCCTCCCTTATAACCCCCACTCCTGCCCGTCCCTAGAAATGTTGGTATGGCTTATTATAAGGAAGGCGTTAGTGCTAATGCACATACCGAGTGTTTTATTTAGTTCGGTTGAGTCTTTTGTGCCGAATAAAGTTGTTGACTCCCGCTATAATTTTTAGCGTATGACGCCTTTATTTTTCGGTATACGACGGTAGTGTATATAACAAAAGTTTTTCTAAATAACAAAATAAACAACTTTAGTTATGTGGATATTTTCCGAAACCCCAATAGGAAACGAAATATCACTATTTTTAATTTCAGGCCTCCCTTATAACCCCCACTCCTGCTCGTCCCTAGAAATGTTAGTATGGCCTATTGTAAGGAAGGCGCTAGTGCTAATTCACATACCGAGTTTGGTTTAGTTCGGTTGAGTGTTTTGCGCCAAATAAAATTGTTGACTCCCGCTATAATTTTTAGCGCATAACTCATGTATACTTGGGTATACGACGAAAGTCTATATTAGAAAAGTTAGTCTAAATAACAAAATAGATAACTTTTGTTATGTGAATATTTGCCGAAAAACCAATAGGAAACGAAAAATCGCTATTTTTAATTTCAGCCCTCCCTTATAACCCCCACTCCTGCCCGTCCCTAGAAATGTTAGTATGGCTTATTATAAGGAAGACGTTAGTGCTAAATCACATACCGAGTTTGGTTTAGTTAGGTTGAGTTTTTTGTGCAAAATAAACTTGCTGACTTCCGCAGTAGTTTTTAACGTACAACTCATTTATACTTAGGTATACGACAAAAGTGCATATAACAAAAGTTACTCTAAATAACAAAGTAAACAATTGTTGTTATGTGCATTATTGCCAAAAATGCAATAGGAAACGAAATATCGCTATTTTTAATTTCAGGCCTCCCTTATAACCCCCACTCCTATTCGTCTCAGAGAATATTAACATAGCCTAAAGTCTAAGTTGGGTTAGTAGTAATATACATACCAAGTTTCATAAAATTCGGTTCAGCCGTTTATGCGTGAAAAGGTAACAAACAAACAAACAAATAAACAAACAAACAAACAAACAAACAAACAAACAGACACGAAAGAAACAAAATGCAGTTATGGTGTCTATGACATGTGAAACGAAAAGTTATCGTGAAATTTCGCGAAAAAAATCAATGTACAGACAGAGGTTACAATTTTATATATATATAGATATATACTAGCTCAGATACCCGGCTTCGCTCGGGAATTCATTTGAGGCTGAATGGTGATGGTATTTTTTAGCAGGCTTTACATTGCACAATATTTTGACATTTACCCGTCCCAGTGTTTAGTGTTTAGAGTGTGATGCCCTTCTTTGCCGTGGATTTGCTAATAATAAAATTATTTGTTCGATAAGGCTTCCACAGTCTTCGATATTTTTATATTTCCCGTCTCTTATACTTACATGTAAATATGGTGAATTTTTATTTCAGGCCTCCCTTTTAACCTCCCTCCCGTTCGAACCTAAAAATTTTAATATAACTTATAATCATGGAAGAATTAATGCTAATTGACATACCGAGTTTTGTTCGGTTTAGCCGTTAGTGCCCGCTAAAGTTTTAACGTATTACTCATTTATACTTAGGTATACGACAAAAGTGTATATAACAAAAGTTACTCCAAATAACAAAATAAACAACTTTTGTTATGTTTATATTTGCGGAAAAACCAATAGGAAACGAAATATCGCTATTTTTAATTTCAGGCTTCCCTTATAACCCCCACTCCTGCCCGTCCATAGAAATGTTGGTATGGCTTATTATAATGAAGGCCTCACTGCTAATACACATACCGAGTTTTATTTAGTTCGGTTGAGTCTTTTTTGGCAAATAATATTGTTGACTCCCGCTATAATTTTTAGCGTATAACGCATTTAAACTTTGGTATACGACAAAAGTGTATATAACAAAAGTTACTCTAAATAACAAAATAAACAACTTTTGTTATGTGCATATGTGCCGAAAAACCAATATAAAACGAAATATCGCTATTTTTAATTTCGGGCTTCCCTTATAACCCCCACTCCTGTTCGTCTCAGAGAAAATTAATATAGCCTAAAGTCTAAGTTGGGTTAGTAGTAATATACATACCAAGTTTCATGAAATTCGGTTCAGCCGTTTATGCGTGAAAAGGTAACAAACAAACAAACAAACAAACAAACAAACAAACAAACAAACATACACGAAAGAAACAAAATGCAGTTATGGTGTCTATGACATGTGAAACGAAAAGTTATCGTGAAATTTCGCGAAAAAAATCAATGTACAGACAGAGGTTACAATTTATATATATAAAATATATATATATATAGATAAATATATATATATATATATATATATATATATATATATATATATATATATATATATATATACATTTTTGATGAGCCTCATTTTCGCCATCTCCTGGGTGGGATTGATGGATATTTGTAATCATTTTTCGAAAATCGCGTCATGTGTACATCGTCAATAACTTATTTCCCTTAAGAGAAACTAACTGACGTCAGTAGTGAATCAGTAGTTTAATTATATTATACATTGAGAGAATAATTTCGCACTAAACAAGAGGATATAAGAAAAAGAGGAAAATGTGTGTACGGACGAAGACACAAAACCTGGGCTCCAGGCGAGTATTACACAATTTGAAGCATTAAGTGCCAGAAGGAAATAGTGTAATAAATGGTATTTCTCTCTCTAAAGAATATTTTAAGATGGTGAATATTAATGCCCATTTATTACCTAAAAATTTAATATTAAAAGCCAGATTATTAATGACGCTTAGAAATACACCTTTCTAGTAAGTTACTAAACATTTAGCTATATTATTTTAATATCTATTATCAATATTTCATATTTTAATAATGTACCTACAGTTTAAAAAAATAATTATAGTAATACCTTTTTTTATCACACAAATTCTGGCTGTCGTTTCGCCGATTACAGTGAATTTTAAGATATTTAGTTATTTTAAGATTTTAGGTAAATCGTTATTACGAGCCCCAGTTTGGGGGGGGGGGGGGGTGGGGGGGGGGGGGGGTGGGGGGGGGGGGGGGTGGGGGGGGGGGGGGGTGGGGGGGGGGGGGGGTGGGGGGGGGGGGGGGTGGGGGGGGGGGGGGGTGGGGGGGGGGGGGGGTGGGGGGGGGGGGGGGTGGGGGGGGGGGGGGGTGGGGGGGGGGGGGGGTGGGGGGGGGGGGGGGTGGGGGGGGGGGGGGGTGGGGGGGGGGGGGGGTGGGGGGGGGGGGGGGTGGGGGGGGGGGGGGGTGGGGGGGGGGGGGGGTGGGGGGGGGGGGGGGTGGGGGGGGGGGGGGGTGGGGGGGGGGGGGGGTGGGGGGGGGGGGGGGTGGGGGGGGGGGGGGGTGGGGGGGGGGGGGGGTGGGGGGGGGGGGGGGTGGGGGGGGGGGGGGGTGGGGGGGGGGGGGGGTGGGGGGGGGGGGGGGTGGGGGGGGGGGGGGGTGGGGGGGGGGGGGGGTGGGGGGGGGGGGGGGTGGGGGGGGGGGGGGGTGGGATGTCGCCTGTAAACACTAGGGGTCGGGAGGGGCGGGACGATTTATCAGTGTGACTCCACGCCGTTATCGGTCTAAGATAATGAAAAATCGAGGGGTGACAACGGGCCACTTAAAACCTATTTCGCGGCTGTGAGGGATTAGTGGGCCTTTAGCGCCGAGGGAGAGAGCAACAATTCCTTCCCAATTCGATCGGGCTCCCCTGCGTTATGCTAATAATGACCTGGCTCTTCCCTTTCCTTTTATCTCAGGTTCGTAAAAAAAAAAAAAAAGAGAGAGAGAAAAAAAATCAGCCATTTGGGTCTACCTCAAATAAGCTCATTTAGCATTTACTATACAAAGGTTATTTTTCTTCATACATCAATAATGGTTGATGGGCTATGTTGCCGAGTCTAGAAATTAATAATAAGAAAAAGTCCGCCACGCGAAAACTAAGTAGATTTCCCCCGTGAAGTTATGCAATGGATAAATCTACATACAGGTAACACACCTCCGTGAATATTAAGTGAATAAAAACACACGGTAATGTGAAATATTTCAGTCAATTTTCCCGACGGAAAGCGTCTGAATTGTAAAAAAGCAGGTCAGTCAACCTCAGAGATCTGAACAGATAGTTAGAAATATTCTTCACCGGAAAGAAAAACAATTACTGAAATATATCAGAATATAAGATATTAATTTTATTGGAAACTATTTACTATATCTAGTACTGCAATTTATAATGAATCAGAATAATTTTGACCTCAATCACTCAAATGTAGCTCAAGAACTAAAGACGGAGCGGGAGGGGGGGGGGGGGCAACGGTGCTTATTTTATGTATTTCGCGTAATTAAGTTGCTTGAAACTATATTTGGTATTTAAGCTTCAAATAAAGTGATTTATTATATACGAGTAACAGAGAATCGTTTATGTGACATGAGTAGGGTGGAGGTTTGCTAAAGGCTGAAAAATAAAAAATGCAAGTATCTTGATTAATATTCAAGATAGTAAACAAACATATATAATAATATTTTAGTACATTTATTGGGTTGTACCTATGAAATGACCGTTTGTAGAATCCGAAAAAAAATGAAAAATTGAGATCGAATCTGAAATATTATTCATTCAAAGTATTTACCATCATTTTCAATACACTTCTGACAACGACTTACCAAGTTTTCTATCCCACTTTTGAAAAAGTTTGTGTCACGTGTTGAAAGAAATTCAGAAAATGCATTTTTAATGTCTAAATCATCTGTAAAAAATTTTCCTCGCAAAAAGTTGTCCAAACTCCGAAAAAAGTGGTAGTCTGTAGGAGATAGCTCAGGGGAATATGGGGGGTGTGGTAGGACTTCATAGCCCAACTCCTTTAATTTGTTCACTGTCTGTATTGAAACATGTGGTCGGTGGTTCTTTGACGAGCAAGCAAAGAAACACACGTCTCTTGGCGTTTTAACTGCTGACGTTCGTTTAGCTCGTGCGGGACCCAGGAATCGAGCTTTTTCATCTTTCCAATCGTTTTTAAATGCCTGGAGACCGTCATATGACTTGTGCCTAGCTCTGACGCAAGTTCTCTGACTGTTTTATGAGGGTCTTCTTCAACCCCTTTTTTAAGATCTTCGTCCTCCACTGATGAGTGAGGTCGTCCACGGGGCTGATTTTCTAAAGTCGTATCTCCTGAAGAAAATTTTGAAAACCAACGACGAATAGTTCTTTCATTAGCACTTCCTTCGCCAAACGCATGATTAATATTCCTTGCTGACTGGGCCGCGGAATGACCAAGTTTATACTCGTAAAAGAAAATTATCCGGAAATCGCGTGTTTCCATGTTCCCGATTGATATTAAACTAAAATATGTAAGCCTACTTGGGACAAAAACAAACATAGCTTGCGACTAGAGGATTAACAAATGTTTATTATAGATGGTAAATATTTTGCTTGGAATCAACACTCAACGTTTTAATCCTTTATAAAGATTAGGGTTTAAAAAATCGGACACTTCATGTGTTACAACCCAATAATTTGCAATAAGAATAGTGTTATACTATTTTTCGATCCGACGTATAGTAACGGAGACATGTCGAATTTTCGGGATTCCTTCCCCTTATATTGGGTATCCTCAACATTATACTTTCTCAGGCGACTGATGAATTGGAATCCAGGAGATCTAATGATTCAATCACATGTATTTTTTTCTGCTCTTAATTTGAAAATATTTTTGAATGTGTAGGCATTATATAAAAAAAAAAAAGACATATTTTTAATTTTTTTTTCGATTTTTTAAATGATATGTTAACTTCACAATATTGAATTGAATTTAAAAACGTAAAGTCAAAATAAACAGATTAAGATCAGTATTGATGGGAGACAAAGGAAACATTCAAAGCTTCTTAACCAAAAGAAGACATTGCTTGAGAAATAATAGCAAAACATTTTCAAAAAAGTCTCCCTGAGATAAAATACTCATCTGAAAACGTCAGATTACGAATAGCACGACAAATGTCCTCATTTGGTATTCTCCTGCATAACACTGCAAGCCTTCTTCTGAGCTGGGCAGGGCTGCCCGATGGGTTTTTGTATGTATTATTTTTTTTTTAGTTTTCTTCACAGAAAAAAAAAACTATATTGGAGTGAGACCTTGAGAATGGGTAGGCCAAGGAACTTTTTCGAAAAACGCGTCATGAATACAAGCTCGAAAGCTGACTTCCCTTAAGGGAAATCTGCTAAAAGGGAGTATCTCTAAAATCGTCGTGAATCTGATAGTAGCAAATATGAATTTTTTAGTGCGAAATAATATACAAAATCACCTCCTGAAGTTTGGCTCATTTCAACTCTTAACACCCTGTATATATCACATACAACGACATTTTTCTTTCAATGTAGAGATCATGTGAAATCAAATTGATTTCTTCTGGTGACTCAGGTATCTAGGCTGTCCTTCTTTCATTACCACTGCATAATGATTGACATTAAACCAAATAATAATTTCGTTCAAATAAACATTTAGATGTCGGATATCACCCAATGCCAATGATATTCTGAAATTATTTATTGTCAGCTTATCATTAAAAATGTTGACCTTTAGAAGCTAATTTAATCAAATCCATCGCCAACTGTCACCTACCCGTTGACCTCAGTTCGAATCAGAGCTCCTCCTCTTCAATTATTCAAGTGTGGCATTTCTATTTCATTATGTGTACAATGTGTTACCAAGTATGTTCTTTTGCGAAACCTTTAAACTAATTGTCGATGACAACTATACTGAAAGAAAATAGTCAACCTTTAGATTTTTGTGTCATTCGTTTCATGTGTGTCTTGAACATACGCTCACTCATACGTGTAACTCTATATCCTTCATATTTTCTAGGCAAGGGTCACCAATAAAAAAAACCCATTTTTTCTCTTAAACTTTATTGGTGAATCGCCCCAGCTGCTGAATAAAAGGATCAAGCAACACGTAAAAAGTATTGACTATAATGAAAATAATACTGCCATAGCATGTCTTGCCACCTACAAGAAACACACCTTCAATTTTGAAAAAGTTCAAATAATTGATAAATTAAGAAATAACACTAAACGAAATATAAAAGAGAATATGCACTTAATAAAAAATAGAAAAATCGCAGTAAACAAAAAAAAAAACAGAAATTCAATCAATATATTCTATAATATTTTATCTTAAAATGAAATAATCGATTTTAAATTGTAAAGCGAAATAACCGAGTTCAAGGTTGACGTAAAAATAATCGATTTGTAATCAGTTGACTTAACCTACTTCGGGAACCTCAGTATCAACTTCCTCCCCAGTGAGGAAAGCCGCAACGAACGTAAGAGGGAAACGAGCACTTCAGAAATGTAAGTAGCAATCTGTATTTAGATTTAGTAAATATATACTTTAGTAGACACGTATTAATACTATATCTAGTAAAGAATTATCATAGCGTTTTGCGTAATTAATATTTTTAATTTTTTTTTTAAATTAATGTTATTATTTTTTTAAAAGGGATAGCCCCTGAATAGGTGGTATATAGACCACTAAACGAGTAGGTCATTATCAATAAAGGTTACTCGATAAAATGTTTATTGGTGACTCTTGCCAAGAAAATATGAAGAATATATAAAAATATTGGGTCCAAAATAAGAAGTATAAAGCTACATATGCCAATAAATAAAGTGGTCTTGAGGAGCCGCGGAAACAAAGTAATTTATGAAACAGATAGTCATATATCCCAGATGCATTTACAAAGACCATTTTCAAATTATACAGTAGATCTGTTGTTTGAGTATCACTCAAATGATCTCAGATGGTTAGCACATATCCACTATTTATTCCGTCATTCACTCACTTAATGAAGGCACATTGATAAAGAAGAAATTGGACTATAAGTTGGGCATGAGACATTCAGTGATTTAACAACAACGGTTGAAAATCGGAGGAAAAAAGGGTCACTGTTGAGTAGAGCTAAAAACGTTTATCAGCAGGGGCTGCGTAATGTAAGCAGATTTCACACGTACTGGCAAGACACACTAGTGATATCATCATAGTGCCTGCAATGGCTGGAAATAAGAAAATACGAATTACTCGCTTAATATTTGATTTACGAATTAATCCATAGAAGAACAACGATAGTTACACTAGATTGATTCTATAAGCCTTTACAATCCGACGCATAATTATGGAGAAATGTATAAATACTTCCATTAGAAACCTTGAGTTAGAAGATACGATGATTTCAGCTATAATTTAAGTAATGAATTGTTTAGCATTTTTCCCTCATGGAAGTGCGATTAGGTACTTCTTTGGATCGATTGTGGCGCTCCTTGCTGTGAGCAGGCACATCCCACTCATCCGCAGGTTCAATCAGGAGCGGAAGGACGACTTGGTAGATTCTGGAAGTATTAGAGGCCGACCAGTGGAGCTAGCTCGGTAACTGGTTGGTTTCGAGTCCCCTTTAAACCACAACTCCATCATCGGATCGCAGCTGTAATGGTTGTAAATACCATTTTCACTCCTCAAGCAGACCCATGTTCTATATCCTATTTCCCCGGGATAGACGCTGGAAGTATATCTAGTGAAACGTAGGTCAGAAACATGAACAAACGTTCTATACCCGAAGATTTAGATTGTAACAGCTACTTAACTCATTTATTTGGTTTCACAAAATTGAAATGCACTTCGACATCGGAACTATAAGTAATGTGTATCTTCCCACTGGTGAGTCACATTATTGGCCGATCAATTATAGTGCGTGATGCTTTACATTATTTCTGAACTAGAAGAGGATTGCAATTGTGTGGAAATGTGGATGCGAAAAAGAAACGAATGACTAGTTATCCAAAGTACTTATCGTCATGAAGATGTTGATTAAATTTTAAAATATGTCTGTGTAGATGTATTTCTAAATAACCAATACAAAAGGACCAGTGACTCGACATTACCTGTTCATGCAAAAATAAAATTATTATATCACTATATTATGTCAAATGGACATAGACTTCTATATGTTATCTCGTTATCGACTTAAATATTTGAGAGTTAGAAAAAACTTAAATAGTTACTATTTTGATCAACCATTTTCATTACTTGTTATGTTTAAGTATTCATTTCCACTTCAGTACTTTTAATATTAATGTAGATTAAGAATTAAATTAACATGAGAGTTAATGGTAGTTAAAACATTGTTGCTTGTGGAGGTAATGTAAGCTATTATGAAGGCAATTAGTTGCTAATCAAATGATTAATAAATCACATATTCCTCCACTAAATGCTAACAGAAAAAAATATTAGCCTTTAATTGATTTACTGCATTTGACCTTATAGAAGAAACCTATACATATTTGAGTGATGGAAAAATTCTAGCTCATTCAATATAGATTAGGTGCTGTGAAGGAATTACATGAACTCCCCTTTGACCTCTGAAAGCTTGACCATAGAATTGTCTCTGTTGCCATCCATTGTATATAACGTTTTATTTTTTCACGCAGGTATATTTCCCCTAACACTGCATGACGTTCACGGCTAATTACCACACCGGATATCAGCCCTAATATGCATTAATTGTATATTTAGTACCAGTTTTTATATGTAACAAATAGTTAAGGTGTCCAGCGCGCAAGAGCTATGTAAACTAAATTTCCCACGAAGTATATCATTCAAATGTCCTTTGGTCTAACATTTTATGCTTAGTTTCACTCACAGTGAGTATCCTAAGTAAGGGAGTCATGAAACTTTGAGCATAGCGTGAGGGGTTTCGAGGTATAATACCTTAAAGTCAAAATAGATATGACAAGAAGTGGGTTTTTTCTGAAGGTTGACAACTCAAAAAGTAACTATACAGAACATCAAATGTGCTTCATAAGTTTATTGAAAAGTTGATTATATAATATGTTTCCCTTTGATGTTTCAATACAACAAAAAAAAAAAAAAAAAAAACAACCTTAAAATTTCTAAGTAATAAAAACCACTTCGAAGATCCTTTATGATGGCAAGTGTTTATGTTTTTGACAACACGTGGTCATTTGAATAGGGAAACCCATTTTCTGGTTTTTAGTAATTTCTGAAGTTATGGGCCTTTAAATGGCCTAATTGTTGGCAACCTCGGATGCTCTCCCGAAGTCTGATACAGTTTGTATATTTAAAAGTCCATCACATGGGAGAAAAAACATATATTGCAAGAACTATAGCACATAAAATTTTTAACAAGACCTGCTATTTATAATTTAATCTGATGCACATTACCGTAGAGGTTTAGAAATTTTTTTTTGTCGCCATTAAACCCCCACTCCTTCTTGTTCCGATTTTGCCCATATATATATATATATATATATATATATATATAAGGAGTTAGATAGATAGGTAATGATTTAATTCATTAGAGTAATGATTTAAAAAATTGGGTCATTATTAGTATCTATTGAGGTTGTACTCATGACGTGATTTTCGAAACATTTCTTCAAATGTCCATCGATCCTACCTAGTATCGAGGTCCGTACACAAATTTTTGTCTTATAGCTCCCAAACTTGATGTATAAGCATTTTACGTAAAAAGAATGATGAAGCTCGTTAACGACTGAAATCGGACCTGGGGAAGGGGATTTTGAAAATTCGTCATATCTCCGTTATTATGTGTCGGATCGAAAAATTGTGTTGGATCCATCTTATTGAAAATTTAATAATCTATAAATGTTGTTATGTACATGCTTTTCTACATTGAGCATTGACCGAGATATATCCATATTTTAGTTTTCGGCCATCAATAAACTCCCACTCCTACTCATTTCATACTAACAATAAGCTGTTATATAATGAACCACATTATTTGAAGCCTAAATACTAAATACTCTTCTCATTGAACCTTTACTTTTTTGAGATTAATGCAAATATGTGACGGACATGGGAAATCTGCTTAGTTGAAGCAGCCCCTGCGTTACTGACATTTCATGACATAAATACTGTATTGCCCTTAGGTCAAATGCCCTGTAAGAAGGTGTAATATACTGGTTGAGTTGATATAACATTCATTTTGTACAGGGAAACCATTTTTATTGTGACCTGTGACCAGTGGGAAATTAGCGGGGAGCTATTTGATGATAAAGGTGAAAGAAATAAGGGCGACTGTGGGAGTTAGCGATGACCGCTGGGCGATGGACACGAGCCGAAGGGGCTGTTGCTAGGCTCGCCATTCCCAATCCTCCCCCCTCCGCCGTAGTAATTGACGTTCTGCTAATTGGCGAAATTAACCCATTTGTTTTTGTGACCGACTAACTCCAAACGCCTCGCCGCTCTCTTCTCCTTGCTTCCATATAGCACTGTCCCTAACTCCTCTGCTTCAGGCTCACTCCACCCCCGCCCTCTTACTCCAAATTTTCATGGAAATCTTAGCCGACCTCTGTAATATCGGTTAGTCAATGCGCTTGTTTAAGATCTCTTTTAGTATACTCACTTTTCACGAAGATACCCTTCTGTTCAAAATTCTTAACAAGTGATTTTTAATTTAACTTTTAGTTTTTTTAACTTGTCTGGGATGTAAGTATTCTTTTTTGTATAACACAAAAAAATTTAAAATTTGTATTCGTTATTTTTACTTTGTTGTAGCGTTTCTTCTTATTTTTTCATTTTTAATTAGTTCCCTAATGCATTCAATTGGCAATATTTTAAATTGATTTTAACCTTTTATATTTTATTTAATTTAGAATATTTTGTTTGGTTTGGTTGTAGTGTCAGTTTTGTAAAGTGCCTTCGTGGTTTTTCATTTTATTTATTTTTCTTTGTTGGTCTCTATTTTTGTGTTTTGTTGTAACCTATTTATTTATTTTTTATTTTGTTAATCTTTTCGTTTTCTATTTTTTGTTTTGTTTTATTCTATTAGTTGTTTTCTATTTTTATTTTAGGTTTATGATATTGTTACGTTTATCAAAAAAAATAATAAACCTTGATTATTAAAGTTCTTTTGGATAGCAAAATTAAACATCACTGCACAATTTATTTGACATTGCAATAAAGGCTTGGTAAATTATTCTTCATTTCTAGTAACTATATGCTCTGATAACTTCACTTCTTATTGCACAGTACAATAACTCACATCACGGGAATCACTGAAGATCAGAAAACACGGCACTGTCCTTATCTTTCCAAAAATACGGCACTGTACTGATCTTCACATAAACCACTGTACCGCACTGAAACTAAATTGCACTGTTCATTGAAGCTGCACTGACCGCACTGTTATTCACTAGTAAAAGAACTGAGAACCAATATCTGTCGGCAGAGCTCCACTGTACGTAGTAACCAAACCATTTACAAAAAAATAATGATTGGAAGTTCAACAACATACATTAAATACAACTCTGGTCAAAATTAAATAAATATAAGTTTATTCAAAATTAAATAATCCACCAAACATAATAAATATAATTAAACCAAGAGAAACACCTTTTCATATTATAATAAATTCCGTCTCGCAGGAGATGCGTAAACTGAGCAGATTTCCCACGTGCAGGTATGACACACTAACAACAGTGTTGTGCCGTGACTGTGTAAAGAACAGTATAGTGCCATTTTCAAGACAGTGCAGTGCCGTTAATTTCGCGAAGTAAAGGACAGTGCAGTGCCGTCTTTTTGTGAACTTCAGTGACCGTGAGTGAATTATTGGACTATGTAATAAGAATAACAGTGACGCTATCAGTTCATACTGTGGGTAGTAATTAAGAATAATTAACCAACTGTATAGTGCATTGTTAAATAAATTGTGTAGTGATAAACACTCTGATGCTTGTGTGTGTTTAATTTTGCAATCAAAAAGAACTCTAATAAACAACGTTTATGACTGATTTTGTAATAAACGTAACAATGAGAATGAGAAACACCTTTTCATATTATAATATATTCCGTCTTCCGCAGGAGCTGGGTAAACTGAGCAGATTTCCTACGTGCAAGTATGACACACTATTGATCTCATATCACCATATATTTTATATATCTAAGTAAAAACCCGACGAGTAGTAGTGGGTATTTACTGAAAACTGAATATAAGAAAGCACGAATAACTCTCTAAATATTTGAGTTACAAAAAAATGTGTAAAATAACAATTGTAGAACATCAGTAGTTACAAAAGATTGGTTCACATTTTTCCATACGACTCAAAATAACTGAAATATTTTGAATTTTCGAATTCCCTTCCACCTCTAAACTCCAGTTATTCCGAGTTCAGCCATTAACGACTATGAACTTAGATATTGCATGAAACGGTTATCATCAAGTATGGTATAGAACAAATAAACATTTTTGAGATAACAACGAAAACCTTAATTGGTGACGTGGTCAAACAATGTATTTGCATGTATCTCGCACAATAAAAGCTCAGTGAAAACAATATTAGGTATTTAGCTTCAAATAAAGTGGTTCAGGACATAGTATTGTCTATATGGCATGAGGTAGAGTGGGGGTTAAAAATTAAAAGATGCAAATATCTCGGTTAATATTCAAGAAGTGAAACCTATCTACATAGCATAGTTTATAGTAAATTATATGTGAAATAAGATTGGTTCCATACAAATATTCGATCCGACGAGAGAGATATTTCGGATTTTCGAAATTCCCCTCCTCTAAACCCCCCTCCAACTGGAGCGATTTCAGATTTTAATTTGAGCTTGATCTCAAGCAAACCCAAGTTAAAAACTAAGTTTTGCACAAAACTTTTAAATATCTAGTGTGATAAAGATTAAAAAAAAATTACGACCACTAGAAGTTAACACACACACATACACACACATATATATATACACCTCATTTTCGTAATCTCGTAGATAAAGTTCATAGACTTTTGAGGAAAATTTTTCGAAAATCACGTCATGAGTACAACCTCAAATGCTGATGTCCCTGGAGGGAAATAGGCTAAAAGCAGGACAGCTTACCTATAACTAAAACTGGGTTATAATGGGCTTAACCTATCTTTAAAAGCTTTCTAAGTGCAAACCAGACTTGTGAAAATGGCTCAGCCGTCTGTTGTAAGGATTAGCTAACTCCTACCTATCCCGAGTCTTGCTTCCAGGAAAACTGACCATCTAGTAAGAGGGTCGTGCTTGGCTTAGTGCCCTATCAATACACTCAGTGGACTTTACACCAGTCGATCGAAATATGGTCAAAATAACTCTGATTTGTAATTAAATTATCGTAAATCATTTTGTTAAGAGTTCAGTGTGTCGGCTTCATGAGATGTAACTGTTATTTGGAAATGAAGCAAACTACAAAAATGTCAGACTACATTGGGACTTAACCTGAAATTGTTTAACCCACGGTCGGGCGCGTCAAAAATATTCCGCCATCGGGGCGTGTATCTCAGAGATACAACCTCAACTGTTTTTACGGAAATACAGTTTTTAAATATATATTTTCCACTAAAATGTTCAGTGTGTAATTAGAAATCATATCTGAGGAAGTATTTGTTTGAAAGAAGTAAATAATTTTCAAAATTGACACGTACTATAATAAAAAAAATCATGGTAGATAATATAACCAAGTTGGTTATAGATTCATTGTTATTAAAACCGTGGACGATAATTTTTAAAATATAATTAAAACATACAAATACCAAAAGAAATAGTTTAAATACTACACATATCTAAATTATTCATAATTCATTTCAGTTTGTGAACAATATAAACAAAATATCTAAATATAACTTCATTCAAAAATAAGTAGCACGAAATCAATTTTAGATAAGACTTATTAAAAATCATCTAACTTTTTAATGTACCAATCCTTTTAAATATAGCAGTTTAATTATTATCTCTTTTGCAGAGCTGCATTACAATTAGGACAAGGCGTGGAACAATGTTGGAAACAAATTTTGCTTTTGCAAAAGCTCACAAGAATAATGAGTAAACCTACATTTCTTTTCAGTTTTGCTTGGTTCACATCATTTGCTTTAGTTCGTTCTAGTGGAGGGACTTTTTTTTATGCTGTTCTGTACTTGAGTTCAATGTATGGTCCAATGAGTCTCTGTACTCGTCAAGTTTCGTCCCTAGTTCGGTTGGTTAACGTCTACTGTTGTCACTGCGCCATACAATATTTTCTTGAATAAGTTCTTCTGAAAGCCCATGTATGAGCAAACTAATAGAAAAATTGGTTAATATGGTTTCATTTAATAAAGAGAAAGTTAATTGAAGAGAGAGAGAGAGAGAGAGAGAGAGAGAGAAAGGAGGAGAGAGAGAGAAGAGAGAGAAAGAGAGAGAGGAGAGGAGAGAGAGAGAGAGAGAGAGAGGAGATAGAGAGAGAGAGAGAGAGAGAGTGACGAGAGAGAGAGAGAGAGAGAGAGAGAGACGAGAGAGGAGAGAGAGAGAGAGAGGGAGAGATGAGACGAGAGGAGAGAGAGAGAGAGAGAGAGAGAGAGAGAGAGAGAGAGAGAGAGAGAGAGAGAGAGAGAGAGAATACCTTTCAAACATTTTCAAGTTTGGTTCCCAGCTGGCAGTTGTACCACAGGGGGACATCCTAAGTCTTTTCTTATTCCTTACCTGCACTGCCGACATCCCATCACATTAAGAGATCTTGAGTAGTGCACAGTATAACTCCAAATAGTACAATCCCATGTGCCCTCCAGTGTGAGTATTGTCAATGGACAACTTCCCACCTCAAATCAATAATCAAGCCAATTCTTATATCATTCATATCATTTGCTTGCAATATTTATATATGTTCTTGCAAATAAACAAATAAATATTTTTAAAAAAAATGTTGATGAAATATAAAATCTATTAAATTCATGTACATATAGGGACGCGTGCGCGTGTGTGCGTTTTGTATGTATGTGTGTGTGTGTGTGTGTGTGTGAATGGGTATAAACACTGTTCTTCGGGTAGTTCATTGTGTCTGCATAGTTTACCATCTGAAGTGACTGCATTTTTTTATAAGTTATCATTATGTAGAACTGTATAAATTAAGCACTGTATTTGTAAAACATAAGATGTAATATTTGTAATACATCGGACAGTAATGTTTGTGATACAAATTATTAGCTTATTATACAAAAATGATATAAGATATAATCTGAAACAAGATTCAAGAATGCACACTACAAAAAAAAATCCAAATAAATGAACGACTGTTGGATTGGTCCGTCCAAATTATATTCTCATTAGATGAATTTAATCCGTAAATAGCCAAAGACAACACAATAATCCTGACCAATGATCTATGATAAATAAATATAAGTCGTGTATTCAGTACCAACTGAAAGTAGAATTCAAAATAAAATGTTGATATTGAGATGATAGAGCGGGATTTTACCTGTACCATGAATGAATGGGATAGGGTGGTCTTTGTGAAAGGTTAATGTTTGCGACAAAGGGAGATGTGCAAGATCAAAGGGAAAATCCATTGATTCCCTCAGCCCTACTCTAACTGATCCACTTTACGAGATTTCAGCCAAAATGTCGAAGAGGACGATTATTGGTTAACTCTAGACCAACAGGCATAGTTTTACGAAACTTCAATTAAACCTCTGTCACTAAGTGAATTTCCATTAATTAAAACAGGTCTGATAGGTCATCCTTAGAATTTAAATGCATTTAAAATAGCTGATAATATAAAAAAGTCCGTCACGTAGGGGCTGCGTAAACTAAGCAGATTTCCCATGTGAAGTTTTAGAATACGGAGATCTGCATACTGGTAACACAATACCACCGTGATTAAATACAAACGGTAATTAGAAATCTTTCAGTTAATTAAAATAAATTCCCAACTGAAACGGCTTCTGAATTGTAAGAATAATTTATATTTTAATAACTCAAATTTTAGTAGTCCAAGAACTAAAGAAGGGGGGCGGATGAACAGAACGTATTTGCATAAATCTCACAAAGTAACAAAGGTAAAATAAGCTTAGAAACGATAGGTAAGGTTAGAAGAACCTTCCACCTGAGCCGAGTAGTGACGGAAATGGCCGACCTAATCCGAACTATACCCCACCACAGACTTCATAAAAATGCAAATATATCGGTTAATATTCAAGATAGAGAATAAATGCATAAAACAATAGTTATAGTAAATTTAATTTGCAATATGATTGGTTCTATATAATGTTTCGATCCGCAGCACAATAACGGAGATATTTTGAATTTTCGAAAATGCCCCCTCTAAACCCCCCCTCCCTCTAGTCTGATTTCAGCCATTAACGTAATTGTTCTGTCTTTTTACAGAAAACGGTTAAATATGAAGTTTGGTAACGATCAAAAAAAAATTGCGACCGCTAGAGCGCTAACTGACAAATATATTTATATATATATATATATATAAAACTAGCTCAGATACCCGGCTTCGCCCGGGAATTCATTTGAGGCTGAATGGTGATGGTATTTTTTTGGCAAGGCATTACTTTGCGCAATATTTTGACATTTACCCGTCCCAGCATTGGATTTTTTTAATAATAAAATTAAGTAAGACTTCACTGGCCTCCATATTGTCATATTTCCCGTCTCCTGTGCATTATGCATAGCTTTGAATTATTAAGTTCAAAATATTAACATAGATTTGAATTCATTTTTCCATGTGAGGTACCTGGTAGTTCATATTGGAAAGAATTGATGAGCATATCAATATTATACGCAAATTATTTGCTTCATACATTGTTCCCGAAAAAATGTATAAAACATAAGTTACTCTAAATAACAAAGTAAACAACTTTTGTTATGTGTTTTGTTACGTGTTTTGTTATTGTTTTTGTTACGTTTGACGAAAATAAATAGACAACGAAATATCGCGAATTTTTATTTCTGGCCTCCCTTATAAGCCCCACTCCCGTTCTAACCTAAACATTTTAATATAACTTATAATCATGGAAGTATTAATGCTAATTGACACACCGAGTTTTGTTAAGTTCGGTTCAATCGTTAGCGCCCAATAAAATAGTTGACTCCCGCTTTAGTTTATAGTGTATATCTCATATATATATATATATATATATATATATATATATATATATATATATAGTGTATACATTGTTAAAAGACAAAAATGAATATCACAAAAGCTAAGGTACCCGGCGATGCCCGGGAAATCATTCTCGACTGGTATTTTGATAGTAAGACTTCAATGTGTACAATTACACTTCCCTCCACGACGTAATGATTTTCCGAAATCGCCATCCCTGAAGGGTAACTTTTGGGGATTAATAGAATAGAAATTTTATTTTTGAAGGATAAATTAAAATGTGTTCCAAATCTATCCCTCTACACTTTTTGACTCACCGTTTTTCAATAGTTCTAACCATAATCATGGGTAGCATTTATTACAATTAAATATCATCTATAATGACTATATATCCTTTCAAAAGCCAATCCGAGCTCACGTAGTATAGGCAAAGTTTTGCACGTAAGATTATATTTGTAATAGTGAATCACACTGGAAATTGCTTCCAGTAATGCCAGACGGGAAATGAGTAAACTCAATTAACTGGTAAGGCTCCCGTCATCTTCGCTCCCGCATAGACTTCTCAACATTCTTTTACTTATATTATTGATGCAAAACATTATTTTATAATTTATCTACCGGATGGAAATAAATAATAGTGGTACCCTGAAAATATCATATCGAGTTTAAACGCATATTGTTTTTTGTCATGATGACATTACCATTAACGTTTAATTGTTATTATATTACATATTTGTTTCAATAACATCGAGGTACATTATACAAATTAAATAATGGAAATGCTCTTATAGTTTATATTTCTATTGGAAATATAACAAATAGAATATTTGCCGAAAAACAAATAGAAAATAGAAAATGCGAGTTTTTGATTTCAGTCTCTCTTATAATCCCCACTCCCCTTTGAACCTAAAATTTTTAATATAGCTTATAATCATGGAAGAATTAATGCTAATTCACACACCGAGTTTTGCTAAGTTCGGTTCAATCGTTAGTGCCCAACAAAATTGTTGGCTCCCGCTTAGATTTTAGTGTATATCTCGTTTATACTTTTCTATACGACAAAAGTAAATATAACAAAAGTTACTTAAAATAACAAAATAAACCACTTTTGTCATGTGCATGTTTATCGAAAAACCAATAGGAAACGAAATATCACTACTGTTAATTTCAGGCCTCCCTTACAATCCCCACTCCTGCTCGTCCCTAGGAATGTTGGTATGGCTTATGAAAATCAAGGCGTCAACACTAATAAACATACCGAGTTTTATTTAGTTCGGTTGAGTCTTTTGAGCCCAATAAAATTAATGACTCCCGCTATAGTTTTTAGTTTATAACTCATTTATACTTTGGTAAACGACAAAAGTGTATATAACAAAAGTTACTCTAAATATCAAAATAAACAACTTTTGTAATGTTCATATCTGCCGAAAAACCAATAGGAAACGAAATATCGCTATTTTTAATTTCAGGCCTCCCTTATAACCCCCACTCCTGTTTGTCTTAGAGAATATTAATATAGCCTAAAGTCTAAGTTGGGCTAGTAGGGGTTATAAGGGATGCCTGAAATTAATAATAATGATTTCCTATTGGGGTTTCGCCAAATATGCACATAACAAAAGTTGTTTATATTGTTATTTAGAGAAATTTGCTCAACACTTCTTTTCAATATGAACTACCAGGTACCTCACCTGAAAAAATTAATTCAAATGTATGTCAATATTTTCTCCTTAATAATTCAAATCTATGCATAATGCACAGGAGACGGGAAATATGACAATATGGGGGACAGTGAAGTCTTACATGAAATATTAATTTTATTATTAACATATCCATAGCAACGACAGGTATAATAAACTCTAAACACTGGGACGGGGAAATGTCAAAATATTGTGCAAAGGAAAGCATTGCCAAAAAAAAAATACCATCACCATTCAGCCTCAAATGAATTCCCGGGCGAAGATAAATAATTATATATATATAATTATTATTATTTATAAACGTCCACTTTTTGCAACTTAGGCTATCTGCTAAAATAGATAGAGACTAGTCATACTATAAATAGGTTATTTACCGAGAAACACTTCTCCATCTGGCCTATAATCCTTAAAGAAAAATCTGAGGGGCTGCGTTGGTCAAGAGATTTCCCTAGTACAGGAATAGCACACTGTGGCCTCATCTGATGTCATTCAAGCACATTGTAATTTCTACTTCTCCCTTCATAAGTAAAATTATGTAAGCAACTATTTGGAGACAGTAATTTTAGCTCAAAGTGAAAATCTCATAGATAAAAGTGGAGGTTTATTGATAGCGGAAAACGCAGAAATCCCTACAATTTTGCTAATATTCAAGTTAGAGGGAAACTTATAGAACGACAATTGTAGTATATTAAATTATCAAATAGACTGGTTATATAATATTTTTCAATGCTAGTAATAATAATGAAGATATTTGGAATCCATTTTTTAGCCATTCTCTGAGCCCACGCTACTCTTGATCCGATTTTGCACATTAACAAACTCTTTCTCTCTCTCTCTCTCTCTCTCTCTCTATATATATATATATATATATATATATATATATATATATATATATATATAAAGCTTTTTATGGTTTTATATAAATAATATATAAGATATGGTTGTTTATTGAAATGTATATGAGAATAGTATTTGTTGCTGCGGGGGCTTATGTATGTAATGTGTTTTGAACATTTTTTTTTCTATAAAAATATATTTTTTAACATGATCTTTTGGAATAAATACCAATATTCAAGAGTATAAACTTTTCATAATCAAAATGAAAACATTTGCTGGTTGACCCTTCTTACAAGGGTCGTTAGGGAACCTTATAATTACAAAAATTCTGAAACTTTAGGTGCAAATAGAGTAGTTCAGTCGTAACACAAAACTATTTGTTGTTAGTGCAGAACTACGATTTGAAGGGGCAAAGTTGCCTCTTGAAAAAAAACCGTTTTTTTTTTAATTTCTGAGCGAGTATTGTCAAAACGGTAATAAATATAAAAAAAGTTTCACATGATAGTTACATGGTTTTTAGGAGATTTCTCTTAAGGGAAATCAGCTATTCAGGTCGTACTCATGACGCGATTTTCGAAAAATTTCTTCAAATGTCCATCGATCCTACCCATCGGACCAGGGAGAAAGGGGGGGATCAGAGGGGGGATTTTCGAAAATTCAAAATATCTCCGTTACCATACGTCGGATCAAAAAATTGTATAGAGCCAATCTTATTGAAAATTAAATTTACTATAAATATTGTTTTACGCATTTATTCTCTATCTTGAATATTAACCGAGATATTTGCATTTTTATTAATTGTAACGGGCGAAATGAGATCGGCTAACTTCGGGTCTAGTCGTGAGTTTCCGTCAAAAGCTAGTTCGGCCGTTTCCGTAGGCTCTCGTGATATTTCTCTATTGTAAAACTTCAAGTGGAAAATCTGCTTAGTTTACGCAGCCCCTACGTGACGGACTTTTAATGTACATCAAGACTGTCCCGCCAGAGTTCAGTATTTTATTTATTTGTTGATAATTTATAGGATTCTCTATGAGATTGCGAAGAAGAAACCGTCGCTGCAAGTACCGAGTCAAGAGGCGGCGAATAAAGGTATTTTTAGCTTATTTTAGCAAATTTCCCTTAAGAATCTTATTAGCAATTGTCAGCGTAAATATAGGGAGTGGCAGAAAATTTGACAATCACTCCTATACCGTAGCTCCAAATTAAAAAGCGTCATTGAATTTTCTTCAGAAATACACATGTTTCAATTCTAAAGCGGTTTAGATCTGAAAGAATAAAGGGTACACTTTTTGTCTCCTACCCATCTTATCTTTCCTATTACTAAAGATGCCATTATGGATTTCTTTTTTTCTTAATTTTGACTATGTTTCGCTCAAAATATTTTAATTTTCATTTCGTCCAGAATTTTGATGTTACCAATATTAGTGGTTTTGTATTGGTTGGGAATTCCCCCACGTTTTTTCTTATATACGTTTTTTATGCTTAGTTGGTAATAAATTCAATCAAATAAGACAATGCCAGTCGTGGTTTATAACTTTATAACTCTATAGTAAGTTAGGTAACAATATCAATAGTAAGTTAGGTAATAACATTATCTATAGTAAGGTAAGTAACATTATCAATAGTAAGTTAGGTAATAACATTATCTATAGTAAGTTAGGTAACATTATCAATAGTAAGTTAGGTAATAACATTATCTATAGTAAGTTAAGTAACATTATCAATAGTAAGTTAGGTAATAACATTATCTATAGTAAGTTAGGTAACATTATCAATAGTAAGTTAGGTAATAACATTATCTATAGTAAGTTAAGTAACATTATCAATAGTAAGTTAGGTAATAACATTATCTATAGTAAGTTAGGTAACAATATCAATAGTAAGGTAGGCAATTATTTATTATCCAAATTAATAACATTATCAATAGTAAGTTAGGTAAGTAATTGTGAAAAGGAACTATAAGCTATAAAAGTAATTGTGAAAAGGAACTATAAGCTATAAAAGTAATTGTGAAAAGGAACTATAAGCTATAAAAGGAATTATGAAAAGGAACTATAAGCTATAGAAGTAATTGTGAAAAGGAACTATATGCTATAAAAGGAATCGTGAAAAGGAACTATAAGCTATAAAAGGAATTGTGAAAAGGAACTATATGTTATAGAAGTAATTGTGAAAAGGAACTATAAGCTATAAAAGGAATTGTGAAAAGGAACTATGTGTTATAGAAGTAATTGTGAAAAGGAACTATAAGCTATAAAAGGAATTGTGAAAAGGAGCTATAAGCTATAAAAGTAATTGTGAAAAGGAACTATAAGCTATATAAGTAATTGTGAAAAGGAACTATAAGTTATAAAATGAATTATGAAAAGGAACTATAAGCTATAGAAGTAATTGTGAAAAGGAACTATAAGCTATAGAAGTAATTGTGAAAAGGAACTATAAGCTATAGAAGTAATTGTGAAAAGGAACTATAAGCTATAGAAGTAATTATGAAAAGAAACTATTAGCTATAGAATAATTGTGAAAAGGAACTATAGGCTGTAAAAGTAATAGTGAAAAGGAAATATAAACTATAAAATATATAGCATAGAGTTAAGTTGTACTTCATAGGCGTGTAATATTAAACGTTAGGGTGAAGGTAAGTAGTGCAAAAATAATGTATTGACTACTCTAGTCACATATGAACACACCAAAGACAATCCACCATTCAGTGGTCCCATTCGCCAATCTACAGAACAATTTCCATTGAGTTGAGAAATCACTCCAGCGTCAATGCACTCTGACCTCACAAGTGAAGGTTCAATTAATTCTCATTGAATAGGATTAAATGTTTACCTTGACGCTATTTGGCGGACTAAACTAATAGTCCGTTCAGCTTGCTCCATCTGGACAATACAAGAAGAGCCTTAATTGTTTCCGAATCACGTGTCGTTATGTCACAAGTGTTGATTAAACTCCTTGTCCTTTAGATCTCAATTTACATAGGTCAATGAGTTCAGAAAACACGTTAGGTAAATTATAGATAAGTTTTCCAGCATGATATAAGTTGGGGTAATTTTTTAACTTATATTTGATTTTTTTTTAAAAATTAAAGTTAGTATGTAAAGAATCCAATAATGTTACGTACAGATTCTATTAGAAGCATACCTTGAAGAATAAGTTAGAGACAAGCCACGTGCTTCTCAGATACCGACTGCACAAGCATTATTATCCCACTTATAGAATATGTAGAGGGTGGTCTATGTACTTAGTTTCGGTTACTGTCACCCCTTCCGTCTGCTAATGAATTTTCATTAAGGAAGGGTATTGACTCATATTGTGTGCTTGCCCGCGCCTCCTAATTTTATCAGTTAGCACTGGCATTGATAAGAAATATTCACCTTACATACTTTAATGAATATCGGCGGACAGGATAAAGGAAATACACTACACAATATTGAAGGAAACGTTTTTTCTATCACTTCCTGTTCTCAACCAGCCAACATTAGAGATATTATCTAAAAATATATTTGAATAGAGCTACGTGACAGATATTTAACATTTATATACCCTGTTTTTTTTTGTACATAACATTTACATTTAAACTCAAATAATTAATTAGTAGTCTATTCCTTGCATATTTTCATAAATATGCAAGGAATAGACTGAAATTAAATCCTTTTAACGTATTCATGTCAGATACACGATACAAATACTTAAAATTCACAAATTGCTTTTGGCTGAGCTAAATATTAAAAAATACGTACATGTTTTATGAAATTTGTTCAAATAACGACCCCATTTTCTCATAAGGGAAATCAGCTATTGAGGTCGTACTCATGACGCGGTTTTATAAAAAAAAAATTACAAATATCCATCGATCCTACCTTGGAAATGACGAAAGTGAGGTCCATTCAAATATATATATATATATAGAGTGAGAGAGAGAGAGAGAGAGAGAGAGAGAGAGAGAGAGAGAGAGAGACAGACAGACAGACAGAAAGACAAAGACAGAGATTGGTCTGTTCACAATCGTTGTTTTATTGTTACCAAACTCGATATATACGCGTTTTACATAAAAAGAAAAATTCGTTAACGGCGGGAATCAGACACGGGTAGGGGGGGGGGGTTAGAGAAGAGTAATTTCGAAAATTCAAAATATATTTCGCATCGAAAAAGTGTAAATATTTTCTCTATCATGAATATTAACCGAGATATTTGCTAATTTTTCAGCCTGTCTAAACCTCCACTCCTACTCATGTCATATTAACAATAAGCTATTATATCATGAATTATTTTATTCTAAGCTTAAATAATATGTATTGGTCTCATTAAATGTTACTTTTGGCATAATTGCAAATATGTGGCGTAAGTGGGAAATCTTCTTAGTTAACGCAGCCTCTGCTTGATGGATTTCTTATTTGGCCATTTAGGCGAGTTTTGTTTATTTTATTATTACAAGTATTAAGTTATCTCAGTGCCCATTAACCCACAAAAAATATGGCTAGATAGCTGTGAGAATGTGTTGGTCTCTCTGTAATGCGTAGGTCATGAAGTTCTTAGAGGGCTACTTTACTGTCCAAGTGTAATATGCATTGTTGTATTGTGTGTAACGTCTTCGTACTAGTGGTAAAGTCTACAAAGTACAGCGTATTGTCCAGCTTGCTTGTGCCTACAGTATTGTGCTAGCCTGTTCTGGTATATGCCACTTAATTCTTGCCCAACGAATATAGCACAAGCACAACCTACTTCATTTTCATCTTTGCTAACATCCGTTTATATTTCAACGATAGAAAGTTAGTTTATCTTAAGCTGTCACTGTTTATCTGTAATTCCCTCGACATCATGTAGATTCCATTTGCACTGAATACGATTTTCTGTCAACATAACTCATTCTCTTAGCAGATTTCCCTCCGCCATTGCTTGGAAATCAGCTATTTAGGTTGTACTTATGACGCAATTTTCAAAAAAATTCTTCAAATGTCCGTCGATCCTACCTAGAAGGTGACGAAAATGAGGTCCGATCAAATTTATATATATATATATATATATATATATATATATATATATATTTGTTTGTTAACGCTCTAGCGGTCGCAATTTTTGTTTGATCGTTACCAAACTTGAATGATCAAGTTCGTTAATGGCTAAAATCGGACCAGTGGTAGGGAAGGGTTTAGAAAGGGAGAATTTTGAAAATTCGAAATATCTCCGTTATTATACGTCAGATCGAAAAAGTATATATAATCAATCATATTGCAAATTAAATGTACTATAAATATGTTTATGTACACTTATTCTCGATCTTGAATATTAACCGAGTTATTTGAATTTTTCAGTTTTGAGTCCTCAGCACACCCCCACTTCTACACAGGTCATATTAACAATATTCTGTTGTATTATGAACCACTTCATTACAAGGTTAAATACCAAATATTGTTTTCATTGAACTTTTACTTTGTGAGATATATGCAAATACGTTCTGTTGTTCCCCCACCCACTTCTTTTGTTCTTGGATTACTAAAATTTGAGTGATTGAGATAAAACTGATTCTGATTCATTACAAATTACAATTCCAGCTTTTGTAAATTGTTTTTAATAAAATTAATATGTTATATTCAGATATAATTCATTAATTGTTTGTATTGCCGGTCTATGTATATATTCAGCGCTACGAGGTTGGCAAGGCCTGTTTGTTTATAATTCACCAGCTTTCTGTTGTAGAGATTATTAACTTGTATTGTAAATTGACTGAAAGATTTCTCATTACCTTTCGTGTTTGTTCACTTAACATTACCTGCGTGTTTATTTATCTAATGTAAACCTTCGCCTGTACATATGTTTGTATTTTCAATCATTCGGAACCGCTTATGCTTAAGTTGCAGCACGACATCTTATTTGCCCAATGAAGTCTATGGTGAATCTGCATTCGAGCATTTATTTTGTTTACGAAGACTTCTGTGTAAGCATTTCCTTCTTGTTTCTACTCTATTCAACCTCTCAGAGTAATATTCAATATTTTTGGATTATTCACTACGTACTTCCCACCTTTAGGGTATAAGGCGAAAGCTCATTCCGCCCATCAAGGATCTATGATATGTTATTTATGTGCTAATTATAAAGTGAAGTTCGAGAATTTATAAGGGGGAGAGGGTGAGCTCGGACCCAGGGGCTAGTTGGTCAGTGTATAAGTCAGTTGTGGGTATTGCAACTTCGGAAGCTTTGCAAGCTTATTGCTCAACTTTTCGAGGGATCCTACTCCCGTCGAGTAATTATGATCGAACTTTTTAAATATCTAACCCCCTGGAAACTAAGTTACAGTGGCCAACTTGGTTATTTATGTATTTAAGTTGGAGGATTCTCTCACTCTGTGTGCTGGTCAAGGATTTTCCTCTCATAGCCCATATCAAACTTGAATCTCTCTTGGTGTACTTAGGTTTAAATCGATTATTACAACTGCCTGAGCAACGTATTCGTGCCCACTCGACCGGTAACTAATAGAAATGACCTAATCAACCCTCCTCTTAGCATAAGAAAGTCATGTTTTTCATTCATAAATCGAAATGTTTTGAAAATGAAAAGACATTCAGTATAAATTTTATTGAAATTTAGATGTGCTATAAATGTTGTTCTATAAATGTATTCTCAATCTTGAATAATAACCGAGATATTTGCATTTTCCAGTTTTCAGCATTCAATGAACCCCAACTTCTGCTCGTTCTATATAAACAATCCTCTGTTATATAATAAACCGGTTATTCGAAGATTGAATACAAAATATTGTTTTCCAGAGACATTTATTATACGAGATACGTCTTTAATTCTTGGACTACAAAAATTTGATTGATTGAGATAAAAATTATTCTGATCCATTATAAATTACAATACTAGATATAATACAAAGTTTTCAATAAAATTAATATGTTATATTCTGATATATTTCAGTTATTGTATTCCTTTCCGGTGAGCCACTTTGCAGATCTGTTTGTTTACATTTGAGACGCTTCCCACTGGGAAGGGAAAGATTTCTTTTTACCGTTTGTATTTATTCAATTAATATTCACGGTGGCATTGTATTAGCAGTATGTACGTTTATCAATTGTTAAACTTCACGAGGGAAAACTGCTTAAATTACGCAGCCCCTGCGGTACTAACTTTTAGCAGATTTCCCTTAAGGGAAATCAGCTATTGAGGTCGTACTCATGACACGATTTTCGGAAAATGTCTTAAAATGTCCATCGATCCTACCCAGGAGATGACGAAAATAAGGTCCGTTCAAAATTATATATATATATATATATACTAGCTCAGATACCCGGCTTCGCCTGGGAATTCATTTGAGGCTGAATGGTGATGGTATTTTTTTGGCAAGGCATTACTTTGCATAATATTTTGACATTTCCCCGTCCCAGTGTTTAGGGCTAATACCCGTCGCTTTTTTTTGTAAGACTTCACTGTCCTCCAAATTGTCATATTTCCCGTCTCCTGTGCATTATGGATAGATTTCAGCTATTAAGGACAAAATATTAACATAGATTTGAATTAATTTTTCCCGGTGAGGTACCTGGTAGTTCATATTGGACAGAATTGTTGAGCATATCAATATTTCTACGCAAATTACTTTAGTTTTACTGTATATCTCGTTTATAATTCGGTATACGAAAAAAGTGTATATAACAAAAGTTACTTTAAATAACAAAATAAACATCTTTTGTTATGTTCATATTTGCAGAAAAACCAATAGAAAACGAAATACCGCTATTTTTAAATTCAGGCCTTCCTTACAACCCCCTCTACTGCCCGTCGCTAGAAATGTTGGTATGGCTTATTATAATGAATACGTTAGTGCTAATACACATACCGAGTTTTATTTAGTTCGGTTGGGTCTTTTGTCCCAAATAAAATTGTTCACTTCCGCTATATGTTTTAGCGTATATCTCGTTTATAATTCGGTATACGAAAAAAGTTTATATAAGAAACGTTACTCTAAATAACAAAATAAACAACTCTTGTTATGTTCATATTTGCCGAAAAACGAATAGAAATCGAAATACCGCTATTTTTAAATTCAGGCCTCCCTTACAACCCCCACTCCTGCCCGTTCCTAGAAATGTTGGTGTAGCTTGTTATAATAAAAGCGTTAATGCTAATACACATACCGAGTTTTATTTATTTCGGTTGGGTCTTTTGTCCCAAATAAAATTGTTCACTTCCGCTGTAGGTTTTAGCGTATATCTCGTTTATAAATCGGTATATGAAAAACGTGTATATAACAAAAGTTACTCTAAATAACAAAATAAACAACTTTTGTTATGTTCATATTTGACGAAAAACCAATAGGAAACGAAATATCGCTATTTTTAATTTCAGGCCTCCCTTATAACCCCCACTCCTGTTCATCTCAGAGAATTTTAATATAGCCTAAAGTCTAAGTTGGGTTAGTACTAATACACATACCAAGTTTAATAAAATTCGGTTCAGCCGTTTATGCGTGAAAAGGTAACAAACAAACAAACAAACAGACACCAAAGAAACAAATTGCAGTTATGGTGTCTAGGACATGTGAAACGAAAAGTTATCGAGAAATTTCGCGAAAAAAATCAATGTACAGACAGAGGTTACAATTTTATATATATATAGATATGCATCCTCAGGACAGCCACAGAGGTCTGCGGTATGCAGAAAGTCAGGCCAGGCACAAAGATGACTAAGTGGTGGAGTGAAGAAGTTAGGAGTGCCATCAAAAGGAAGAAGGAAGCCTGGAAATCATATAAAAGAAGTAAGCTCCAAAGGGATTGGGAGGCTTATGTGCAACTGAGGAATGAGGCAAGAAGGGTTGTCAAGGATGCAAAGCAGAAGTCCTGGGAAGAGTTCGGCCTAGAAATAGAAAACCACTATAAGGAAAATATAAAGAAGTTCTGGTACATAACCAAAGCTCTGAGAGGGAAAAGGTCCAAACCAATTAGGAATGTAAAGAATGGAAATGGCAATATTGTGACGGATGATAGGGAGATCCTGAAAGTCTGGAGGGATCACTTCCAGGATAAATTCAGTATGGTGGAGCATCAACCCAATAACTTGCAGAATCTTAGAGGGAGAGGAAGACAAGATGATACCTACCCTGAAGATATAGATGATGCAATAGAGGAGGATGAAGTGGAGGAAGCTATTGAGAAGCTAAGATTGGGTAAAGCTGCTGGCCATGACAGAATATCCCCGGAATTCATCAAATATAGTGGACAGGAATTAAGGAAGTGCCTACAAGCCCTATTTCAAAAGATATAGGACGAAAAGAGAATCCCAAATGATTGGGAGAATAATATAATCATCCCAATCTACAAGAAGGGCAGTCAAGCTGAGTGCGAAAACTACAGGCCTATATGCTTGTCCTCTGTGGTGTATAAGCTAAACACCAGAATCCTTGAGCAGAGGAGACTAAGGAAAATAGTTGAGGGGGATCTTGAGGAAGAACAGGCTGCTTTTAGACCGGGCAGGCAGACCCAGGACCATATATTCTCTGCCCGAATGATATTGGAGAAGGCATGGGACAGAGGGAGGAATGTCTATCTGGCCTTTCTGGATTTGAAAGCTGCATTTGACTCTGTCCCACGGCAAGAGATATGGGACGCTCAGGTTAGCAAGCGTGTTCCACATAACCTCATTAGTGCCATTAAGTCGGCGTATCAAGACCCAAAAGGAGTTGTGAGACTCAATGGAAAGGAGTCTTCTCCATTTAGCTTCTACAAGGGAGTCAAACAAGGGGGCAGCCCTAGCCCATTGTTGTTCATTATAGTGATGGACGAAATATGGAAAATCTGCAAAAGAAGAACACCCCGAGCACTTGTGGGCTACTGGAATATGACGCCCGTTCTAGCCCAAGCAATGTTATATGCCGACGATGTTGTGATTGTGGCGGACTCGCAGGAAAGGTTGCAAACTAGTGTTACGGAGTGGTATGAGGAGCTAAAGAGAAAAGGAATGGACATAAATGTCAATAAAAGTAAGGTTATGTGTGTAGGAAGAGAAGAGGAAGACGTTAATGTCACCTGCAATGGCGTACCACTTGAGATGGTTGACACCTATAAGTATCTTGGCCCACTCATATGCAGGGATGGTAGGATAGATCAGGTCTTGAATAGGGTGAGACAGGCCAATGGAATTTTCTACCAAATACGTAACACCCTACTTGCCAAGGAAGAATTGAGTAGATCAACCAAACTCAGAATATACAAAGCGGTCTTTCTACCAGTGCTTTTGTATGGTGCAGAGAGTTGGACCTTATTGGACAACCACGCAAGCAAACTCAAGGCAGCAGAAATGAGATACCTAAGGTGCATTGCGGGAAAAACAAGGCGAGACCGCATCAGAAATGAGCGGATAAGAGAGGACCTTGGGGTGAGACCGATTGGAGAGATAGTTGAGGAGCGCCAACTTAAGTGGTTTGGCCATGTCAACCGAATGAGGGACACAGGAAAGGCCAAATGGTTATATGAAGCACGGCCAGAAGGCAAACGACCCCGTGGTAGACCTAGACTTACGTACCAGGACTACATAGCTCGATTAGGAGCAGAAAGGGGCAAGACCGCGCCAGAGATGAGGAGACTCGCGGCGGACAGACCCAGCTGGGCAAAGTGGACTGAGGCGGCCCCTCTACGCTTATCGGCACGATGGAGGTAGAGGAAGAAGAAGAAGAAGAATATTAATCGAGATATTTGCATTTTTATTAGATGTGGGCGGATAACGCACAAGTGAGTTTCCCGCCAAAAGCTAGTTCGGCTCTCGTATGGAAATCTGCTTAGTTTACGAAGCCCCTGCGTGACGGACTTTTTATCTTCATCTCCTTGGTAAGATCAATGTACATTTCATGAGTACGACCTCTATAGCTGATTTACTGAAATCGTCCTCCTCCCTTTGGGGGGGTTCTTTCTCCCTCTCGCCTTAAAGATTCCAGTATTAATCCATAATATCATAATAGCCTAAACAGTTATCTCTCAGAGTTTGATGGATAATCTACTGTGGGGGGGGGGGAGGTTGTGGTTAGTACTGAGTAGTCCCACTATGGATATGTACAAGGCTTTCCACTCGTTGACACACGGCCACTGATGTTAGATTCGCGTTTTTAGAAGGCATTTCTGTCTACTCCCTCAGCCTGTATTAGCCTTGTCTCTACCCATTCATACCTGGCCGCATCGTCCTTCTCTTTTATTCCCTAATGCTAACCAATAGGGGGGAAGAGGGACAATCTAACTAATGAGCTATCTGTTTCTATATGGTCATCGGGTCTGGTCTTGGCCCTACACTTGCCGATCCCACTTCACTTTTCCTGATGAGCCTAACATTAGCCCACCCCGATGCCTCCCCCTCCTCTACCCTAGATCGAGATTAATGATGCAGATATATACATCGATTTTTCGCCTTTCTAAGGAAATTTACCTAGATAAAACAAATTCGTTTGTAATAGTCACTATTAGGAGACACGCTATATGGATTATGTTGGTTTCGACATGTATCCTTTAAGAGAACCTCAATGACAAAGGTTCTAAATATTTCACAACAAGTTTTCCCAATCTTCAGTCGGATTTCTTTTATTTAAATGTGACATTGTAGCGAATTCCTCAATATATAAAAGTCCGTCTCGCAGGGCCTGCGTAAACGAAGTAGATTTCCTACGTTAAATTTTACAATAGATACATCTATATACTGGTAACACATAACACCACCGTGAATATTAAGTGAATAAATATAAAACTTAATGAGAAATCTTTCAGCCAATTTTAATAACCTTCCAACGGAAAGCGTCTGAATTGTAAACAAACAGGTCTCCCAACCGCTCAGAGGTGAACAAATAGATAGAAATATTCTTCACCGGAAATAAAAACCATTTATGAAATATATCAGAATATAACATATTGTTACGTTTTTATTACAAAACCAGTAATAAAACGTTGTTAATAAGAGCTCTTTTGGATTGCAAAATTAAGCACACACAAGTTTCACAGTTTATCACTGCACAATTTATTTCACAATGTACAATACTCTTGGTTAACTATTACTACTCACAATATTACACTGTCCTTCAGATTACACAGTCCAATAATTCACTCACGGTCACTGAAATTCACATAAAACGACGGCACTGCACTGTCCTTTACTTCGCGGCACTGCACTGTCTTAAACACGGCACTAAACTGTTACTTACAGTCACGGCACAACACTGTTCTTCTTTGCCAACACCTTAGTGCACTGGAGCACTGATGTGACCATCAAGACATCTGACCATAAACTGAACTGAGGTACTGGCAGAGTCTTTTATAAATGCCTGTAGAAGGGGCTAGCCAAGGAAAGGTCCAGAAGTTCCAGGATGATAGGCACGGCGGGCCCTAATTAGATTCTGCCGGCTCCACTAGGTCGAGCTGTACAGGCTTAAATAGAGAAGCAGGATGAGACCGAGGCTCTTCCAAGGTCTGGAAGGGACTAGTGCCTTCCACCAATTAGCGACAAATTAGCGGCACTTCTTTGAACCCCTCCGCACTCCCCAATCACGCCTTGAATAGTAGAACCATTTAATTTTCGCAACGATATTAATTTTATTGAAACTATTTACTGTATCTAGTACTGTTTGTTGTAGCAGCTGGGCCGGCTCAATAACAGCTCTTAACCTACTCCCTACTAGCTGCCACGTGGTCTCAGTGACAGAGTTGCCATAGACTATTTAAACTAAAATAATTACTGTAATTTTAAAGTGGGTACACTGCGAGCAACCTGATTGTTACCTTTTATTTCAGTGTGTAAAAATTAATAGCGTGCCCTTGCAGCTTTGTTTATTAGTGATCGGTTGTGTTTGTGTGAAATCTCCTTCGAACCCTTTGTTGTTATTTATTCAAAGACCTATTGTTATTGTTTATTGTGTTCTCCATCCTTCTATTTATCGACTAGTTGTACATTTTTTTTTATAAATTATAGTGGACTTATACCTTTCAAGTTTTATTATCTACGTTATAAAAACAGTCCATTAAACTGTAATTTATAATGAATCAGAATAATATTTATCTCACATCACTCAAATTTATTAGGTCCAAGTACAAGTTGTATCTCTTATAATAAAGGTTTATTGAAAACAATATCTGGTATTTAACCTTGTAATGAAGTGGTTCATGATATAACAGCTTATTATTAATATGGCACTACTAGGAGTAGGGGTGAGCTGAAAGCGGAAAACTATAAAATCCAAATATCTCGGTTAATATTCATTATACGGAACATATGTATAGAAAAATATTTATAGTAAATTTAATTGAATGAAGTGGTTCATGATATCTATATAATATATGATAGCTTATTATTAATATCACATGAGTAGGAATAGGAAGTTTAATAAAACCCTAAAACTATAAAATCCAGATATCTCGGTTAATATTGATGATACAGAACATAAGTATAGAATAATATTTATAGATCATTATATTTTTAATAAGATTGACTCTATACAGTTTTTCGATCCGACGTATAGTAGCGGAAATATTTGGGCTGCGTTAACTAAGCAGATTTCCCATGTGCACTACGTATCTAACTCAAACGAAAAAGTTCAATGATAACAATATTTGGTATTTAGGCTTCAAATAAAGTACTTCATAGTATAACAGCATTTAGTTAAAATGACATGAGTAGGAGTGGGGGGTTTACTGATGGGCGAAAAATAAATAAATGCAAATATCACGGTTAATAAACGTATAAAAGTTTTCGTTCCGATGTATAATAACGAAGATATTAAGAATTTTCGAAATCCCCCTCTAAACCATGACGAATTTGGTCTTTATTTTTACATAAAACGTTTAAATATCGAGTTTGTTATAGGTCAAATGCCCTGGGTAGGATTGATGGACATTTGACGATTTTTTTCGAAAACCGCGTTATGATTTCAACCTCAATAGTCGATTCTTAGGGATAAATCTGCATAAATCAAGTTAAAGAAACACTTGAAGAGTTTGTTGAACACTACTTCATCAAGAAGGGCGCTCATAGTGCATATATTAGACCCGACGAATAATAAGGGAGATATTTATAACTCCCCATTTACAGCCTACTTAATAATCCCTTACTTCTCGTAGTTTGATTTTACGTCGATAAAGAAATCGTATAGAAGCAATCATATTGCACCTTCTATAAATTTTGTTAAATACGCGTGGTCTTTATAATGATTATTAACCGAGATATTGGCATTTTCTTTAATTTTGAGCATTCAGTAAACTTCAGTAACTCTTTAACAATAAGTGAATATGTTAAACCTTTTATTTCAATGGTTGACTACCAGATAATGTTTCACAAGATCTTTACTAAATGAGACACACGCTTTGTGTGATGACTTCAACAATTGGGATTCTACTTCTTTACTCGAAAATGTTTGTTTGATCTATACCATACTCGATATTTAACTGTTTCATTCAGCAATAAAGTTTATAGGTCTTAATGGCTGAAATTGGACCAGGAATAGGAGTGGGGATTCAAAAAGTCGAAATATCCCCGTTAATATGAGTTGGAACAACAAATGTTATAGAACCAATCATGTTAAAATACTATTAATATACAATTGTTGTTTTGTTCATTTTTTCATAACTCGAACAATTCTTTCTTTCTTGGATTCAGGACTATCAGAGTATACCCCCCCCCCTCTCGGAATAGAAATGTATATGGCTGTGAAGTGATTATTTAGCTAGCTGTCAGAGATTAAAAGATCTAGATTGGCAGGACGGACGCGCTTAGCAGAATCTCCCTTAATGGAAAATCAGCTATTGACGTTCGGTACTCATGACTGCGAGTGTGTCTCGAAATTGTTTGTCTTCCAAATGTTGATTCTCACAACAGTATTGACGAAAATGGGGTCCGTTCAGAAACTATATATCTCATATATATATATATATATATATATATATATATATATATATATATATATATATATATATTTGTCTGTGACCGCTCTAGTTATCGCAATTATTGTTTAATTTTTACCAAACTCGATATTTAGTCGTTTTATGTAAAAAGAAAGATCAACTTTAGGGGTTTAGAGGAGAGGAATTTCGAAAATTCGAAATATCTCTGTTACTATACGTCGCATCGCAAAATTATATGTAAATAATCTTATTGCAAATTAAATTTACTATAAATATTGAGCTATACCTTTTTCCCGTATATGCGTATTAACGGAGATATTTCGATTGTATAGTTTTACGCTGTCAGTAAACCCCCACTCCTACTAATGGCTTATTAACAGTAAGCTGTTATATCATGATTCACTTCATTACAAGGTAAAATACCAAATATTGTTGTCAAAAAAGCTTTATTATACGAGATACAAACAAATACGTTCTGTTGGGGGGCCCTCTTCTTTTGTTCTTGGATTGCTATTAAATCTGAGTGATCGGGGTAGGAAATATTCTTAATCTTTTCAAATTACTCCACTAGCTATAGTAATTAGTTTTCAATAAAATTAATATGTTATATTCAGATATATTTTATTAATTATTCATCTTTCCGGTGTAGACAAATTATATCTAGTCAGCGCTGCGAAGTTGGCTGCCCTGTTTGTTTACAATTCAGACCCTTTCCATTGTAGATATTATGAACTAGTAAATTGAGTGAATAATTTCTTATTATCGTTTGTATTTATTCCCTTAACATTCACGGTGGTATTACCAGTATGTAGATTCATCTGTTGTAAACCTTCTTTTTGTCTCCTGTAGGTCCGATTCCTGTGAAATTTAATGATCCATATATTACATAAATAATGTTTTCTAGCAGGGCCCCCGTAAGGGCTACTGGCGCCTGTGTGCAATGAAGGATTTGGCCGCCCCTCAAGGCATTTTGTATTACCTTTTTTTTTTTTTTTGATGGCTGGTAGGCGCTTGAAATAAAGCAAAACAACACTAAAAATATCGAAATAAAATAAACGGAATAAAATCTAAATTTTTTTTGGGGGCCCTTGGTTTTGGCGCCCCTAAAGGATGGCACACACGCTCCGTGTTCATGCACACTTTGCACATATGGTAGCGGGGGCCCTGTTTTCTAGTTTACACAACCGTGATAATTATTGCTTATTAGCAGATTTCCCCTGAGAGAAATCATCTATTGAGGTTGTACTCATGACGCGATTTTCGAAATTTTTCTTCATATGTCCATCGATCCTACCCAGGAGAGGACGAAAATGAGGCCCGTTCAAAACTGTTTATATATATATATATATTATATATATATATATTATTATATATATATATATTGTATTATATATATATACTTAGACTCAGTTTACCCGGCTTAGCCCGGGAATTGAAATTTTGAGGCTGAATGGTGATGTTATTTTTTTGGCAAGGCTTTAATTTGCACAATATTTTGACATTTACCCGTCCCAGTGTTTAGGGTTAATTCCCGTTGTTGGCATTTTGTAATAATATAAATTAATTTTTTATGTAAGTACTTCACTGTCCTCCAATATTCTGTCATATTTCCGAGACAGAATAACATGAAATATCGCGAATTTGGTTATTTCAGGGCCCTCTTATAACCCCCACTCCCGTTCTAGAACCTAAAAATTTTAATTTAGCTTTTAATCATGGAAGATTTAATGCTATTTGACATACCGGAGTTTTTGTAGAGTTCGGTTTACTCGTTAGCGCTCAATGAAATCGTTGGACTCCCGCTGTAGTTTATGTTGTATATCTCGTTTATACTTTGTTATAAGACAAAAAATGAATTTTGTCAAAAGTTACTCTAAATAACAAAATTAAACAACTTTTGTTATATTCATATTTGCCGAAAATGCAATAAGAAACGGAAATACCCGCTATTTTTAAATTCAGGCCTTCCTTATAACCCCCACTCCTGCCCGTCCCTTTAGAAATGTTTGTATGGATTATTATAAGAGAAGGCGTTAGTGCTATATTTCACATACACGAGTTTGGTTTAGTGTTCGGTTGAGTTCCTTGTTGTGCCAAAAATAAATTTGTGGGCTCCCGCTGTATGCTTTAGCGTATAACTCATTTATTACTTCCGTATACGGCAAAAGTGTATATAACAAAAGTTACTACTCTAAAATTACATAATAAACAACTTTTATCATGTTCATATTTGCCGAAAAAAGATAGTAATAGTAATAAACCTATTTTTATATTCAGGCCTCCCTTATAACCCCCACTCCTGCCCGTCCCTAAAATTGTTTGGTATGGCTTATTATAAAGGAAGGAGTTAGTACTAATACACATACCGAGTTTTATTTAGTTCGGTTGAGTCTTTTGTGACAAATATAAATTGTTGACTTCACAATAGTTTTTAACGTATAACTCATTTATAGTTAGGTGTAAGACAAAAGTGCATATAACAAAAGTTACTCTAAATTACAAAATAAACAACTTTTGTTAATTGCATATTTGCTGAAAAAGCAATAGGAAAACGAAATATTGCTCATTTTTAATTTCAGGGCCTCCCTTATAACCCCCACTCCTGTTTGTCTTAGAGAAATATTAATATAGCCCCTAAAGTCTAAGTTGGGCTAGTTAGTAATATAACATATCGAAGTTTCATAAAATTCGGGTTTCAGCCGTATATTGCGTGGAAAAGGTAACAAACAAACAATACAACAAATATAAACAATAAACAAACAAACAAACAGACACCAAAGAAACCAAAATGCAGGGGGTTTTATTGTGTGTTCTATGACATGAGGAAATGAACAAGTTATCGTTGAAATTTTTTCGGCGAAAAAAAATTCAAGTTGTACAGACAGAGGTTACAGTTTTATATATATATTAATAGAGATATATATAAATTTTAACCTACTGTCTGTACATTGATTTTTTTACTCGCGAAAATTTCAAGATAACTTTTCGTTTCACTACGTCATAGACTCCATAACTGCATTTTGTTTCTTTGGTGTCCTTTAGTTTGTTTATTTGTTTTGTTTGTTCGTTACCTTTTCACGCATAAAACGGCTGAACCGAATTTCTATGAAACTTGGTATGTATATTACTACTAGCCCAACTTATACTTTAGGCTATATTAACATTCTCTAAGACGAACAGGAGTGGGGGTAGTATAAAGGAGGCCTGAAATTAAAAATTAGCCGATCTTTCGATTTTTCTATTGGTTTTTTTCGGCAAATATGAACGATAGAAAAAAGTTGTTTATTTTTTTATTTAGAGTAACTTTTTGTTATATACACTTTCTTTTCGTATACCTGAAGTTTAAATGCGTTGTAACGCTAAAACCTATAGCAGAATTTAAACATTCTTATTTGGGACAAAAGACCCAACCGAAATAAAATAAGAACTCGGGTAATGTGTATTAAGTACAAGGCTTTCATTATAACAATCTATACCAACATTTCCTAGGGACGGACAGGAGTGGGGGTTGTAAGGGAGGCCTGAATTTAAAAATAGCGGAATTTCGTTTTCTATTCATTTTTTCGCAAATATGAACATAACAAAAGTTGTTTATTTTGTTATTAAGAAGTAACTTTTGTTATATAACACTTTTTTCTTATACCCCGAATTATAAACGAGATATACACTAATAAACTAAAGGCGGGAGTCAACCTATTTCATTAGGCACTAACGATTTAAACCAAACTTAAAAACTCGGTATTGTAAACACACACACATAATTCTTCCATGATTAAAAGCTCATTAAAATTTTTAGGTTAGAACGGGAGTGGGGGTTATAAGGGAGGCCAGAAATAAAAATTCGTGATATTTCATTGTCTTATTTGTTTTTTGACAAACAAGCAAATAACAAAAGTTGTTTACTTTGTTATTTAGATTAACTTTTGTTTTATACATTTCTCCAGGAACAATGTGTGGAGCAAGTAATTTGCGTAGAAATATTGATATGCTCAACAATTCATTCTAATTTGAACTATGAGGTACCTCACCTGGAAAAATTAATTAAAATCTATTTTTCCCAACAAAATATGAAATATGTCAATTTGGAGGACAGTCAAGACTTACATAAAAAATTAATTTTATTATTAACAAATGCCAACAACGGATATTAGCCCTAAACACTGGGACGGGTAAATGTCAAAATATTGTGCAAAGTAAAGTTTTGCCAAAAAAATACCATAACCATTCAGCCCCATATAAATTCCCGGGCGAAGCCGGGTATCTGAGCTAGTATATATATATATATATATATATATATATATATATATATTTGTCTGTTACCGCTCTAGCGGTCCCAATTTTCTATTATCGTTACCAAACTTGATAAATAATCGTTTTTACAAAAAGAAAGATGAAGTTCGTTATCAGATGAAATATGACCAGGAGGAGGGGGGGGGGGTGAGGTGTTTAGAAGGGTAGAATTTTGAAAATTCTTTAATATCTCCGTTATTAGCGTCGGATCGAAAAGTTGTATTGAACCAATCTTGATGCAAATGTAATGTTCTATGTAAGTGTTGTTATGTACATTTGCTTCCACTATGCTCTTGATTGATTTTCTGATGTATGTATTATGCATTTTTTTTTAGTTTGAGATGGGTCTTCAGTCGAAAGCCCCAGACTCACTTTTCTTCTCATATTTTCAATATTCTATTATGTATGAAGCATTATTTGAGGCTTGAAAATACTCCAAAAATTGTTCTCATTGAATGTAAGTTTTGATTAAATGACAAATTACTTAGCGCAACGTAGGAAATCTGCTTAGTTTATCGCAGCCCCTGCGTGACAGGACTTTTCATTTTATTAATACATTGTCCATATCACTATTTACATTTGAAAGATATACACTAATGAGAACGAAGACCTTAAAGTAATAAATCTCGAGTAATATTGTATGTTACTTTTTAAGATGAAGGTCTAATGCATCAAAAAAGTCCTTAGCTAGTCTCTTTCATTACATGAATATGAAGGAGGATGAAAGAATGTTTTGCGTGTCTTCTTTCAATCTAGTAATTGATGATGGTCATTTGGGCCTTGGAGGGTGAGCTAGGTCTGCGGTAAGGTTCACTAAAAGATTAGCCCTTCGTCATCTTAATACACACCCTTACAACCTTAAGCCAGCAATACTCTTAGAGCTGGGCTCAACCAATATCTAAATTAACCAATGGCGGTTTCGCTCATTTTCCTCTGACATAATCTTAGTTTCATATACGAGAACCTGTAGAGAATTAGACATTAGAGATTAATCCAAGTATAAAGTTGTCCTCCGAGAAAAATATGAACAAAATTTCGTGGGACCAAACCATTTGAAGCTAACAAAACTTGGATATGTAATTTGACCTTCCGTAAAGTCTTTGTAATGGGCTACATAAACCCCTTTAATTATTTATACGGTTAATTTTTCGATTTGAATCATTCTTTGGTGGTAAAATGCACAAATATTTATTTCAGAAACGGCACGTTTTATTGAAAAATGCTGCGTCATAAAAGTTGTAGCCAAGAAGTTTTTAGTCTTGTTTTTAACCATTGAAAGTCTATAATAGTTTACGTAATTTTATTAGTCTTTATAGTTCTTAATTATCTAGTTTCCTCACAAGATTTTTTGTTTTTGAATTTAATGTTTTGTTTTTGTTTACTTGTTAATTTGGGTTTTTTTTGTCTCTTTGGTTACATTTTGTTATTTGGTTGCGTTCTAATATTTAGTTACATTTTGTTATTTGTCTGCGTTCTGTTATTTATTTGAGTTTTGTTATTTTGTTGCTTTCTGTTATTTAGTTGTGTTTTGTTATTTGTTTGCGTTCTTAGTTTGTATTGTTTAATCTTTTCTTGCTACTATTTTCAGTTTTGCATTTTGTTTATATACGTTTTTATTTTTTTGCTCTTTTTTATGAGCAATATCGCCTCACAGCGAACGCTCCAAAATCAATAAATGAAAAATTAAAATTAAAACGAAATAACGCAAAAGTATCCTTCCTCCTTCCTCCTGGAAGATACGGCACCGTTTTTTTTTTTTTTACATGGAACTATGCAAATGGAAAAATGTATTGCTTTTACAAATAGTTACTCCGTAATTAGTTTAAAACAAACTGAAGTTTTCTGAAGTAAACATTTTTTATTCATTCATTCAAGAATACTTTTTCGTTATTTCTTTTTAAATACTTTTTTTTTCTTTCTGACTCCAAAATCCATTCCTCCTTGTTGTAGCCAACAAAAGTATCTTTGAAAGAAGTCTACGGGAAAAGAATGGTTTCTGAAATATATATAAAAAAAGCTATTTAAAAAGAAATAATGCTAAAATATTCTTGAATGAATACAAAAAAAAATCGTTTACTTCAAAAAACATCAACATAACGAAAAACGTTCTTAGAATCAATTTATTTTAAACTAATAACGTAGTAATTATTTGTAAAAGGAATACATTTTTCCATCTGTATTTCTCCATGTAAAAAAAAAAAAAACGGTGCCGTTACTTCCAAGAGGAAGGATCAAGAATACTTTCAAGTTATTTCGTTTTAGTTTTTTTTTTTTTTTAATTTTAGAATTCACTTCTCTTCCCATAGACTTGTTTCAAAGATAATTCTCTTGGCTACAACTTTTATTTCGCAGCATTTTTCAATAAAACGTGCCGTTTATGAAATAAAGGTTTGTACATTTTACGGCTAAAGGATGCGACAAATCGAAACATTTACCTATATAAACTCCTTTTAGAATTTGATTTTCTTCAATAATCCGCCATAAAAAGTAGCGCATTTCCTTGGAAATTCCAAAGTTAGGGTCGCTGAAGAAGTACTGGAGAAGGTTACGAGGTTAAAGATGGACTGAAAAGATTCTCCAGGGGTCATAATTCTGCCGCACCAAGTCTCAGCCATTTATTAACACAATTGGCGATTTTAAGGGGAGTGGCATGGGAACTTGGGACACCAACTATATATACATTTAACAAAAATGAAATCAGTAACACGCAGATTGGAAAGTACAGAACTTTATTGTCCTTGTAAATTATTGTAGATCTGTCTAAAAGCCTTATTTTTTCCCATCAACAGGTTCCCGATTTCCACGGAAAAGAATAAGGAAAGGATGACTTGGTTATCCGTTCCCTTTTGCTATCCAACAATAAAGGCATCAGGAAGAGTGACTAGAATTGCAAGTAAGCCTTCTCTTCGTTGTGTGTAGCAAGCATAAGCTGACTAATGATGTGCCGTACCCAATAAGAATATACAGGCAAAGTCATTATACAAGTACACAAATTACAGCTAACTTTTACAAATGTACAAAATAAATAGAATGGACAAAACTAAATATAAATTGTTAGTATATTTACAACATGAGGAAAAAATACAAAATAAAAATAAAACAACAAAGAAAAATAAATAAAAATAAAAGAAAAGCTATAAATAGTTAAACTGGAAGGAGGCAAAAATAAAATGAGTGTTAAGAGTGGAGGTGTTTTGAACTTGTAATCCTTCCGTTGATGATGGTCCTCCTCCGGGCTGCCCAAATCCCGAGAGACATATTGCAATTATTACAGGCCTAAAAAGATATATCACTTTTAATTCGCTCCATAAAATATATATAATACAATAATTATGCACCTTAAAAAATATATCACAAATATTATGGACTTTAAACATATTTATTACTATTGTTAAGCTCATAAAAAAATATATTACTTTTATTTTGAACTATTTACAAATATATAATACTATTATTTCGCACCTTAAAAATATACAACAGAGTTTCCCAAATTCCCATGCCACCCCACTTAAAATCACCAATTATATAAATAAAAGCTGAGACATGTTGTGCCATAATTCTGACTCCTGAATAATCTTTTCAGTCCATATTCAACCTCGTTACCTTCTCCAGTGACCATAATTTTGAAATTTCCAATCGAATGCCATACTTTTTATGAACGATTCTTGTAGAAAATCAAATTCTAAATCGATTTTATATAGGTGAAATTTTTGACGCATCCTTTTGTAGTAAAATGCACAAATATTTATTTCACAATAGGCACATTTTATTAAAAATGAGACAAGGAATGGAATCTAAAAAAAAAAAAAAAAAAAAAAAAAAAAAAAAAAAAAAAAAATTTAAAATAACGCTAAAGTATTCTTGAATGAATCCAAAAAATGTTTACTTCAAAAAACTTCAACATAACAAAAACCATTCTTAGAATTAATTTATTTTAAACTAATTACGTGGTAATTATTTTTCAAAGGGATACATTTTCCCACCTGCTTTTTTTAATAGAATGTGCCTTTGCTGAAATAATGATGTGTGTATTTTACGGCTAAAGGGTGCGTCACCGATATAAACTAGTATTAGAATTTGATTTTCTACAAGAATCCGTCATAAAAAGTTTGAATGTTGAATGTAGACAGAAAAGATTCTTCAGGAGTCACAATTATGGGACTCCATATCTCAGCCTTTTCTTAATACAATTGGCGATTTTAAGGGGGGGGGGGGCGGGGGTGGCACGGGAACTTGGGATCCCCTGTATATTACTAATATTATGGACTTTAAACCAATATATTACAATTATTACAAACCTCAAAACATATATTACTTTTTTAAAGAAAAATATATAATTCAATAGCTACGTACTTCAAAAGATATGTTACAAATAATATGGACTATAAACAGATATATGACAATTATTACTCACCTCAACGTTTTTTTCCGTTCCTTATAAATATATAATGCAATCATTACAAGCCTTAAAAAAAATATATTACTAATGTTATGGACTTTAAACAGATAAATCCTCAAAACCCACCTCAAAATATACTGACCTTAATAAGGTATATGTGCCTTATTAAAGTATATTAATACTTCTGATTATATAATGATATAGTATTACTATTATTACTGACCTTAAATAGATATATTAAGGTACTTGTGTATTATATACCACATTTTAGTTCCACTAGTTCCACGCTAGAATGCGCTACTGAAGTACGACGCTAGCTCTCTCAGGCTAATGAGGTTATCTTTTGTCATAGTTGCGTTTGCTGTTTATTGTACTGTTTAGTGTTTCTTAGTCCTTTAAAAATGCCTCTTTTGGTTTTGCCATCGACTGAAGAAAACGCTGTTAAATATTTACATGAGAGGAATATTTTGGCTATCAGAAGAAAGTGTTCTAAATCACAATGTATGAAACTTTATAGTGGAAAAAAAAGTCTTTTTTGGAAGTGTAATGTAAGAAAGTGTGGTGGGAAAGTCGGCGTTCGGATTGGCACTTGGTTCGAAGGAAGTAAAATTCCATTTTGTAATGCATTGAAGTTCATTTACTGCTGGTGCGAAGAATTGACATCTGTCAATTTTTGCAAAAAACAACTCAAAATTTCAAATAAGACTGCTATTGATTGGAACAGTTACATGAGGGAGTTGTGTCTCTTAGATATGAAGAACAGTATTTCCACACATTTCCCGCCTAAATGTGAATAAAATGTTTTATTATTTTTAAAAATATTGTTTTCTTTTGTTTATCATTATAATCCCGTAGAAGGTTATAAGGTAAGTATAACCTCCCTTGCGGGCAATGAATCGTACTACTTAAAACAATACCGCATTCTAGCGTGGAACTAGTGGAACTAAAATGTGGTGGATATAATACACAAGTACCTATATTAAAATTATTATGTATTTTTAACAGATATAATACAATTATTAGTCAACTTAAAAAGAAATATTACAATTATTAAGGAACTTAAAATAAAATTTTAAAAATATTACAGAAATTAAATACATTTTATTACAAATACTATGGCATCAAAAATATTTATAAAGTGGGATATCCTAATAACTTTTTGTCTTAGTAAATGATGAAATGAATGTCTTCATAATTCAGGTGTTAGCTAATTACCCACGGCGTATTTTACTGAAAGTTAAATAAGACAGGATAATGAACACAGGAAGTCAGTGATAGGTAAAGGAAGTGGGAATCGATTACTTGTTGCTTGATGATCGCCTTTTCCGTTGCGTCATTAGATTGTATTCATTGATTGGGTAAAAGCAACACGCAACGCTAATAGTGGCAGATAAGTAGGAAACTCAACTCCCTATAGCCTCCCCCTGACAACCTTTCCCTTCGCCCTTCTCAGCACATTTCCCTTAAGGCCAGTCTCCTACTCAGGTTCACCACCTCACGCAATTTTCTACAAATTTCTTCAAATGTCCATCGATTCTACAATCTGTTCCTACAGGAGATGACGAAAGTGAGGTTCATTCAAATTATTATTATATATATAAATACAAGCATATGTATATGTATGTGTGTAAAATACGTTTGCAGCATTTCTTACCAGTAATTTCAATAGAACCTTCAGATTCTTGTAAGTATTTATGATCAACTAGCTAAGGTACCCGGCATCGCCCGGGAACACATTTGAGGTTGAATGATAATGGTATTTTTTGGGGGGCTTTACTTTGTACAATATTTTTACATTTTCCCGTCTCATTGCTTAGGATTTACACCCGAGTACGACGTGCTGGGGTTTTGTTAATAATAAAAGTATTTGTTATGCACTTAATTCTACAAAATACACAATATCTTTATATTAACCGTTTCCTATGAATTTATCTTTTTTTTTATATATATAACATAATCATAGATTATCATATTATTATAGTAAAAAATACGGAGTTTCGTTGATTTCCATTTAGTCATTACGTCCTATAACATTGTTGACCCCATCTGTAATTATTCGTGTATACCTCATTCAAACTTCGTTTTACCCCTAAAGTTCATATAACAAAAGTTACTTTAAATAACAAAATAACCAACTTATGTTATATGAACGTAGTCCGAAAAATGACTAGATTACGAAATACCGCGATTTTATTTTTCACATCTCCCTTACAACCCCCACTCCAGCCCGCCCCTAGAAATTTTGGTATGGCTTGTTATAATGAAGGCGTTAGTGCTAATACACGTACCGAGTTTTATTTAGTTCGGTTGAGTCTTTTGTGCCGTATAAAATTGTTGACTCCCACTATAGTTTTTAGCATATGACTCATTTATACTTCAGTATGCAACAAAAGTGTATATAACAAACATTACTCTAAATAACAAAATAAACAGCTTTTGTTATGGGCATATTTGCCGAAAAGCAATAGAAAACGAAATATCGCTGTTTTTAATTTCAGGCCTCCCTTATAACCCCCACTCCTGTTCATCGCAGAGAATATTAATATAGCCAAAAATCTAAGTTGGTTTAGTAGTAATATACATGCCATGTTTCATAAAATTTGGTTCCGCCGTTTACGATTATATAAAGGACATACAGACAAATATTCATTTTTATATATATATATATATATATATATATATATATATATATATATATATAGAAGATTATAAATTACCCATTTTGATCTATTTCATGTTTCCATCTCTCATGTAATATTTTAATTCCGTCCTCCCAGAATTTCTCAGATTTTTGCGTTATGAACTCCTCTAGGTGCGTTTTGAAGTCCTCTAGCGAATTAAAGTGCTTCCCGTTAAGAGAGTTTTGAAGTGCCTGAAATAAGTGAAAATCTGTTGGGGCAAGGTCTGTTGAATAGGGTGGGTGGTGGATCACATCTCAGCCAAACTCCAAAAATTTCTTCCTGGTCTTCGTAGATACGTGAGGGCGGGCGTTATCGTGCTAAACTATGCCTTTGCTTTTCTCTTAAATTTTGGGCAAGCATACTACTTAAAGATAAGGAAACTAGGTTGAAACTGATGCATAAAAGAACCTTAACTAATCCTTTTAGCAGATTTCCCTTTAGAGGGGAGATTTTCGAATATCTCCGTTAATATACGTCGGGTCGAAAATAGTGTATAGAATCAATCGTATTGCAAATTAAATTTACTATAAATATTGTTATATACATTTATTCTCCATCTTGAATGTTAACCGAGATATTTGCATTTTTATTAAGTTTATGCGGATAACGGACGAGATGAGATCGTCTAACTTCGGTTCTAGTCATGAGATTCCGGCAAAAGCTAGTTCAGCCGTTTCCTTAACTGTGAAATTTCTATTGTAAAACTTTGCGTGGGAAATCTGCTTATTTACGCAGCCCCTGCTTGACGGACTTTTTTAGAATATATAAAATTATTGACCAAGTGAACTTGTTTTATAAACAGAGAGAGGATTAAATTGAAATATTGATAAATACTAGGAACGTATTTTACAACCCAATTTATTATATTTATTATATTATATATTATTTATTTACAATTTATATATATATATGTATGTATATATCTGTTACCACGTTGTTCGTTGCAAAAATCGATACTTAAGTTTTTTGGGGTGAGGGGGGGGGGTTGAAATATTTCAGATTTTCTTAAATAAACGTTTAACACGACGAGATGATATGCTAAGTTCAAGTAAATTAATTTTTTTCTATTAGTTCCCTTTCCCCCTTCGAGGTAGGTATAAAAGAGAAATATATTAATCTAGAGAGGTAGAAGAATAGGAAGAGGTTTGGAGATGGGGGTTGGAGATGGACAGGAGAGTGGCCGTCCTCGAGGGTTAGGGGGAGTGGGGCCATGGGGTGGACAAGCACTGCCTAGGAATTAGCCTCCCGAGCCTTTAACAAGATGTGTAGAAGTACAATGGCAATCCTTCCAAGCCATCTGTATGCAGGTCTTACTCGACCACATTTGCCTCCCCTCCATAGGAAGAGAGCAAGGGTAATAAGCAGTAATTGGATACAAAGCTCCAGGCGCCGGGCTACTAGCTCTGACGATCTCCTTAAGATAACCAGCCCACATAAAGATTATGCAGATTGTTCCAATAATCTTGCTCTACTGCCGGAAATCAATGAGTTTGCGATAGGGGATGACTGGTGTCAAAGTCGACTCGTTGAAATGCAAGCATCTACGGGGAAGCTAAGGAGTATAATGTGCACATCATTTCTCTTCAAAACCTCCTCACCTCAAACCAAGGCGACGTTCACCTACCTTGAATACTTTTTAGCAGATTTCCCTCAAGGGAAATCAGTTATTCAGGTCGTACTCATGACGCGATTATAGAAAAATTTCTTCTAAATGACTGAAATCGGACCAGTGTATACATACATACATTTGTGTATTAGCGCTCTAGAGGTCGCAATATTTGTTTGAACGTTACCTAACTCGATATTTCGTTTTATGTAAAAAGAAAGATCAAGTTCGTTAATTACTGAAATCGGACCAGTTCGAGGGGCGGGTGGGGGTTTAGAGAGGGGATTTTCGAACATTCGACATATCTCCGTTACTTTAAGTCGGATTTAAATATGTATATAATTAATTTTATTGCAATTTAAATGGGCTATAAATATTGTTATGTATATTTATTCTCTATCTTGAATATTAACCGAGATATTTGCATTTTTCAGTTCTCAACATTCATCAAACCCCCACTCCTACTCAAGTCATATTTATCCTTCCGATGGTAACAGGGGAATGGTAAACGCGTCACCCCACGCAGATTTATTTTTTTTGTTTTGTTGGTTGACGCGGTAGGGCAAACCTTAGTCATTTGCTAATCTCACTTCGCGTTAGTACTGTTCGATTAAGCGTGTTGGCCTCCGTGTCAGAGCCTGATAACTTGATTTATCACGTGCTTGGGGTGACTAGTAACCCCTGTTACCTTTCTCGGTTGAAGAATTTTGTTAACATTTATTTGCATAAAGTGGATTCCTACAATGTTAATGACCCAAAATTTGCCGCATTTGTGAAAGAGTGTCTAGAGGATGAAAGCAATGTAAATTCTGGTGATGATTCGAGTGGTGAAGAAGAAATCCTACAGGAAGAAAGTGATGTTGATGACATAATAAAAGGATACTCTTCAGAAAAGGAGGAAGAAACGTCTTCGGACACTGTAAAAGGTGAAAATGGTCATGTATGGTCATTGAAACCACCTAAACAAACCAGAACACAAGCCCATAATATTGTAAAAATCCCTCAACTAAAACCCTATTCAAACTTCACATCTGAACTTGATGCCCTAAACTTACTTATTGACCCAGCTATAGTTGAATGAAATGTTCAATTTACAAACCTGGAAATATGTATTCGTGAAAATTAAATCTATGCACACGAGCAAATGACAAAAAAGTGAAAACTGCCTGCAGGAAATGCGGAAAACCTACGTGCAGCGAGCATCGCCAGTAAGTGTGTAGCAACTGCTTCAAGTAGTGATTTTTCAATCTATTTTTCATTTTTCAGTTGTCGATTGTATTAATAATAATTTAATATAAATATCAAAATGTAAATAAATCATTGTGTTAACATTATTCTCCTTTATTGATTAAATAATCCCTTGGGGTGACTCGTCACCCCATATTTCCTTTCTAAGGTGCCAAAGTAGTGTTACCAGCGGAAGGTTATAATAAGCTGTTATATCTTGAACCACTGCATTCCAAGGTTAAATACCAAATATTGTTTTCATTGAACTTCTAATTTGTGAGATAAATGCAAATGCATTCTGCTGATGCTAAAATGTGGGTGATGAGATGTCATATTTTCTGATTCATTATAAATTACAGTATTATATATAGTAAATAGTTTTCAATAAAACTAATTTCTTATATTCTGATATATTTCAGCAATTGTTTTCCTTTCCGGTGAAGAATATTTCTATTTATCTGTTCAGCTATTAGAGGTTGACTGCCTGTTTGTTAACAATTCAGGCACTTTCCGTAGGGAGGTTATTAAAATTGACTTAAAGATTTCTCACTACCGTTTACATTTATTCACTTAATACTCACAGCGTTGTTAAGAGTAGCAGTATGTATATTTATCTATTGTAGAACTTCAAGTGGGAAATCTGCTTAGTTCAGATTCATTATAATTTACAGTACTATATATAGTAAATAGTTTTCAAAAATTAATATGTTATATTCTGATATATTTCATCAATTGTTTTTCTTTCGGGTGAAGAATGTTTCTATCTATCTGTTCTGCTCTGAGTGGTTGGCAGACCTGAAATTCACTGAAAGGTTTCTCATTACAGTTTTTATTTATTCAGTTAATATTCACGGTTGTGTTAAGTGTAATCAGTATGTAGATTTATCTATTTAAAATTTCAGGTGGGACCTCCGCTTAGTTTACGCAGCCCCGGCGTGACGGACTTTTTTTATTTCACATTGAAATTAAAATAAATATTATTAAAATATAGTAACTAAACACAAGAAAAAAAAATTAAATCCAAAGAACTAACATATTTGTAAGTGGGGCTGACGTGTTAATCAGGCCATAATGACTTAACTATTAGCATGCGAACATGTTCAGGAAGCAGCTAAAGAATAAAACTTCTCGTTCTTCCTCACACACACACCTACACAAAAATAATTGATTATTCTTTCAATTTAATTGAGGGGAAAGATGAGTAAGCGGGGTCGGACACGCTATAACTTTTCTTATTAATTTCCAAGTGTTAGGGTAAGCTGGTAAGCTGCAATTAAGGCTCATGCGATCTGGCCCGGTATCTGAACCATCAGTCGCCTGGTCGACAGGGCGTCTCATAACAAACCATTCTCTATCTAGTCCTCTTATCTCCCATCTGCTTTCCGTTCATAGACCCCCGATACCAAGCACGATTCAATCCACCATGCTTCTTTTTATTTCGTCAATAACATTTATTACCCAATAAAAGAATGAATTGCCTCTATCATATGTTATTTAGGCCAGATTAATGGCTTTTAGCAGATTTCCCTTCAATCAGCTTAAAAATTTCTTCAAATGTTCATCGATCCTACCTAGGAGATGAGGAAAATTAGGTCCGTTCAGAATTATATATATATATATATAAACACACACATATATCTCCCTCCCTGTCAAAATTGGCACGACTGGAGGGTAGATTAAAGTTGTAGTCTGCATATTCATACTGGCTAATGCCTAACATTAGTCAGCTTATGTAGGCTACAGGCTACCGAGGAATGGCTCTCACGCTTATCTATTCACGATATCAATTACCAGGAGTAGTTAGTAAATAGTACATACGTGTCTGTGTGTGTGTGTGTGTGTGTGTGTGTGTGTGTGTGTGTGTGTGAGTGTGTGTATATATATATATATACATTTGTCTGTTAACACTCTAGCTGTGCAATGTTTTTTAGTGTTACCAAACTCGATATTTAACGCTATTATATAAATAAGAAAGATCTAGGATAGGAAATGGTAAGAAAGAGTTAGGTATAATGGCAGAAATCGGACCAGTGGAAGAGGGGTTTAGAGGGGGGAAGCATTGAATATTTAAAATATTTTCTTTATTATAATTCGGACGGAAAAAGTGTACATCAACAATCTTATTGCAAATTAAGTTGCCTAGAAAAATTGGTACATGCATATTTTCTCCTTAGTGAATATTAACCGAGATATTTGCATTTTAGCAGATTTCCCTTCAGGGAAATCAGCTATTGAGGTTGTACTCATGACGCGAATTTCAAAATTTTTCTTCAAATGTCCATCGATCCTGCCCAGGAGATGACGAAAATGAGGTCCGTTCAAAACTTTATATATATATCTATATATATGGGGGTGGGAGGGGGGGGGGGTTTAGAGGGGATGATTTTCGAAGATTAGAAATATCTCCGTTACCATACGTCGGATCGAAAAATTGTATAGAATCACTCTTATTGAAAATTAAATTTACTATAAATATTGTTATATACATTTATTCTCTATCTTGAATATTAACCGAGATATTTGCATTTTTCAGTTTTCAGCCATCAGCAAATAGCCACTTCTACTCATGTTACATAAACAACGAGATACATGCCAATGGTGACCCCCCCCCCGCCCCCGTCTTAAGGTTTTGGACTACTAAAATTTGATTGATTGAGATAACAATTATTCTGACTCATTACTAATTACAGTACTAGGTATAGTAAATAGTTCTCAATGAAATTAATATGTTATATTCTGATATATTACAGAAATTGTTATTCTTTCCGGTGTGAGGCGGGCAGACCCGTTTGTTTACATTTCTAACCCAACGCTTCCTGTCGGCAGGTTATTGAAATTGGATGAAACATTTCTTATTTCCGTTTGTATTTATTCACGGTGCTGTTGTGTTACCAGTATGTAGGTTTATCTATTACTAAACTTCACGAGGGAAATCTGCTTAGTTTACGCAGCGCCTGCGTGACGGACTTTTTTATTTGTCGACGTTATGTAAACCCCCCTTCTGCTCATGTCATATTTACTAGAAGGTGTTATATCTTGAACCACTTTATTCTTAGGTTATATACCAATTATTGTTTTCAAGAGACCTCTATTATGAGACATACATGCAAATTCGTTGTGTGATGACGTCATCAATTACGATTTTACGTTGTAGCTCGAAAATGTTTATTTTCTCGATACCATAATCTATATTTAGCCTTTTCTGTCAACACTTTATAATTATTATTTAATATTATTATACTTACGGCATATTTATTTTTTTCAATGGCTTTGATCATATTTTTCATTGCCTGAAATCGGACACGGAATAGTGGGAGTTTAGAGGGAGGGGATTCTAAAATTCAAAATATATCCGTTACTATGATTCGTATCGTAAAATGTTATAGAACCAACTTTGTTAAATTAATGGTGGTCTACAATTGTTTTTCTATACATTTTTGAGTAACTTTAGTTCTAATCCTGTCGTTAGTAACTTGTTTTCAGCACTCAGTAATCGCCACTTCCACTTATAGTATTAGCAGAGTTCCCTTAAGGGAAATCAACTATTGAGGTCGTACTCATGACGCGATTTTCGAAAATTTTCGTCAAACGTCCATCGATCCTACCCAGGAGATGACGAAAATGAGGTCCGTTCAAAATTATATGTATATATAATCGGACCAGTTCGAGGGGGGGGGGGTTTAGAGAGGGGATTTTCGAAAATTCGACGTGTCTCCGTTACTATATGTTGCATCGAAAAACTGTATTGAACCAATCTTATTGCAAATTAAACTTGTTGTACATATTGTTATATACATTTATTCTCTGTCTAGAATATTATCCGAGATATTTGCATTTTTTATTAAATATGTGTGGATAGCCGACGAGATGAGATCGGCTATTGTCGGTTCTGATCGTTTTATTTCGGACTAGTTCGGCCGTTTCCATTACTGTCCGGCTCTCGTAAAATTGTTTTGCAAGCTTTTACTTTGTGAGATATATGCAAATACGTTCAGTTTATCCCCCCCCCATCTTTAGTTCTTGGACTATTAAAATTTGAGTTATTAACCCTAGAAGTACCAAGGGGGGGGGGCTCCTTGAGCCCACAACTTTTTGTTTTTGTTCCCTATCACCCAATTTTAATTGGATATTTTTGATATTTTATGTATTCCTCAGAAAAACATCCTAGAATGAGGGCATAACAACAAAATTAAATAAAATAATTTCTATGTTGAGAAAAAACAATTTTTTTGACGTATGGGCTCGAGGAGCCCCCCCCCTTGGTAATGCAAGGGGTAGTTATACACTTAACTACCAAGGGGGGGTGCTACTCGAGCCCACTGATATTTAATACTACTTTTAACTAGTAATTCAAGTGTTATTAATTATATTGCTCAAATAATAATTACTTTGATGTAATTTTAACATACACAAACCTTCTCAAGTTTTTTTTCCCAATAAAAAAATATATATATTCTCCCCATAACATTTTTTTTCATATAAAAAATATATTACTGAGATGGTTATAATTATTGCTCCTGATAGGTACTTTTTTAGAAAAGAGAAGATTTTCTAGGTTGTTCCCAACTAGGGGAACAGTTAGTCCATGCTGCATCCTGGACACAACATGGAGAAGAAATAGTGCTGGCCGAAGAAAGTACTTTTTATTTGAACTATCTGAGAGTTTAGTAAAATTGTGTGTTGCTGAAAGGAGTGAAAATCTTGTGGGCATTCCTAGATCTTCAGTGAAGGCCATGGAGCATGCTCTAGGGCGAGAACTGACTTACCCCCAATTGGAGGAACAAGGTTCATCAAGTGGAAGGCTAAGGTGTTACACTTGTGTTAGAGAAGCCAAATCAAAAAAAGAAAAATACAACAACCTATGAAAATCTAAGCAGCGTTGCTTCAAATGTAAACGTTCAGTGTATAACAAACACTCGGAAAAAAATTATTGTGCAAAAGCACCGATAATTGCAATTACGAATCTGATAATTAGATTTTCTTAAATTATTATTCTATTATAATGTTATAATAACTTAGATATAGATAACTTTTTATTCTAACAATGTTTATATATGTTACTCTAGTAGAATAAAATTACATTTAATTTAAAGTAATCCTTTTTTCCCCATCCGAACTTTTTTTTTTAATTTTTTTTTATTTTTGTATTTAATTTTTTTTATATTTTTTTTTTTTCACAGATGTCATAAGAAACGTTCATTAAACATAATCCAATGGAAATAAAAATTTTAAAAAAATTATAGAACCAAAATAAAAGGTTTTTAAGTTGTGGGCTCGAGGAGCCCCCCCTTGGTAATCCATGCGACCTGGGAGAGGTCGGTAATACTAGGGTTAAAATATTAATTATTCTGATTCATTATAAATTACAGTACTAGATATATTAAATAGTGCAATAAAGGTAATGTGTTATATACATATTCATATATATATATATATATATATATATATATATATATATATATATATATATACTGCTCAAAAATGAATAGGGATATTGGTTATTTTTTCTTATCCTATTAATTTTAATTAAATCGATCTTAATTAAATTTCTTTTTTATGGGGAAAAAGACAATAATTTCTAATAAATATTAATGATATTTATAATAAAAAATAAAAAAAAATATGCTAGGCCCCATACATACCACAAAACAGCCAATATCCCTATTCATTTTTGAGCAGTTTATATCAGTAATTTGTTTTTCTTTCCGGTGGAGAATATGTCTATCTATCTTTTCAGCTCTGAGTGGTTGGCAGACCAATTTGTTTACAATTCAGAAGCCGTTTCCGTTGGTAGCTTATTAAAATTAACTGAATGATTTCTCATTACAGTTAGTATTTACTCACGGTCGTGTTAAGTGTTAGCAGTATGCAGATTTCTCTATTGTAAAACATCACGTGGAAAATCTGCTTAGTTTACGCAGCTCCTGTGTGACAGACTCTTATTAAATAGAAGTTATAGCGATCTGGCTGCGGCAATAGGTTGTGGAAGCTGTAAAAATAATAATTCCCACAACCAAAGAATTTAGGAAGGAATTCACCAACAACCGACTCTTTACTCAAAATTTAAATATTTATATATATATATATATATATATATATATATATATATATATATATATACATTTATTTATAATAAAAATGCGACAATTATAAATGTAAATTGAAAATGAGAAAGGCACCTTTTAGCGATATAAAGAGGACACGTATATCTACTTAAACTAAATTACAGGAAATGAATTTAGCTGATTTATAGAAGTTGAGCCTTATCCAGGCTGACAAGGTGTCAGGAGACTGAAGGAATTAAGGAGACGTCAGCGGCAAGGGTCACCCCTCTAGAGAATCTGAGCTATGACTGTCCTAATCCCTTCCCGAGATCGCCCTTTTATAGCTGGAGCCCATGAAGAACATTGCCACCACCGATCAAATATGCTCAAAAACACTAGTAAGCGTAATTTTACTATCCAAAATCATCTTGTATATTGTTCGTTGTATCGACTATAAGAGCAGTGAATGTTATTATAAAAATCCATAAGCGTTATCTACGAAAAGTACGTCACGCAGGGGCTACGTAAACTAAGCAGATTTCCCACGTGATGCTTTACAATAGAGAAACCTGCCTACTAGTAACAGTAGTAATAAAGAGTCTCTAAACCAATTTCACGAGAGCCGAACAGTTAAGGAAACGGCCAAACAAGCTTTCGGCAGAAAGTCCCGAATATAACCGACTTCAGCAGAACTCAACTCTGTTATCAGGCACACAATTAATAAAAATGCAAATATCTCGGTTAATATTCAAGATAGAGAATAAATGTATATAACAATATTTATAGTAAATTTAATTTTCATTAAGGTTGGTTCTATACAATTTTTTGATCCGACGTATGGTAACGGAGATATCTTGAATTTTCAAAATTCCCCCCTCTAAACCCCCCCTCCCTCTATCAACGAACTTGATCTGTCTTTTTACATAAAACGGTTAAATATCGAGTTTCGTAACGATCAAACCAAAATTGCGACTGCTAGAGCGTTAACAGACAAATATTTATATATAACAACGGACAACAATATATATATATATATATATATATATATATATATATATATATATATATAATTTTGAACGGACCTCAATAGCTGATTTCCCTTAAGTCCACTGATTCCTTCATATCCTTACCTGTGTCGCATTGCTCATAAAATACATTGTTATTGTGGTCTTAAAATTAGCTGATGAAGAGTCCTTTAAAGAGAATGTCTACATCTGTCACTCAAATCTCTGCTCGAGTCTTATCAGTCCAATTATAGAAGACAAGAAGAGCTGATATGAGGAGTGGCAATAGGAACTACGCCCACTCCTTATCATCCTGACATAGTCCAGCATCTCCTCAAGACAATCCTAGGCATTTAGACAAGTATCAGTCGTTTGCTGTATTAGCAGATTTCTCTTAAAGGAAATTAGCTATTGAGTTTGTACTCATGCCCTGATTTTTGACAAATTATTTCAAATGTCCATCGATCATCTATAGATGACGTAAATGTGGTATGTTCAAAATTATATATATATACACTCAACCGCAAAAAAAACCGGACACTTCATTTTTGTCGTATTAAAAGCTAATTTTCAGCAATTTTCTTTATGTGGGTATTTTAGTTATTACAGAGAATTTAGAGGCTAAGTCCATTGAACTAATCCCTTCAGGATTAGTAAACAATTAGATAAAACTCAGATTAGATTTATTTGTCGTGAAGTTGATCTATTCTAAACTGTAAGTAGTTTTTCGCATATTTAAACATCTTTAATTATTAACCAAGCATTTTCTTTAATTAATGTTTTATGTTTATTTCGGTCCAGAATAATGGGTCTTTCAAACTTAGATGGAAGGCCGGAGCTTACGTTACATTGCCGAAACGCTTGGGGTAGCGAAGTCTACCATTCACTATAATAAAAATGAAGAATAATTTTTTATTTAAATGTGTTAATTTATCTTTTTATTTTTTTTTATTTTGTAAATAATCAATAAAAATTATTCACTTTTGGCAGATTTTGTTTAAATAACCTATAGATTAACCAATTATTTTAATTAAAAAGATTAATATACATATATATTAAGTATTTAACAAAATTATAAGACTAAATCTAAGTGTCCGGTTTTTTTTTCGGTGTATATGTGTGTGTGTATGTCTGTTACGCTCTAGCAGTCGCAATTTCATTTTAATCGTTACTAAACTCGATATTTAATCGTTTTATGCAAAATGAATGATTACGTTCGTTAATGGCTGAAATCCGTCTGGAAGGGAGGGGCTGTTTAGAGGGATGGAATTTCGAAAATAATTAGTATCTCCGTTATTATGCGTCGGATCTAAACATTTTATAAGACCAATTTTATTGAAAATTTAATTCGCTATAAATGTTGTCATATATGATGTTTCATTATATTGATTATTAACCGAGTTGTTTGCATTTTATAGTTATCGGCCTTTAGTACCTCCCCCCCTCCTACTCATGTCACATTAACAATAAGCAGTTATATTATGAAGCACTTTGTTTGAAGCCTAAATACCTAATATTGTTCTCATTGAACTACTTTTTGAGATAAACTCCAATACGCGGCACACGTGGGAAATCTGCTTAGTTTACGAAGCCCCTGAGTGACGGACTTTTCTTTTTAGCAGATTTCCCTTGAGGGAAATCAGCTATTGAGGTCGTACTCATGACGCGATTTTCGAAAAATTTCTTCAAATGTCCATCGGTCCTACCTAGTAGATGACGAAAATGAGGTCCGTTTAAAATTATATATATATATATATATATATATATATATATATATATATATATATATATATATATTTATTTGTCTGTTAACGCTCTATCGGTCGCAATTTTCGTTTGATCGTTACGAAACTCGATATTTAAACCGTTTATGAAAATAAGACAGATCAAGTTTGTTAAACGGCTGAAATCGACCAGAGGGAGGGGGGTGATTTTTCGAAAATTCGAAATATCTCCGGTATTATGCATCGGATCTAAACATTGTATAGAACCAATCTTATTGCAAATTAAATATAAAACTATAAATATTGTTATATACATTTATTCTCAATCTTGAATATTAACCGAGATATTTGCATTTTTATGAAGTCTGTGGTCAGGTATAGTTCGGATTAGTTCGGCCATTTTCGTCATTACTCGGCTGAGGTGGAAGCTTCTTCTAACCTTACCTGTCGTTTCTAACCTTACATTACCTTCGTTACTTTGTGAGATTTATGCAAATACGTTCTGTTCATCCGCTCCCCCCCCTTCTTTAGTTCTTGGACTACTAAAATTTGAGTTATTAAAATATGAATTATTCTTACAATTCAGAAGCCGTTTCAGTTGGGAATTTATTTTAATTAACTGAAAGATTTCTCATTACCCTTTGTATTTAATCACGGTGGTGTTGTGTTACCAGTATGCAGATCTCTCTATTGTAAAACTTCACGTGGGAAATCTGCTTAGTTTACGCAGCCCCTGCGTGACGGACTTTTTGTTATACTCTTCATTTAGTAACAACACACGTGGTTAATTGGTTTAGTACATTTCCCTTAAGAGTAATCTGCATTTATCTCAAATCGTAATAGTTCAATGGGAACAATATTTGTTATTTAGGCTTCAAATAAAGTGCTTCATAATATAATTGCATATTGTTAATATGTGATTAGTGGGAGTGGGAGTTTACCGAAGACCGAAAACTAAAAGATGCAATTATCTTGGTTAATAATCATGATTTGGAAAAAATATATAGAACAACATATATAGAACATTACATACACAATAATATTGAATCTGTACGATTTTTCGATCCGACGCATAACCACGGAAATATTTTGAATTTTTGAAATTACCCCATTTTAACCCCCCCCTCTTCCACTGGTCTTATTTAAGCCGTTAACGAACTTGATCTTTATTTTTACATAAATCGTTTAAATATCAAATTTGGTAGCGATCAGACAAAAATTGCGACCTCTAGAGCGTTAATAGACATACCCGTATATATAATTTTGAACGAAACTCATTTTAGCATATTTCCCTTGAGGGAAATCAGCTATTGAGGTCGTACTCATGACGGAGTTTTCAAATTTTTTCTTCAAATGTCCATCGATCCTACCTAGTAGATGGCGAAAATGAGGTCCGTTCAAAAACTAATATATATATATAATATATATATATATATATATATATATATATATATATATATCTATATATATATATATAGAATAGCTCAGATACCCGGCTTCGCCTGGGAAATCATTTGAGGCTGAATGGTGATGGTATTTTTTTTGGCAAGGCTTTACTTTGCATAATATTTTGACATTTCCCCGTCCCAGTGTTTAGGGTTTATACTCGTCGTTTTTTTTTTTGGAAGACATCACTGTCCTCCAAAATTTAATATTTCCCGTTTCCTGTGCATTATGCATAGATTTGAATTATTAAGCACAAAATATTAACATAGATTTGAATTAATTTTTCCCGGTGAGGTACCTGGTAGTTCATAATGGACAGAATTGTTGAGCATATCAATATTTCTACGCAAATTACTTTAGTTTTACTGTATATCTCGTTTATAATTTGGTATACGAAAAAAGTGTATATAACAAAAGTTACTTTAAATAACAAAATAAAGAACTCTTGTTATGTTCAAATTTGACGAAAAACGAATAGAAATCGAAATACCGCTATTTTTAATTTCAGGCCTCCCTTACAACCCCCACTCCTGCCCGTCCCTAGAAATGTTGGTGTAGCTTGTTATAATGAAAGCGTTAGTGCTAATACACATACCTAGTTTTATTTAGTTCGGTTGGGTCTTTTGTCCCAAATAAAATTGTTCACTTCCGCTATATGTTTTAGCGTATATCTCGTTTATAAATCGGTATATGAAAAAAGTGTATATAACAAAAGTTACTCTAAATAACAAAATAAACAACTTTTGTTATGTTCATATTTGACGAAAAACCAATAGGAAACGAAATATCGCTATTTTTAATTGCAGGCCTCCCTTATAACCCCCACTCTTGTTCATCTCAGAGAATTTTAATATAGCCTAAAGTCTAAGTTGGGTTAGTAGTAATATACATACCAAGTTTCATAAAATTCGGTTCAGCCTTTTATGCGTGAAAAGGTAACAAACAAACAAACAAACAAATAAACAAACAAACAAACAAACAGACACCAAAGAAACAAATTGCAGTTATGGTGTCTATGACATGTGAAACGAAAAGTTATCGTGAAATTTCGTGAAAAAAATCAATGTACAGACAGAGGTTACAATTTTATATATATATAGATATATATTTGTCTGTTTCCGTTCTAGCGGTCGCAATTTTTGTTTGATCGTTACCAAACTCGATATTTAGTCGTTTTATGTAAAAATAAAGATCAAGTTCGTTAACGGCTGAAATCGGACCAGTGGGAGGGGGGGTTTAGAGGGGAGGATTTTCGAAAATTCGAAATATCTCCGTTACTATACTTCGGATCGAAAAATTGTATAGAATCAATCTTATTGTAAATTACATTTACTATAAATATTGTTAAAACATTTATTCCCTATCTTGAATATTACCCGAGGTATTTGCATTTTTATTAAATTTGGGCCGATAACGGATTTTTGAATTTCCCACCAAAAGAAGTTCGTCCCTTTGCCGTAACTGTTCGGCTCTCGTATGGAGATTTCTCTATAGTATAACTTCACGTGGGAAATCAGCTTAGTTTACGCAACCCCTGCGTGACGGACTTTTCGTTATCTCCTGTGTAGAATCGATGGACATTTGAAGAATTTTTTTCGAAAATCTTAACATGAGTACAACCTTAATAGCTAATTTCCCCTAAGGGTAATCTGCTAAAAAAGATTGCATGGACTTGGGAATATTATTCATAACCCCCCCCCTTTCTATTAATCTGATCTTTTGTTTTGAGTTCCTTAGTCGTTTCGAAATCAGAAATCCAGATAGTTTCAGGATTCAGCGTCAACGTAAACAACGAGGATTGTACCAATCTTTTGTTCTAAGAAAACAAAATTGTGGATCTAACTATGGGAAAATACAATTTATTCCCATTAAGTTCCACACCTTATCTACATCGGGATAACATGTTTTTTTGTTTTATTTTTTTTTTACACTGTTAATTTGTGTAAGCTTGAGATAAAATGAAGCCAATAAAAGCATAATCATTCAACTTCCACCATTACTATTCTTGTTATGAAGCCTCAAGCACCCACTTAAGTAATGACTAGTCAACGTTATCACAAAACTGGTAAAGTGAAGTGTATAACTTAAAAAAGTCCGTCACGCAGGGGCTGCCTAAACTAAGCAGATTTCCCTCGTGAAGTTTAGTAATAAATAGATAGATAGATAAATATACATACTGCTAACACAACAACACCGTGAATAAATACAAACGGAAATAAATGTTTCATCCAATTTCAATAACCTGCCGACAGGAAGCGTTAGGTTAGAAATGTAAACAAACGGGTCGGCCTGCCTCAGACCGGAAAGAATAACAATTACTGAAATATATCTGAATATAACACATTCATTTTATTGAGAACTATTTACTATATCTACTAGTGTAATTTATAATGAGGCAGAATAATTGTTATCTCAATCAATAAAATCTTAGTAGTCCAAAACTTTAAGATGGGGGGGGGCGGGGGTCATCAGGGCATATTTGCATGTATCTCGTATAAAAAAGGTCTCTTGAATACAATTTTTGGTATTTAATCTTCCAATAATGTGATTTATTATGTAGCAGAGTATTGTTTACGTAACATGAGTAGAAGTGGCGGTTTGCTGAAAACTAAAAAATGCAAATATCTCGGTTAATATTCAAGATAGAGAAAAAACATATATAACAATATTTATAGTAAATTTAATTTGCAATATGATTGGTTATATACAATTTTTCGATCCGATGCATAATAACGGAGATATCTCGAATTTTCGAAAATCCCCCCCCTCTACACCCCCCCTCCCTCTGGTCCGATTTCAGCCATTAACGAACTTGATCTGTCTTTTTACATAAAACGGTTAAATATCGAGTTTCGTAACGATCAAACAAAAATTGCGACCGATAGAGCGTTAACAGACAAATGTCCGTTAAAGACGGACAAAAGTCACCGCCTGTCCTCGCCGAAGGGCACTGTGTTCTGTGCTCCTAAATAACGAAGAATAACAAATGTAAAAATCACTAGTTTAACAAGGTTGGTTCTACAACATTTTTCGATCTGGCTCACAATAACAGAAATATTTTAAATTTTCAAATTACTCACCCTCTAAACCCCCCCCCTTATTCCATGTCCGTTTTCAGCAATTAATGGCTATGAACTTTATTGTAGAATTAAAGAGTTTAATTTCGATTATAATATAAATCACCCCACGTATCTTCCTGTATCTCAAGCTGTAAAAATGTCATTTAAAATTAAAATCATTTAGTTTAGAGCGTAAAATCTTAAAATGAAGACGTCACACCAAAAATATTTGCACATATCACACGTAGTAAAAGTTCAATGAAAACAATATTTGGTATTTGAGCCTCGATTAAAATGTTTCATGATATAACGGCTAATTGCTAATATAACATTCGTAGGAGCGTAGAGGTAAAATTGCAAATGGCTATCTTAATATTCAAGATGAAGAAAAAATGGATATTACAACATTTATAGAAAATTAGATTGTTTCTATACAATTTTTCGATTTGACTCATAATAACGGAGATATTTTACATTTCCGAAATTCTCCCCCTCCCCTCTGTGTCTGAGTATAGCCACTAATGAACATGATCTATAGTTTAACATAAAACTATTAAATATCAAAATATTCCATATGTATTGTTACGTTTATTACAGAAATAATAAACATTGATCATTAGAGTTCTTTTGGATTGCAAAAATAAACATACAAGCCTTAGAGTTTTTATCAATGCACAATTTATTTGACAATGCACTTCACACTTGGTGAATTATTCTTAACTACTACTCACTTATCTTCACATAAAAACGGCACTGCACAAATCTTCACATTGTACTGCCCTGAAACTAAAATGCACTGTTCACTAAAGCTGCACTGATCGCACTGTTATTCACTAAAAGTGAGCTGAGAACAAACTAAACTGTCGGGCGATCTGGGCGACTTTTATAGACGGGCGGCGAGATCAAAGAAAAAGGACCCAGATTGGGCTAGATCCCAGACTGACGTCGCCGAGAACGTCCCTGGCGCCATTGGTCGGTTGCTTTCATTTACTTCGTTCTTCCGAAATACGTGATTATCTCTGTGTAATTGTTCTTGTACACAGTTTTCGCAACAATTTATATAACGTTTTGAATGAACCTCATTTTCGTCATCTGGATAGGATCGACGGACATTTGAAGTAATTATTTGAAAATCCAATCATGAGTACAACCTCAATAACCGATTTCGCTTAAGGGTAATATGCTAAAAAGGATTTGAGGGGACATGTAGAAATAATGAGACCCGGCAGACCACTCAGAAAGATGTTACGAGTCACAGAAAGCTAGTTAAGCAATGGAGCCAGGTCTCGGGGGTTTGATAACATGAAAACCATACAGTAAGTAGAATTTGAAACTGAGAAGAGCTATTCGAAATTAAAAAGGACGAAGGCAGAGTCATGATTCACAGTGATTTTTAGTCCCGTTTAGTAAGTAATATCGCATTGATTCACAAGACGTGCAGGATCACAAAGCTTGAATTAAAAATTGTGGACGTTCCTTAAGCTTCGGATGGCTAAAGGAGTAGCTCTTGTTTTACTTGGCCTAGATTGATCAGGCCGGTGCGTGTATATCGTGTGTCAAAGGTCACTGAGTCGCATGATGAGCAGAAGGTATAAAAATTATTTAATTTGCCCTCAGTTGCGGGTTTTTAATTAACTATGAGTTTTAGGGGCGTTGGCTCTCAGCTAAGACCACCCCCTTGTGTATTTCGTGTAGGGTCGTTATCTACTACTTACCTAATGTGCTAGCCGCAAGATACCTCTTCGCCCGGATCAACTTCACTCTCACAAGCCTCGTCATTATTCACTCGGCTTTCTCTTCCACCCCTATACCCCTAATATACACCATTCTTAAAGCAGATTCATCTCCAGCTCCTCATATAGGACCAACAAACCTCATCCCGCCCTTTCCCCCGGCTAGCCTTTGTTTACTCTAAAATCTTCCAACTATCTAAAAAAAAGTCCGTCACGCAGGGGCTGCGCAAACTAAGCAGATTTCCCTCGTGAAGATTAATAATAGATAAACCTACATACTCCTAACACAACACCACCGTGAATATTAAGTGAATAAATACAAACGGTGATAAGAAACCCTGCCGGCGGGAAGCGTCTCAAATGTAAACAACCAGGTCCGCCAACGGCTGAGTGGAAAGATAAACAATAACTGAAACATATCAGAAAATAACATATTAATTTTACTGAAAACAATGTACTATACCTAGTACTGTAATTTATAATGTATCAGAATAATTTTTATCTCAATCAATCAAATGTTAGTAGTCCAAGAATTTAAGAAGGGGGGTGGGGTCACCCATATAAAGGTTGCCCCAACCAAAAGGTGGCGCCGCGAGCTTCAGGATCCGAGTAGAGATCGAAAAACTAAAAAAAAATTCCTCTTGGCATAACCTCGTTCCCCTTCGTTTTTGAGAAAAAACACAAAAAACTTGAAAATTGTTGTGCAAAAAGTGTATTTTTTTTATATAATTATTTAAAATTACCAAACTTTTTGATAAGCTTAATTTTTTAATTTACGATTAGTAAATTTAGAAAACATAATAATTTCCACCTTTCCTTATCAATAACAAACGTCTAGTTTGATGTTTAAACTTAAAAAGAAAGGATTAAAATGGATTACATCATTTTATCCTTTTTGGGGGAATCCAGCCTCGCATTCTCACATTAGTGTGTTTCTAGTACGTTCAGGAAGACCAACAAAATATTCTAATTTTACAATCGCTGAAATACGCGGACATAGTCTACGTCTACGAATTCGCGATGTCAATGCACTACAGAGGGCATCTTGTTACGGATAATATCGCAGACGTATACGCTTGGCGCGGAAAACCCCACACAGAGTGTTTGTTTTATAATACAAAGCAACTTACAGAATGCGTCGAGAGAGTGGGTCCTTCTCATATAATTGCGGCGTCGTGGAAAGCCGGGTTGCGGCAGGATCCGATGGAAGCCCGACCTGAGGCGAGGGAGAAGGATACTGAGGCACTCAATACCAACCCTAGCACAACGTCCGGAGAGCTGCTTCATCTAAGCATACCAAAGACAACACATTTGGCCACATAAGGGCTGACCTCAGGCATGTGTTACCATTACAAAATGTTACAAAATGTTTTAATACCCGCTGATTATTCCGCTCGATTAAATAATTTGTAATGGTACAAAGACAATTGCACAAAGCGATGTAAACTTAAGTTTCGAAAAGTAATCTGGACGTACGAACGACATTTACTCGTGCGGCATAAGGTTAATCAAAGAAACTACCACCTTTGGGCACATCGAACATCCCTCGAGCTGTTAGAGACTTTCCACTACCAGCATGAGTTTTCTGTAAACGTGTGGGTATTTCTTTGTTATAATCTCATACTAGTGATCTCGCTAGCTATATTTTACTGCCTCGATAGCGACTAGCAGAGCCCACGCTGAAAGTATCATCTATTCCTGGAGAAGGACTTACTGCACTTTGGAAGATATCCCTTTGGAAACAAGGCTTTAAAGCTGTACAACTCAGATGGTTTCCTGCAACATTAACGAAGGGCCTACGACTGGTTGGTACATCAACTACCCAGGTCGCTTGGATAGTACGAGGGGGCCGTGTCTTGCCTCCCCCCGGTCTCTGGACTCACCCACTTATTTTCTTCTGGGGGATTCGTGAAAGAAAATGTCTACCGAGAACCCGTCCGCACACAAAGGGATGACCTCATCGAGCGCATCAAATGGATTGCAACCATCTCACCGCATAACAAATTATTAGAGATCGCGTGCGTATCCTGAGATTCGCGGATGTTATGCGTGTATTGTGGGCGGCGGCTAGAGGCCAGCACTACTAACCACATTTACGTTGACGCATTTAGAAATTAATAAACGATGTAATTTTAGAGAATGTAAACCTCAAAATTTTCAGGGTTTTTTTTCTCACTGGCAGATTTATACCCCATATAAAAACTGAAGACATTTATGTTTTCCAAGTAAGAATATTTAATATTTAATTAATTGGCGAGAAAAGGTTTAATCTTTTTTTAATGTTTTAATCTTCAGTTATTGTTCATAATGTTATCTATCTTTAAAATAGGTAATTTTTTTTATACTATGAATATTTTAATAAAAAAGTATTTTATTATTTTTTTCTTAATAAAACATAAATTTTTTTTTTTCCAATTATACCTTTCTGTTAGTATAAAGATTAGAATACAATAGAGACGAAATGGTTGAATAAACATTTATGGGGGGCTATAAAAATTCATTCAAGGATTAATATATCCGCTCTTTACATTGGCCTTAACTAGTTTTGCAAACAACTATTTTTAGTTTTTTGTGATTGTTCTTCCACTTTTCTTTTTCCTCGAAAACGAAGCGAAAACGAGGCATATGCCAGAGGACTTTTTGTTATAGTTTTTGGATCCTCTATCGATCCCTAAAGTTTGGCCGTTTGGTTTGGGGACACCCTGTATATTTGCATGACAAGCAATGGAAAATAATATTTGGTATTTAAGCTATAAATAATGTAGTTTATTATATAACAGAGAATTGTTTATATAACACGAGTATCAGTAGGGGTTTACTGAAGGCTGAAAACTGAAAAATGCAAATATCTCGGTTAATATTCAAGATAGAGAATAAATTAATACTGCAATATTTATAGTACATTTAATTGTCAGTGGGATTGATTATATACACTTTTCCGATCCGACTTATAGTAACGGAGATATTTCGAATTTTCAAATTTCTCCCGCTTTAAACCCCGCCCCTCCCCCTTGTCCGATTTTAGCCGTTAACGAATTTGATCTTTATGTTTGCATAAAACAACTAAATATCGAGTTTGGAAATGATCAAACAAAAATTGCGACCGTCAGAGAGGTGAAAAACAAATATATGTATATACAGTTTTGAGCGGACCTCATTTTCGCCATCTACTAAGTAGGGTCGATGTACATTTGAAGAAAGTTTTCGAAAATTGCGTTATGGGTAGCTCCATAGCCCTTAAGGGAAATCTGATAATAAACAATAGTAAGGGTATTAATTTAACAACTGAAGTGTTTTCAGTCACTATAAAAAACGCAAAAGAAAATAGTAATTTTAAAAAATGTAAACCGTTTTAGAAAAAATGTCTTTATCAAAATACGCCGATAATATATTTAAAAACGTACCATGGTTTAAACTCCCATGTTTTTAAAAAACAGGTTAATAGTCTATGAAGAAATATAATAATTAAAGTACAAATGAAAAATCCATCTTGCAGTAGATGTGATACTGGTTAGTGATTAATAATAAAGCATTCCAAATCCACGTAACACCTAAATGATGATTCAGGATAAAAATAATACAAGCCAGGTACTGTTGTATATGACATGTGTTAATTATCATTCGAGAGGAATATGTACATACGGAAATTAACATGGAAGATAAATTAACAAAAAGAACCAATTAATAATCCTAAACCTAGAGCAAAATTAATTAAAAAATATAATTCTTTTCTGATAATGGAACGAAACAAAACCCTAATTTCAAGTAAATAATAAACATGCCCTAATCATATGATTTTATAAAATATTTTATACTATTTTCAAATAACCTGTAAATTAAATAAAATTCTGACATTTCACAGTAAAAATGAATTTCTCAGGTCACATTAAAAAATTAGGAAGATGCATCCAAAATATTTAGTAAAGATGTATTGTGGAGTTATATTGAAACAACTAAAATTTAAAAGTAATAGCCATCAACCAATGCTACACTTCAAATAGTATTTGTGAATGTAAAACCAAGAATTATAATCTGCAGTTGTTTTCAATCCGTAGTAGGAACCGCATTGGAACGGACTTGAAGCTTAATGTCGCTGAGACCTCCGTCAGATTCTCAGCTAGGAGAAATGCCATGGGCACAAATGGGGGAAACACTCATAAAAATGCCTAAATGGACTGAAACTGTCCAACCGCATGGTGAAAAAAAATTGGATTTCCCATGTGCGCCACGTATTTACATTTACCTCAAAATGTAAACGTTCAATGAGATCAATATTTATAAGGATCAATAAAAAGGCCTTGTCCTCTAGTGATTTTTAATATTATGCAGAGTGAAGATCAATTCACGTAGGAGAAGTTCAATTAAGTCTATATTTGGTATTATGCAGAGTGCACATTCGGAGTCAACGCTCCATCGTCAGTGCCTGCTGACAAACAAAACCTTGAGTCAATTTAACAATCATTGTATGCCCAAAAACAAACTAAAAAAGTCCGTCAAGCAGGGGCTGCGTAAACTAAGCAGATTTCCCATGATAAGTAATGCAATAGAGAAATCTCCATGCGAGAGCCGAACTAGCTTTTGGCGGAAAACACACCCGTTATCGGCCCACGTTAAATACATTTGCAAATATCTCAATTAACATTCAAGATAGAGAATAAACGTATAGAACAATATTTATAGTAAATTTAATTTGCAATAAGATTGGTTCTATACATTGTTTTGATCCGACATATGCAAACGAAGATATTTGGAATTTTCGAAAATCCTCCCCTCTAAACACCCCCTCCCAGTGGTCCGATTTCAGCCGGTTTTTTTTGTTAAACTGTTAACCTTGATCTGTCTTTTTGCTTAAAAACCGTTTTTTAAATATCGCGTTTGGTAATCGATTCATCAAACAAAAAAATTGCGACCCCACCCCGCTTTGAGCGTTTAACTGACACACACACACACAAAACAGCACACACACACATATATTTATTTATATATATATTAATATATCTTTATATATATAAATTTGAACGAGACCTCATTTTCGTCACATCTCCTTGGGTAGGAGCGAATGGACCCATTTGAGGGGAAAATTTTTGGAAAAAATCGCCGTCATGAAGTACGACCTCAATAGCTGATTTCCTTTCTCAAGGGAAAAATCAACTAAAAGTCACAAAAAAAAAAGAGGTAAAAAACAAATAGAAAATTAAAATACTAGTCGACTTAATAAAAAATGAAAAAAAGAAGGTAAGTAAACAACGATAAGCGTTATTTCAACAACCTTTATAAAAACAATAATTAAATTAAAAAAAACTAAAAAAACGACCACAATATCAAGATAGGGAAACATATCACCAGTGGTTGATGTGGGGAAAGGTAAAACTCTTGTGGGGGGGGGGGGTGGAGAAGGGGTGGGAGGTATACGCAGGGGGGGAGGGGACGCCAAATATTTGGTATATTTTTTTTTTTTTTTTTTTTTATGCTTTTCAAATTATAGAGCGTGCTTATATATATAATAGTTGTATATATATATATTAATATATATATATATATATATATATATATATATATATATATATATATAGGTTTACTGAGGGCAGAAAACTATATAATGCAAATATCTCGGTTAATAATCACGACAATGAAAATAAGTACATAACAACATTTATAGTACATTACATTTTCAATAAGATTGGTTTTATACAATTTTTCGATCCGACGCACAATAACGGAGATATTAAGAATTCCGCCCCTCTAACCCCCCCCCTCCCACTGGTCGGATTTTAGCCATTAAAGAACTTCGCCTTTATATAAAACAATTAAATATCGCCATTGGGACACGATTAAACAAAATTTGCGATCGCTAGAGCGGTAACAGACAAATATATATAAAATTTTAAAAGGATCTCATTTTCGTCATCTGCGAGTTAGGATCGATGAGCATTTGAAGAGATTTTTCAAAAATCTCGTCATGAATACAACCTTCCCTTAAGGTAAATCTGCTAAAAAATGAGAAGGGAGCTCAACTGGGTAGCTGGATCAAAAGACTGTCTAGAGCCGGAGCCTGACGAAAATTCCCGAACACTACCGACCGGCGTCGATTGCAATATGTTTAACAAAACTTAATATTCTTACTATAAACTATTACAATACATAATCTATGGTGGCGTCAACATGGGTGGGTAAATGTCTCCATGCATAAGTGTAAATAACAATGCAAATGTCAAATTAGTTTCAAGCATTCTCTCCTAAGAAATAATTTTGAACCACTTAAGTTGACCCTTGGGGATGAAAGGAATTACTTCCCGATTATCTGTATGTCACTAATGTAAATAATGCAACTACTGATTCATAATAAAACACATCAATTAAATAAGTCATGCATTTTCAATAACTATGTCTGACATTTTATACTTTCCGAACAGTAACATTTTACTTTTAATGAATTATTATATTTTTTTAATAATTTCTATATCTGCTAAAGTATATTAATTATTTGACATAGACACGCATCAGCATTTGACAAAATTCATGTATATTCTGTCAAATTTATCAACCTGATATGTGTCATAACATCGACACTAGGAAAATTGTGAATTCCCTGCGCACTAATTTTAGCAGATTTCCCTTAAGGGCAATCACCTATTGAGGTCGTACTCATGACTCGATTTTCGAAATTTTTCTTCAAATATCCATCGATCCTAGCCAGTAGATGACGAAAATGAGACTGTTCAAAACTGTATATATATATATATATATATATATATATATATATATATATATATATATTTATATATATATATATATATAAAGCCGTTGGCAGACCTGCTCGTTTACATTTCAGGCGCTTCCCGCCGGAAGGAGAAAGATTTCTTATTACCGTTTGTATTTATTCACCTAATATTCACGGTGGTTGTGTGTTAGCAGTATGTAGGTTTATCTATTATTAAAACTCACGTGGGAAATCTGCTTAGTTTACGCAGCCCCTGCGTCACGGACTTGTTTTCAAACTTTTTGTTTGTTTGTTACCTTTTCACGCATAAACGGCTGAACCGAATTTTATGAAACTTGGTATGTGTATTACTACTAACCCAACTTAGACTTTAGGCTATATTAATATTCTCTGAGACGAACAGGAGTGGGGGTTATAAGGAAGGCCTGAAATTAAAAATAGCGATATTTCGTTTCCTATTGCTTTCTCAGCAAATATGCACATAACCAAAGTTGTTTATTTTGTTATTTATACTAACTTTTTTTATATAAACTTTTTTCGTATAACGTATTATAAACGAGATATACGCTAAAACCTATAGCGGAAGTGAGCAATTTTATTTGGCACAAACAACTCAACCGAACTAAATAAAACTCACAATTTTATTTGTCACAAAAAACTCAAACGAACTAAACCAAACTCGATATGTGATTTAATACTACGATTTCCTTATAATAAGCCATACTATCATTTCTAGGGACGGGCAGGAGTGGGGGTTATAAGGGAGGCCTGAAATTAAAAATAGCGATATTTCGTTCCCTATTGGGGTTTCGGCAAATATGCACATAACAAAAGTTGTTTATTTTGTTATTTAGAGAAACTTTTGTCATATACACTATCGTTATATACCGAAGTATAAAGGCGTTATATGTTAAAAATGATAGCGGGAGTCAATTTTATTTGGCACAAAAGACTCAACCGAACTAAACCAAACTCGGTGTGTGAATTAGTACTAACGCCTTCCATATAATAAGCCATACTAACATTTCATGGGACGAGCAGTAGTGGGAGTTATAAGAGAGGCCTGAATTTACAAATTTTATTATTAACAAATCCACAGAAACGACGGGTAATAACCCTAAACACTGGGACGGGTAAATGTCAAAATATTGTGCAAAGTAAAGCCTTGCCAAAAAAATACCATCACTATCCAGCCTCAAACGAATTCCCGGGCGTAGCCGGGTATCTGAGCTAGTATATATATAAAATTGTAACCTCTGTCTGTACATTGATTTTTTTCGCGAAATTTCACGATTACTTTTCGTTTCACATGTCATAGATCTTTCGTGTCTGTTTGTTTGTTTGTTTGTTACCTTTTCACGCATAAACGGCTGAACCGAATTTTATGAAACTTGGTATGTATATTACTACTACCCCAAATTAGACTTTAGGCTATATTAATATTCTCTAAGACGAACAGGAGTGGGGGTTATAAGGGAGGCCTGAAATTAAAAATAGCGATATTTCGTTTCCTATTGTTTTTTCAGCAAATATGCACATAACAAACGTTGTTTATTTTGTAATTTAGAGTAACTTTTGTTATATGCACTTTTGCCGTATACGGAAGTATAAATGAGTTATACGCTAAAAACTATAGCGGGAGTCCACAATTTTATTTGGCACAAAAGACTCAACCGAACTAAACCAAACTCGCTATGTGAATTAGTACTAACGATTTCCTTATAATAAGCCATACTAACATTTCTAGGGACGGGCAGGAGTGGGGGTTATAAGGGAGGCCTGAAATTAATAATAGTGATATTTCGTTTCCTATTGCATTTTCGGCAAATATGCACATAACAAAAGTTGTTTATTTTGTTATTTAGAAAAATTTGCTCAACACTTCTTTTCATTATGAACTACCAGGTACCTCACCTGAAAAAGTTAATTCAGATGTATGCCTATATTTTCTCCTTAATAATTCAAATCGTTGCATAATGCACAGGAGGCGGGAAATATGACAATATGCAGGACAGTGAAGTCTTACATAAAAAAATAATTTTATTATTAACAAACGCCAACAACGGGCGTTAACCCTAAACACTAGAACGGGTAAATGTCAAAATATTGTGCAAAGTAAAGCCTTGCCAAAAATATACCATCACCATTCAGCCTCAAATGAATTCCCGAGCGAAGCCGGGTATCTGAGCTAGTATATATATATATATATATATATATATATATATATGTCTGTTCCCGCTCTAGTGGTCGCAATTATTGTTTAATCGTTACCAAACTGGTATAAGTCGTTTTATGTTTAAAAAAAAAAGATAAAGTTCGTTAACGGCTGAAATCGGTCCAGGGAGAGGGGGGTTTAGAGGGGAGAAATTTCGAAAATCCGAAATATCTGTTACTATACGTAAGATCGAAAACTTGTATAGAATTATTGCTAATTAGATTTACTACAAATATTTTTTTATACATTTATTCTCTATCTTGAATATTAACCGAGATATTTGGATTTTTCAGCCTTTAGTAAACCCCCACTTCTAATAATGTTACATAAACAATACTCTATTATATAATAAACCACATTATTCGAAACAAAAATACCAAATATTGTATTCATTGAACTTTTACTTTGTGAGATATACGCAAATACTACAGTATAGAAATACTGTATATCTCCCCCCCACCCTTCTTTTGTTCTTGGATTATTAAAATTTGTGAGATTGAGATAAAACTGATTCAGATTCATTACGAATTACAGCATTAGCTTGGGTGAATACTTTTCAATAAAATTGATATCTTATATTCAGATATATTTCATTAATTTTTTTTCTATCTGTTCAGAGCTACGAGGTTGGCTGGCCTGTTGGCAATACAGCCGTTTTCCGTTGTAGAGATCATTAACTAGTAAATTGAGTGAAGGATTTCTCATTACCGTTTGAATTTATTCGCTTAACATTCACGGTAGTGTCTGTTACCAGTCTATAAATTTATCTATTGTAAACCTTCGCGTGGGAAATCTGCTTAGTTTACGAAGTCCCTGTGTGATGGACTTATTCCTCTAGCGTCCAGCATTTCAGGAGAAACGACAATTATCAGTTATAATTACTAGAAGCGACAATTCTGCAGTAATATTTTATAAGTACCATTCCGTATAGTCCTTTGTACAATATTCTCCCAACTTCCCATGTGATGGGCGCTCGAAAAGGTTTTTTATAAATTCTCTACTCCCCTCTCCCTCCCCACCCCCATTATTGAAGTACATGTCGATGCGATGCACATGATGCGTAATAATGCTCTTTAAAATACATCAGTGCAATGCCCTTGATGCGTAATAATGCTTTTTAAAATAGCAGCATTAGTATTTCCGAATCCCGAAATGGTGGAATATGGATGGTCGAAGTCGGTATTTTAAAACTCCACCCCTATACGAGATACAATTTGCGGAAATCTAGTGGAGCATTATTTGAACAACGTGATATCATTGTTGTAGCTACTTTGTGGTTTCCCATATTATTGAGGGTCTCTCCGAGATTATTTCTTTAAGTCACACAGCAAACGTCTTTACTCCATACAACTATGCTTTTCTCCGCAGTTGGAAAATCCTTATCAGTAATGCTACAGAAAGTTATTGTCCTGCGTTATCTCTATCTAGCTTTAATTAATATACTAAGTCTATGCACATTTGAACCCTAACGTTTCATAGACTCCCATAAACGCTATACCTTTCTTTAACTTTACTGTTAAATGCAAACGTGCAACACATAGCTCAATTTTCACGAAAGCAGTCCACTAAATCGGGGTCCTCAAATAAAAAGTCTGTCACACAGGTGCTGCGTAAACTAAGGAGATTTCCCACGCGAAGGTTTACAATAGATAAACATACATACAAGTAATGCTACCGTAAATTTTAAGTGAATAAATACAAACGGTAATGAGAAATCTTTCAGTCAATTTACAATACAAGTTAATAATCTCTACAACGAAAAACGGCTGAATTGTAAACAAAAAGACCAGCCAACATTGTAGCGTTGAATAGACAGATAGACCGGAAAGACAAACAATTAATGAAATACATCTGAATATAACATATTAATTTTATTGAAAATAATTTATTAAAGCTAGTGCAGTAATTTGTAATAAATCAGAAACAGTTTTATCTCAGTCTCTCAAATTTTAGTAAGAAAGGGGGGCCCCCATTAAACAGAACGTATTTGCATATATCTCACAAAGTAAAAGTTCAATGAAAACAATATTTGGTATTTAACCTAGTAATGAAATGGTTCATAATACAAGAGGTCATTGTTAATATGACATGAGTAGAAGTGGGGGTTTGCTGAAGGCTCAAAACTGAAAAATGCAAATATCTTGGTTAATATTCAAGATAGAGAATAAATGTTCAATTTGCAATAAGATTGGTTCTATACAATTTTTCGATCCGACGTACAGAAACGGAGATACTCCGAATATTTGGAAACCCCCCCCCCACTCGTCCGATTTTAGCCATAAACGAACTTGAACTTTCTATTTACATAAAACGTTTAAATATCGAGTTTGGTAACAATCAAACAAAAATTGTGACCGCTAGAGAGTTAACAGGCAAATACATACATATATATATATATATATATATATATATATACAGTACGTCATAAATAATATAAAATCGATTTGTACTGCAACAGTTCCATTATGTTGTGTGCGATTGCCTATAATGTTTTTCCAGCCGTGCGTATGACGCGCCTCGCGCCTCTATACCGGAAGTAAGTTTAAATACCCTTTCCTCTCAGAGGGGTTAAAACATTAGTAATTTTAAAACTATTTAGTATTAACTGAACTAAAAAAACACTTTAGCCCAGGGTAAGACTAGCCATTTTCGTTCAGCAACGAAAGTGTTAATGTTTTGGATCATAAAGGCATTCTATGCCTAAACTATAAATATAAACCTAGGCATGCGCCTTTAGAGCTAAAACGTAATCATTCTGGAACTAATGAAATAGTTAATAAAAACCATCAATGGCATGGAAGTATATTTTCCATTTTAAAATAAATGTCGGTATCGACGGCTGTAGAATTTCTACAGAGCAGGATGGCATGGCTCTAAGGTAGACTGACATTTAGATTGGGAATTGGGATTGGGGGGGGGGGGGTATGTATAAGACGACACCTTATCGGCCTTATCATACAATGTTACTGCCTCAAGTCACCTTTATTAGGGGGAATTCAAGAAAACCCCTTGAAAAGAAATTAACATTCGAAATTAGGCGTGACTAAATAATAAAAACATTTGAAGAAGCAGCTCTTGGAGTTCTGTTTTGATCCAGTTGGCTCGAGCGTAATAGAAGGTCGTAAAACAAGAAAATTTAGTTCGAACAGATTAATTTCTTTATTTAAAGATACCTGAATGTTTGGTTTAATTATTGTACAATTTATAGTTACTTATTTTTCTTAGATGAAGTTAGTAATAATATTAACAAATTTCGTCATGCAGAGGCTGCGTAAAATAAGCAGATTTACCACGTGCAGTACAACACAACTGATTTCATCTGACCAAATACTGTGTATTCCTAAGTAAAAATAGACTAGAAGAAGGGGGGTTACTCTTAACTCGCTCAATATATAAGTTACGAATAAATGTACTGAGCAACAACTGTGGAGCATCAATATTTTAAAAAGTCCATCACGCAGGGGCTGCGTAAACTAAGCAGTTTTCCCACGCGAAGGTTTACAATAGATAAATATACATATAGGTAACACTACCGTGAATGCTCAGTAAATTTACAATACAAGTTAATAATCTCTACAAACAAAGCGGCTGAATTGTAAACAAAAAGGCCAGCAAGCCTCGAAGCGCTGCATAGATAGACCGGAAAGACAAACAATTAATGAAATATATCTGAATATAACATATTAATTTTATTGAAAACAATTTACCAAAGATAGTGCTGTAGTTTGTAATGAATCATAATCAGTTTTATTTCAATCACTCAAATTTTAGTAATCCAAAAACAAAAGAAGGGGGGGGGGGGTTCAACAGAACGTATTTGCATATATCTCACAGAGTAAAAATTCAACGAAAACAATATTTGATATTTAGGCTTCGAATAATGGGGTTTATTATATAAGAAAGTATTGTTTATGTAACACTAGTAGAAGTGAGGGTTTACTGAAGGCTGAAAACTGAAAAATGCAAATATCTCGGTTAATTTTCAAGATAGAGAATAAATGTATATAACAATAGTTATAGTACATTTACTTTTCAATAATATTTATTCTATACACTTTTTCCATCCGACTTATAGTAACGGAGATATTTCAAATTCTCAAAATTCTCCCCCTCTAAAATCCACCCTCCCCCTGGTCCGATTTCAGCCGTTAACGAACTTGATCTTTCTTTTTACATACAATCAAACAAAAATTGCGACCGCTAGAGCAGTAACAGACAAATATATATAGATAAATAGATAGATAGATATATACAGTTTTGAATGGGCCTCATTTTCGTCATCTACTAGGTAGGATTGATGGACATTTGAAGAAAAATTTCGAAAATTCCGTCATGAGTACGACCTCAATAGCAGATATCCCTTAAGGGGAAAAAGATTGATTAATCGTTTTCGCTCCGACTCATAATAAAAGAGATATTTTAAAATTTCGAAACCCCCCCCACCCATTCCTGGTCCTGGAATTCAGCCATGAACGAATATGAATATCAGAGTTGAATCAGACGGTTAAATACTGAGAATGGTCTGGATCAAATAAACATTTCCGAGTAAAGACCGGAAAATCTTAATTGATACGCCAGATCACATTGGCAAGTATCACACAGTAAATATTTGATGAAACCAATATTTGGTATTTCAGCATTGAAAAAGGTGGTACATGATATAACAAAATATTTTTCATATGCCACGAGTAAGAGTTGGGGTTTCCTGAAGGCTGAAAATTAAAATATATTTCGGTTAATATTCAATATACAGAAAACATGCACATAAAAACATTTATAGGCCATTAAATTTACAATGATATTGGTTTCAAACGATTTTTCGATCCGACGTATATTAACGGAGATATTTCGCATTTACGAAATTTCCAGCTTCTAAACCCCATCTTCTACTGGTTCGATTTCAGCTATTAATGTTTAAATATGTAGTTTCGTGACGATTAAACAAAAATTGCGACCGCCAATATATATATATATATATATAAAGAAAACAAATTAAGTTCCCCCTTTTTTTGGGGGACCTATCAAGGCCAGCCTCCTTATCTGCCTTATTTAAGGGAATTATTTCCCTTTTAAGTCATATTATGTAAATATGCTTTTTGTTGAGGAAGTTAATAAGGGTGCAGCTTAAGTCAAACTTTATACGATATAAACGGGAATTCTCTATTATTATGGACGCTTCTAGAACATTGGTTGTCATTTTTCTTATTTCTTCCGTCTTTATATTAAGATCTTGAAGATATTTCGCAGTTGACTTGGGTATAACTCCACTCGATCCAAACAGTAACCCTTCAACTGCCCAATTTTCTATAATGTATTTTTCTTTAAAATGTGGATAACATTGGGTGTAGATGCCTATTTATTTTCTAAATTTACTTCTTCTTGTTGTTTTTTACTTATTTAGAATCGGGTTAAGCGTTGACCTTTATCTCACATGGCAAACCTAGAGTGGCGAGTTCGATTCTCGCCTGGGCAAAGGAAATTATTTAGTGACGGAATTCATTAAATTACATCTTAAAATCCCACCCTGGCTAGAAAAGGGTGGTAACCTGTAGATAACCCGTCCCAATTAGCCTGAGTTGCAAAAAGTGGACGTTAATAAATAATAATAATAATTATTTCGAATCTTACTTATTAGATCAATAATTATACCCTTGTCTTCTTTTCTTGGAATGACAAAATATTGGCTCTTCTAATGGACCCACCTGATGAAGTACAACCGACTTCCTCATATATTCCCCACTCTGAGTGGTATATATATATATATATATATATATATATATATATATATATATATATAGATATCTAGACGGAGCTCATATTCTTCATCTCCTGGGGAGGATCGATGGGCATGTGAAGAAAGTTTTCGAAAATCGCGTTATGATTACATCCTCAATAGGGAAACCTGCAAACAAGACATAGCTTTAGGGCGAGAAGAATTAAACCGAAATTCAAATGGTCATGCCAATAAATATGTAATGTGTGTTATAATATTTCCTGATTAAAAAGAACGCTTCACTCCATGCTTTTCCTCAGTAATCATTTTCGATCCCAGAATGTTTAAATATGTATGTATTTATTCAATCTGTCAATTGCCATCCCTTAATTATTGGTCCTTACTAACATATACTCGACCACAATAAAGATCGAGAGAGGAGTTACCCAAGGAGAGAATGGCTCACCAAAAATGTTTATAGCTGCACTTCAAGGAATAGTGGATGAATGCAAATGGGAAGGAAAAGGTATTAGAATTGATGGAGAATGGTTAAACCATTTAGAATTTGCCAATGATCAAGTCCTTATTGCATCATCTTTGGAAGAAGTAAAAGAAATGTTCAACGAAATAGAAGCAAAGGGTATGAGTATTGGTCTAAAAATTAATATGAAAACATGCCAGCTTGTGGTTGTCAATACGGAAATAGAACTCGGAAGATAGTCTCGAGATCCGAGGACAAGTAATAAAAAGTACAGAAGATATTATATACTTTGGACAAGTAATAAGTACGAGGGGACAGTGAAAGGTAATCCTGTAATGAGTTAGCCTGGGCCGGAAGGCTTTCTTAAGAAGTAGAATGCTTATACAAGAGTAAGGCAGACAATAAACTAAAAAAGAAACTTTGGAATTCCACATTATTTCCTGTCCTAACATATGGGTGCAAAATCTGGAGATTGACAAAAAAAGATATCGAAAAGACACGTACAACACAACGAAGTATGGAACGATATATGTTCAGCATTAGTAAAAAAGAAGACAGAACGAAGAGCTGGATTAGAATAAGGACTGACCTGGAGGGCATTGCTAAATGTTTCTTTCTAAGGAAATGGAAATGGGCAGGACATATGATAAGAAGGCATGAGGATAGTTGGACCAAGAATATCATAGACTGGTCACCAAGAGAATATAAAAGAAGCAGAGGCAGACCAATGAAAAATTGGGACGAAGAGAAGGGCCGCACTTGTGGTGGAGCAGCATGGACTAGAGTGGCTTACTATAGAGAGGAATAGACGCGTCTCGGGAATGCACACTACCAGCAATGGACCCAGCAACTATTAAAATAAAATATAAAACACCAAAATAAGGATATACTCTATCTCAAAAATCCCTAGCTAGCGCTGATTTTGGTCAACCAATCAAAAATGTTTGCTTATATTGTAACTGTATTTTTAATGTTTATTTTCTGTGTATATAATATGTAAATATTAAGTGTAAATTTTATAGATGAGCAAATAAAGGATAATTATTATTATTATATATACTAAAACATACACTTTCTCAACTCAGTTCAGTTGAGGAGTTAATTTAGTCATTCGCAATGATCTTTTTCGAAAATAAGATGGATTTGGGCTGAGATAGGGAAAGGCGACTGATCGAAACGGACTTGTCGAGGAAGAGTTAGAAAGGGTGGGCGAAGAGTGAGTTTGCGAATCGGCCGCGAGATGCCAGTAGTTGCCGGGGAACCCTTTCACCACCCCCTTCAACCCCTAAAATCTCGCCTCCTAGCAACCCCTTACTCCAAGATTTTTAATTTCTCAATGAGTTAGCACGCAATGACGAAAACTGTAACAAACTTTACTTTACTGATGCTATATGCAATTCATTCGGACAGGAGTTGATAACTTGGGATTCGATCTGTGTTAGTACTGAAGACTGCCTCGCAAAGTTCTGCATGAACTAAACCGATTTACAACGTCCCTGGTAGCCTCACTGATCATATTACATAATACAAGTATCTAATTCTCCCATAACAAAATGCTAGACTTAAAATTGCCGGCGGATATGAGTTGTTCACTGATGCCGTTACTTGCAAGAATAGGTTTCTGACTAACTGCTACCTGATAAGAAAGATATAGAAATAACTCGGCCAATATTCCAGTTGGAGACAAATGGATAGAACAAAAATTTTGACGACACCTCTTTGTCAAAAAGTTTGGTTAACTAAATTTCCACCCATCGCATAATAACACAGATATACGTAATTTTGTATTTTACTCTTCCCCTAAACCTCGACTCTTCCTCATCCAATTTTGAAATTACCGAACATGATCATTAGTTTTACACGATCCGAATAAACATAGTATCGTAACTATACATCAAATAAAAATTGAGGCCATTTGGTAACTAGGATGTTCATTAATCAAATCGCACATTCGTTTATGTATCTCATATATATTAAAGATCCGATAAAAATAATTAGTGGCATTTACCTTCGGATATTCTATGGTTCGTTTCGTAATATGGATAATTGTTAATATAAGATGGAGGGGGTGGGGGTATATGTAAGGCTTAAAACTGAAAATCCCATTAATTTTCAAGTTATGAATAACGTAGACAATATATTTTTAACAAGGGCCGTTACATGGCGTCTTTGGCCCATCTCATAATAAAGACCAATACTCAGAGCCCCTTATCTAGACCTACACCAGATTCGGTTTAAGCCGTTACCGAAGTTGATTTTTAATTTTACATGAAACGTTCTAACACCAACTTCAGTGAAGATCAAAACAGAAATAACTGTAGCTAATAATTATAAATACATATCACTTACCCTTATACATAAGAGCTAGTCATATAATTTTGTTCCTTTAAAATAAAAAGCTAGGGTTAAAAAAAAAAGAAATTGCGATTGGCATCAAAATGTATTTTCACATGTAAATGTGCATACAAAATGTATCTTTACCTTTCGGTTGACGATGTGACATCTTCACACATGCATGATAATTTTCTTATGTCACTCATTCCACTGCGTTCTCATAGCTGAGGAGTAATTATTTTTCAAACTTGTTCGGGGCTTAAGAGAGCCGTGTCTTCAAAATAATAGTCCTTCATTTATCTAGTCGACGAATTCACTCCAAATAATGAAACTCCTTTGGAGCTGCTTGTCCAGATCAATTAATTTCATTTCTTTCATGTGCCTCTCAGTCTGTCAATTACGTTGACATTAATCCGAGAAAATTGGATTTTACGAGAAAACCCGGTTATTTTCCTCGATAAAATGTAATTTAAATTGATTCGTTCAGGAAAGTCACCTGATTTCTACAAAAAAAAAATGATTCTTCTTATTCTGGACCCAATATTCTTATATGTCCTTCATAGTTTAATGACAAGGGTCGCCAATGAAACACATTTCTTTTCGCTCAAACATTATTCACATTGCTCTCTTACGTTCGCTGTGAAAGTCCCTTCCTCACTGGGGAGGTCGTTGATACTGAGATTCCCGAAGCAGGTGCTAATTATCTCGTGGGTAATTAAACCACGAAACATGTAGGGCAATGTGAATAAAGTTTTCGCGGGAAAAAATGTGTTTTATTGGTGACCCTTGTCATTAAACTATGAAGAAGATATATATTTAGCTAAATTATGTCAAACGTTTACTTGATATAAGGTTGTAAAATATAATTTCTTTCATAAAGTACTAACGTACCTACAGTATGATAAAAATAAATAAAACAGTATTTAAAAATTATTGTGAAGAACCAATTTCGTGTGTGGATGTTACAAATACATAATGAAGTAATCCTAATATAGGAACAAAGATTTCTTTTAGCAGAGAAACTTATTAGCATATAAGTATACAAAATAGGTTTTTCACTGGCACATGTGCAGTGTATTTCATATCAACTTTGTAGATTCTATGTGGCCAAAGGTGGTTCTGCCTAGGGAGCGGTATATAAGGAGAAATATACCGATCTGATCATGCGATATAACCAGTACCTGAGATTTGAAAAAAATAACGGGGGTTGCACGTCCAGTTGATCACTCGCTATTTAAAAAAAAACCCTGATCACGAATCCCTCGAGTCTCACTCGGGAGCTGCTAAGGATCTTAAAGGTATATAATGGCAACCATATATATATATATATATATATATATATATATATGTTTGTGTGTGTGTGTGTGTGTGTGTGTGAGTGTGCTCTGTGTATATGTGAACATTTTGAGCAGGCGACGTACGGAAGTGCCGTGCCAGGTAGATTTTCATTAATCTAATACAAAAATATTATGTGTCTCACCAATTCAGATATTTTATTTATTATTTTATTCCAACTTGTGAATATCATTCTGGTGAAATCGTCTTTGTTTAATGTTATATGTAGAAGGCCAATTTTAGCCTTAAATCAATACATCAATTCCATACTTTATCATAATTAATCTTTAATCTCAAGAAAAACAAAAGCTTGTTATAATTTTTCTCACTAGTATTTTGGGAACCAGAAATTTTCTACACATTTTTTGATGAAGTAGAAGTGGTTAATACTTGATCCTGCGATCACCCTCACTTCAATTCACTTAAACTTAATTCTAATTGTTTGTTTGTATTAAATAGAGGGAGTCCGTAGTGCAATAGGGGAAACAAATAGAGAAAGTAAATAATGATTTAGAGAAAAACGAAGTAATTTTTGGCATGTAAGTAGTACTCTTCGACAGTAATAAATTTAAAACGATTAAAAAGAAACAATGTCATATAGAAAGACTTCTCAAATTTATTAAGCATCTAAAAAACATTGGATCCATACTTTTGGGAAATAATATTGGTGGGACTAAACATATTGAGGGCAACAATCTATCACTAAAATAATCTCGTATTTGATTATGAACAAGGGGTAAATCAACTGTCTGAGCCGGTGCTATATAAGCTCAAATATCATCAAAAAGGCCTCTCATTATTTCATGACTACAAGACCATTCGTAGGTTATTGCATGTCTCTAAAATATTGTTTTAAATATCTATTATGAAGTGAGATAAGCATTAGATTGTTGGAGACGATAGTATTCTTGCAATTATCTGTTGCTAATGGAAATGTGGGCTAGAGGGGCGTAGGCTTCCTCACCCCTCTTCGTGAGATCCTTTCATGACACTCTCCTATCACGAATTTGACAAAAGTCACGACTCTCTTTCACTTACTCTCCCAATCACACTCGGTCTCATCGATTGACTTATTTTAATTCGTCCCCGAAATAATCCTACCTATGAAATAAACGTTAGACCTATTTATCTTCCAAAAATAAACCAGCTACCTGACAGTCACAATGTGCAAAGCACTAATTTCAACCAATAAAGAAAATTCCGTCTGTTAGGAATACGTGTGAAATTTAAAATTGAAAGTTAAATTTAGAAGCTTCAAAGTACCTACTCCCTAGATCGGAGTAGTTAAATCCTTTTAGGTGGCTTTTCGAAACAACTATCATTCGTAAAATTATGGAATCCTTAAAGTCTTTAAAATTACAGAACACACGAGATTTTATTATACATAAATCTATTTTTAAAACATAAATCCCTAAAGTTGTTATGCTCGTAGTAAAGGAACTAGATCACCTGTCAAAACGAAATTATTTTCTAAATTACAGAAACGAACTAAACCTTTAATTTGATAACGCAAGGGATGAAAATGGTTAAAGGGAAGGCATTCTTCTTTAGTTTATGAATGTAAAATAAATATGAGTACATATTCGAATTCTTTTTAAAACCTTTAATGGAATAAAGGGAGTATGAGTGCAGATCCGTGAAGATTAATATCGGAATGTTCTAAACAAATTTCTTTCTTAAGGTGATGGATTTCGTAAGACATTGAAGAGAACAAACCTATTAATCGATTTATTTAATCAATTTAAGCAAAGGAGTTCCTCAAACTTTTAAAGCCAAGATATTTCTTAAATTGCCTTTACGTAGAAATCCTTTAAGATGACAAATCAAAGAAATCCTTCTTTAAAGCATACTACTAAAGCTTGTTTCAACAGTTCTCTAATAAAATAATTGTAGACCACTAGCTGTTAGTGTACTAGCATCCTTTAAGCCGATTATTCTAGTATCTATTATTCCAGAAAATTAATAGCATTTGCTTTCATTTTAACGTTTTCGGGAAATTACAATAATAAAATTAAGTCATAGACCGTTTCGGATTAGTTATTGAGCTCAAATATTAAATCATATAAAGGTTTACCCATCATTATAAAAGTAGATATTTCATTTTTTCCCGTATTAAAGACAGCCTCCAACAAAGTCCTTTTGGGACAAATAAATATAGATAAAAAAAAGCTTAATGCAGAAAGGTAAAGCCATTAAAAAATACATTATGATCAGACTGATAGTGAGTATAAGGCCCCGCTAATTATGGACATGAAAGGTTTGCGTGCAATGCACATAAACAATACACAGATAATTTAAGGAAATCCTGTCAGCGTTTCATTACGCAATGACCGAGAATGAAATTCCAGCGAGGTGACAAACGATGCACTGTAGTAATCGATAAGAACACATTTAAACATGCACTGTTACCCCGGTGGACCTTTTGAGATTCAACGAATTATTAAATTCACTCTCTGATTTCCGACAGAGATGTTTTTTCATTTCTGCTCAAAAATAGGTTCAAAACTGTCCATACGCCGCAATTAGAACTCAACACGGCTGGCTTTCCATATTTAAAAGCTTACTGAATTTTTAAATAAAAATACATTCGATGCTGAACTGTTTTTGAGTGTAAATCTACGTCAGTTAAGTACATAACACGTGTATTACATATAAAGTTCTAATCACGTATGTTTCCTTAATTGCAAGTACTGCATATTTTAGCATTCCCTTATTGATATGCATCATTAATCGGACTTGTTATTCGTAAAGGAATTAGGCAGGGTTTTTAAACTACATGAGCAACGCATATCATTTACATTAAAAAAGAACGAATAATTCTGAAATTGGAATGTTCTAACTCTTCTTTTGGCTCTTTCCTGCAATATTTAACACTGTAATTAATATATTGACAAAAGAAAAGCATATTAAACTATGTTGAATATTGATTACTTATGACACATATTTTATTATTTGAATATGGATTTAACTTTAGTAATCACAGATACACCAGGCTTGGGAAAAAAAGACCTAAGGTAACCAAAGTAAATAAAAATGATCGAAATTATTGAAGCTCAAATATTCATTCACAATCATAAGAGAGTTAATTATATTATATAAACATGTTTAGAAATAGAGTAGATTGTCTAAATTGGATGCAGCAATGTCTTCAGATTCCATAATTAATGCGAACTACTGTTAAATCCAAAAATATAAGCAAGAAAGCATAACCTGCATTAAGCTTACCTGTAAAAAATCTTTAATATGTACTGTTTCAAACCTTCGTAACCCCATAAGAGGGACTTCAGTTTACATACAAACTATTCAAATATTATATTTCATTATGATAAATAGCATTTTTTTATTGATTTTAAAATTTTAATGGAAAATATAAAAATAAAATATAAAATGGTTAGCCATACGAGTTAAAGCCTTGAACTTTATCTCACATGGTAAACCTAGAGTGGCGAGTTCGATTCTTGCCTGGGCAAAGGAAATTATTTAGTGACGAAATTCATTGAATAACGTCCTAAAATCCCACCCTGACTAGAAAAGGGTGGTAACCTGTAGATAACCCGTCCCGATTAGTCTAAGTTGCAAAAAGTGGACGTTAATAAATAATAATAATAATAATAATAAAAGAAGAACCCAAAAAGTAAAAAAAGTATTTACAATTAAAAAATAATAAAGGATAATTTATCCCAGTAAGTAAATAATATTATATTCTAAAATGTGTTTAGTTCGCGGTATCTTTATAATTGAAGTAGATAATGTTACTTAGCAAATTTATACAATCATAATATAATACTTGAAGACTAACAAACCATAAAGGAATATAATTTTGTAATTGTTCTTGAATTTCCTGCGTCAAGCTTCATTCATAAATTGTGTATTTTTTGCATTTACAGGTACCTGAGCCCGACGTTTAAGTCAATAAATATAAGACTTCGTATTTTCTCAGCCGTGTTAGTAAGTGCGTTAGAGGGTATTGATTTTCGGTGCATGAGTTATTAGTTTTGGGATTTGTATTGAATAATTTTAAACGAAAACTATTTTGTAGAATTCCGCTTCCTTTACCAGTTAGTTATCCTTGCTTCTCCTAATGAAAGTTACTCTAATAAACCTAAAATATTGTAATTTGCCACATTTTTACTTTTGGAGATTCATTGATTGTTTCATTAATCATATAATCTTATGTAATCTATCACATTTACAATAGATAATGATTCTTCACTCAACTACTATTTATGAAGAGGAATAGTAGATACTTGTAGCCACAACAAATTATAGTTATTACTTACAAAATGTGACTAACATTTAAAAACATTTGGGAGTTGCACAAACTCACATATAAATTTATATATACTGCTCAAAAATGAATAGGGATATTGGCTGTATTGTGGTATTTATGAGGCCTAGCATTTTTATTTTAATTATAAATATCACTAATATTTATTATAAATTATTGTCTTTTTCCTCATAAAAAAGAAATTTAATTTAGGTCGATTTAATTAAAATTAATAGGATAAGAAAAAATAGCCAATATCCCTATTCATTTTTGAACAGTATATATACACACATATCAAGTGAGAAGGAGGGGTGAGGCTCACATAAATTTATCTTAAAAAGTAAATTTTCAATGAGAACAATATTTGATATTTAGGCTTCAAAAAGCGTGCTTCAATATATATATTGTTAAAATGGCATGAGTAAGAGTGGGAGTTTACAAAAGGCCTGAAACTGAAAAATGCGAATATCTTGGTAAATAATCAAGATATTGAAAATACGTACATAACAAAATTTATAGAACATTACATTTTCAGTACAATTGGTTTTGTACAATTTGTACAATTTTTCGAACCGACTCATAATAACGGAGATATTTCGATTTTTCGAAATTCGCCTCTCTAACCCCCCCCCTCCCACTGGTCCGAATTTAGCCATTATCATTCTTTTTACAAAAAAAAAAAGTCTAAATATCGAGTTTGGTAATGATTAGACAAAACTTGCGACCGGTAGAGCGTTAACAGACAAATGTGTGTGTGTACATATATATACCAGTTTTGAAGGGACCTCATTTTCATCATTTCCTGGCTAGGATCAATGGACATTTGAAAAAAATTTTCGAAAATCGCGTCATGAGTACAACCTCAATAGCTGCGTCAAGAGTCGTATTATCAACAAGATAAACGTAGACACAGTCCAGTTATCGTTAATGTGCATTATTCCTCTTTCTGCAAGACCCATTCTTTCGAGAAATTCCGTGAAATCATTGATTTATGCTCTAACTATGTCCTTTGTCAAAGCCCATGGTTTATGGTAGTATTCCTCAGGTTAGTCGTGTGAGTTAAAGCTTTGGCCCTAATCTCACACAGTAAACCTAGAGTGACGAGTTCGATTACCGCCTGGGTAATAGGAATTTATTTAGAGGGGTAATAGGAATTTATTTAGTGGGGAATTCATTTAATAAAATCTTTAGGCCCACCCTGGCTAGAAAAGGGCGGTAGCCTGTAGATAACTCGTCCCAATTAGCCTTAGTAGTAAGAATGAGACGTTAATAACTAATAAAAAAAAGTACTAATCAAAACGGATAATCTACATGTTTATCACTATTTTTCAGCTATGGGATGACGAATGTTTTTAAGTAGTGAGATCACCACTTAATGAATTCCTACTTCCCTGTTCGGGAAAGAAACTCACATTTCGAGGCGAATCTTGAGTTGCCCATGTTATAGCCCCTACCTTGTCTCTGATCTCCATCATAATTTTAGCTCCTTCAGCTTTCCAAATTTGTGTTCAGGAGTTTTTATTTATTTTTTGGAATTTTGATATATTTTTAAGTTATTCCAATGTTTTAATTCACTACACGCACTGCTCGGGAAGTATATTTCAAAATGAAAGGACTATATTTTTAAACCTTTGGAGTAACGGAAATTAATCTCAGGTATTTTTATTAAGCATGCTAGATTTAGCAAATGCATTGTAAAACTTCAATTCAAATTGCTATATTTAATCGAGTTGCTATTAATAACCAAAACTTTTAAACAATATCCCTATGTATCATGTTTCAAATTATTTGTCAGCCTATCTACTGAACGATAATGCAAACTTTGAGATGAAAATCAGATCGTTATATCTACGCGATGTAGTTTCTTCTAGAGCTATGAAGGTTATGCAGCTCTTTTCTATGTCTTTTCAACGATGCTGATTGGAATTGTCGATGTAAAGGGCCTAATTTTTGTGGCCAAAAGAAAATTTAATCCCGTCCTAAAGCGTCAAAACTCTGAGTACAAAGCTTCACCTAAAAGTATGAGATACTCTGGTGGAGGTAAGTTTATTGTAAAAATAATGAAAATGATTTTTCAGAGGATGAAATGATTAATAGGTAAAAATAGTAATATGTAACAAAATAAAAAATGGAATATGAACATAAAATGGAAAATACAAATATAAGAAATTGATTTATTTAGAGATTTTTTTACCTCATTATTTTTGACGGAATTGGCACAAAACTTAATGAATAATTAAATTATTTTCTGTATAGTAGTATTGTTTATTTGTATTTATTTATACAGGAGCAGCCGCAACTAGGCGATATGGCTCAACATTTAACAATGTAATAAAATCAATATAATAGAAAAATAACAAAAACTGTATCAAAAAATTTAAAAAAAGATTAAACACGATAAATAAACATTAAATACAACTAATAAAAGCAAAGAATATTATACTATACTACAAATGATGCATTAAACTAGTATTAAAGGTTACAGTTTCATATGGTTTTATTGTTATTAAAAAATAAATTATTTCTATTTTATATTATATATTTTATTCCTATATACTAGTACATTAATATTATCTAAAATTATATTAAATTCTAACGAAAAGAAATTTCATAATCAAACAGACGGGAAGTTAAATTTTATAAAACAAATTCAATTTTTTAAGGTGATTTAGTGTTTTGTCGATATGTGGACTTCTGTCCTTAAGTTCGTACATGTTATGTGGCGTCTCTAAGTATTCAATGTTCCTGCAGTTAGTAGGATTGTCTATTACAAAATAGGAGGTGATTCCAAGGAGCATTTGTGCAAGTAGAATGAGGGGAGGCACCTGCTGCCTAATTCCTAAGAACCTGATATTCCTAGAAGTTAATCTTCTCATTCGGGTTTCTAGGCTTGAATTAAGTTAGTTTGACCGGTTTTGACACTGCCTCTCTTTATCGATAGCTTCAAAGAAAAATTGGATTCGTTGTAGATATGCGCAGGAGGAATAGCAGTGATGTAGTCCGCCTTCAAGCTCTGAGGGTTTCACAAAGTACAATCATTCCCAGCAAGACTTTCGTAAGTCGTAAGATTCGTACTCAGGACTATAACCTATGGATGGTCTTGTAATCATGAAATAATAAGTGGCCTTTTTGACAGTCTTTGAGATTCACAGCACCGACTCAGAGAGTAGATCTAACCTCCCGTCCAACATCAAATATGAGAATGTTTTAATTAAAGATGTTAATTATGGAAATGCACTCCTTCCAGACTAGAATTTCGTATCTAGAAGGAAAGAGTCGTAATCAGGACTATGGTGGTTGCAGTTAGGCGATTGTCCAACGAGTCTTTAATGTTTAGTCTGGAGTCATTAAATAAACAGTTCCCTAGAAGATTCGTAGCCATGGGTTAGATTATCTCAGCCCCATGACTACTATTTGTGGGGAAGAGTAAAGGACTTGGGGTACGCAGATATACCAAAAACAAGGAAGAAATTATTTTAAAATAGTCCAACTCTTGGACTGAAGTTGAAGTTCACATAAATATGTGAATTTTATACATTTATATTTTCCAAATTTGTTGTTTTCCTCTTTTAGTACTATTAATTAATACTATTATTATTTAATGTTCTACAGCTTATTTACTCATAATGACGCATTGGATATAAAATTCTAAAAAAACTCTGCCATAAAACAGCCTTAAAATTAAATGTTCTAATAGTAGTACCTCAAAAAAGTTCCCCCTCACCATTGAAAATCCAGAGGCACTGCCTCTATAGAGACGGTGTCTAGAGCTGTAGAACCTGAAAGGAAACTGCATATAGCAAAGATATTACTCTCTGAGTTGCGTCACAAAATTAGTGTTTAAAAAAATGAGGTTTTCGACGAGTTTGAAACTAACTTTATATGATATGGCTTATATAATGGTATTATTCATAGTAACAGGAGATTCAAGGGTATTTCAGTCACGAGAGACACCTAATAAGGTTCTTCGGTAGGAAAGTGGAACATGTAGTTCTGTCAAGACCTCCAAGGAAACGGAGAAAGAAATCAAGGGTGACTCAGTACTTCTTACTAAATCTAATTTAATACTAACGAAAAGACACAACGAATAAACAATAATACAATGAAGACCAAATTACTGAAATAGTCTTGCCTTTAACAAAAATACTTCTGGCCAAGGAGTTGTCAGGTGCTTTCCACAAGGGTGTATTGATCTGAACAGAACAGTGAGGTTCATAAATTTATTGATAGGTATCAGACGAAGCCCTTCTCGCCGACTATAATAAAAGGATATGCGGAAAATATAGTGGGTATCACCGTCTTTCTCATTTTTTTAGATTATTTTTTTTTAAGAATATTACAGTCTGCATTTGAATGCATTTTGTAATGTGATCTGTACAGTTCAATCGTCCTCCATCACTCTCGACTGAAGCTACACCTCTTCACCACAATGAGAGGAGCAGCCTCTCCCAAGCAAGGAAGTCAAGAGCTAAGGAGGAATGGCACTTGATAAGAAAATAGCCACTGCTATCACTTCACTTTGCATTTCTGTAGGAGATCTTAAAGCGCCGTGGAGGGGAATATGGATGAGTGGCACGGGAAAGGGCTAGGACTTCTGGATTAGGATGATTGGATAGCCTCCTGTGGAATTTTTTGACTTTTAGGGGCATTTACAAATGAGATATTAAGGTCTTTATGGAGGGTGTGGTTTGTAACATAATATGGAGCATCTACTATGGTACGCAGGACTTTGGATTGGAAAGTCTGATGTTCGAAGGTTTTGCTATACCCCACACTTATTTTGCGTATGTCCATATTGGTTTAAGTAGTAACTTGTGTATTGTTAGTTTGTTTTCGGTAGACAAGTGAGATCTTCTATTTAGCAGTCCGTAAAGTTGTTCGAATCGTCTGTTTAGTTCCTGTCTGTTAATTATTGTGTGGGATTTCCAAGTAAGTCTGGTGTCCAAATATAGTGACTTCCTTATTAGCAAATTGTTTAAAAAGGAACGTGATAAACTCTTAATTAACCTAATTTAGCAGTGTGTGCAGGCAAGGGTTGTTGGAGGCACTTAGCAAGCTTATTAGTTTAAGAAGGGAAAATCTGAAAAATACATCTTGAGTGGTCAAATAAGGAAATGGGGGCATAGATAGGTTTGAGGTTACCACTGGATAAAGACATGCTGACCGATTGTCTATCACTTAAACGAGCAGTTTAAAACAGGCTAACATAGCATATAGTTTATGCTGGCGATTTGTTTGAAGTTTCATTGGACAGTGGCGAAGAGATGGTATAGTCAGTTCAAGCTCTGTGGCCTGTTATAAGAAAGGAAAGACCAACTATGTGAGAACATCAAATTAGACCAGTGAGACAGATGTGACTGTTGATTTGGGGAAGTTCACGTTTCCTTGTTTAACCCCACCCAAGTATGTTGGAGGAATAGTAATATAAAGGAATGGTGCAGAGCAGATATAAAGGCAAGAGCGGTGGCAGCGCCGGTTTCATTCAATGTCCCTCCGGCAATCCGAAATTTGGACTTTATTTATGGCTGGAAGGTGAGATGGGAAGCCTAGTACCTTAAATAATATAATTATTTGTTATAAGAAATCAGAATCACGTGATTATACATTTATGTTTATTGGAAAATTATCCAATAATGAAAGCTGGAAGAGCGTTGGGAAAAATAAAGAAGTTCTCCAATATAAATGAGAAATTAAATCTTATCTGTTGAAACAATAGGAATCAAATTATAACTTGTAGGATAGGTTGTTCGAACGCAGCATTAAAATGCTACATGTAGGAAGTGGCAGAATTAAAGCAGGGTGGGTACGCGGAAGAGAAGAGGCCCATGAGAGGGGCGGTGTGAAATGCGAGAAAAGGTTAGACCTACAATATTGGTGAGAAATTGATAAGAACCTCTTTCGGAAAATGACTTATTCACTGATTATGGTTGCTTTTGTGAAAAACTCAACATGTTTGAGAAAATTAACATCTAACCAAACTAGAAATCCTAATTAATATATTCTTTCAATCGTGGCTTACCATTTATTGTAATAAACATTTTTCGGTTTTTTTTTTTTTTACTTTACCCACACCAGTTACTTATATCAAAAAAAGTGATTTATCTTAATATTAAATTAATGCTAGTGAAGAACAGATGAATAACGCAATGTATTTAACAACGTTCAAATGTAAACAAAAATGATAGTTTAATATACAATTCGTTGAATTATTCATTCAGGGGGCTTATATGCTTTCAATGATTTTAAAATACAATCAAATATATCCTCGTTCTTGTATCTTCTTCTCTAAACAAATTCACATGGGTATGAGTCTAGAAGGGATCTTCTGGTTCCACATTCAAATTTACTCCTTTTTTTAGCTCTGCGCATTCGCCCAGGAATGAATAAACAAAATATACTTCTATGATAACTTAAAAAATACCTTTATAACCACCTATTTCCACTCTGCAACTTTTTAAACTGCATCTAAATGCTGGAGATCTCCTTTGGTGAAAAGCAAGCTTCATAAAGTGTCTACATTTCCGAATTTTATGCAATATTACGCCGAACCTTTGAAATGTCTTAAATGCCGCTTCTTCTGATTTAAGAACACGACTCAGTTGTATCAGATTCATTATTAACAAAAACCACTTCAACGTTTCTAAAAATGTAGGAGGTAATAGGTAGGTAACCTCCTTCATGTATAATATTTTTTTTTAAAATAGACATATTGTTATTAAATAACGGTATAATAAATCGCTAATAATATCAAAAAGTAACTGGTGTGGCTAAAGTAAAAAATACCCAATTTTTCAATTAAGCTAACGCATAAGGACTAAAGATGGTGCTTTTAAGTTCTTACTGAGGACGAAGATTATAGCTGTCACCAAATTATGTGATAAAGGGTATCCGATGAAGCCAAGGATGATAGAAAAAACGTCCAAGTGTTACTGCTATAAGAGATGCAGGAGAGAGGTTTAACATGGCTAGAGAGAAATCATCTGCCCTCGAACAAGGTAACTCTGTTAATTTATGCCTGGTCCTAGGATTGTGTAACCATTCAATTTTGTCTCAAGAAATTGGAATAGACAAAGAAACTATATATATGGTGTTGTTGTTTTTCGGAGTTTTGGTCAGTGTTGGTGAAAAAATCTTAGTTTATTCCAATATTTCGAGAATATTTATTTTCTCTTCTTCAGGGCTAAAAAGTACAGGTACTACTTTATATATATATATATATATATATATATATATATATATATATATATATATTGCATATTCTGTAACCAGAAGTGCAACAGTTATGTACAATAGTTTTTTAAGTATCTCAAACACTATCTGTTACACTCTAATAACAATGTGCTATATATATATATATCTATATATATATATATATATATATATATATATATATATATATATATATATATATATATATATATATAAAGTAGTACCTGTACTTTTTAGCCCTGAAGAAGAGAAAATAAATATTCTCGAAATATTGGAATAAACTAAGATTGTTTTCACCAACACTGACCATAACTCCAAAAAACAACAACAACACCATATATATACACACACACCCACACACACACCCACACACACACACATATATATATATATATATATATATATATATATATATATATATATAGTTTTGAACGGACCTAATTTGCATCATCTCCTGGGTAGGATCGATGGACATTTGAAGAAATTTTTTGAAAATTGCGTTATGAGTAGGACCTCTTCAATAGCTGTTTTCCCCTGAGGGAAACCTGCTAAAAACGTATAGGTTGGTTGTAGATATGGAGGATAATATTGGCACCTGCTATGTGTAGGAAGTGACTAGGTTGAAGGAGTGGCAATCTTTGGCATGTTGGTAGGGGTGTATATGAGGAAGAGAAGAGGAGCGTGAGAGGGATGGTGGATATCCGGAGGGGGGGTTATGTGCCCCCCCCATATCCCCACCGCTCCCCCTAGCCACGGCTGGTTCAGTCGCCGCCTGCATCCCTCCAAGCCAGCACCCTCCGCCACATCCTCTGTGAGTCTACTACTCTTCCTCTAATCACTAGCCACTCACATCTCTTATCAGTCGAGCCTCGAGACCCGCCGCCCTTCGCCGGAGTGCCTCTCGCCCTTCGTACAGTGTTGTGCATTTCTCCTCTCTGTGATATACCCGCTGCCCGCCCGCTACGCCACTTAGTTCCGTTCCCATTTACACAAATATGGAGTAAAGTTGTTTTTTTAGTGCATCAAGGAGTTAAATTCTGTAAGTTACTATTTACAATTTATGTCTTCAAAAGACAACTTGAATTAATTATGCAATACACACAACTTCATAGTGCTTTAGTAAGTTTTGTTACCAATAAATATTATTGAAATCAGGAGTCACATTAATATTTTAATATACATTAAAAAAAATTAGATAGCTCTTGAAAAAATCTTATCACATTAGCATATTTTCCTTATTAAAATTTACTAGAAATCATACATTAAAACCTTTCTTATTTCACAAGGCATTAATTTTACTTTTATAACCAAAACCAGTAAAGTAAAAGACAGACCAATTTTCCTCCCCCATTTTCAATATTTTCCAGTATTCATATTTTTCAGTTTAAAATTACACATTATTAATGAAAGTCCAGAATAATTAATTACTTTAATATAATATGCCCATGCCTAAAATATTTCAATGGTCATTGGTACTTTCTGGTTTTTCTGTATAATTGCCTTTTTTATCATAAATTGAAATCTATCTATTTATGGAAAAATGTAGTATCTCTCAGTATATATTCTAATCAGAAAAGCATGGCTCCAAGTCATATGGTCTTCACGTCATGACCACGTGGACCTGTTTTTCCTAATTGTCAAATGTGGCGCCAAGCCGTTTTAGCACGTATGATTTTACTCGAAAAAACTTAGCTGACATTTTAATACTCTTATAATAAATTATAATAATGCCTCTCTTTATTTTCTTAGTAAAAATATGCATGAAATGATACAACTAAAAAAAATTAAATAATGAAAAATGAAAGGAATGGAACTTGAGAAAACTATTATGAAAATATAAGGAAAAAAAAAAGATATATTAGGAAAATAAGTATATATCAGAAGACTACAATTCTGATATATTAATAGTGTAATAATTAAAATATAAAAAATAAATAGTCATTTATTAATATTTTTTTACTAAATAAATGACAATGGTATGTCGAATGTAGGATATTCCATTTAAAACTATTTTTTCATAACCAGTTCATTTTCGATGCCAAATTACTGGAAATTTTTCTAATTGAAAAATGATTTTATATTTCCTATGACGAATCGGTAAGTGTACCTTGTCCCAATGTAAGAGAACTAAGGAGCTTAGCAGAGAGCAAGAATGGCACTGGCTCTGGCCCACTTAGTGACAAATTCAACAGTTGGTACCCGGCTGAAAGAACATACACCTAACCCCAACAACAAAACTTTTAAGCAATGGTTCATTTTTTTTTTTAAACAAGGGAACAAAATTTTCGAAAAAAGAAAAAAAAACTGTTTACTGCTCTGAAGTACTCAGATAATTTAAAAATGTAAAAAAAAAAAAAATATTGTAATATGATTCAAGAATATCATTGTAAGTTTTTAGAGTCTTATCCCAACTTAGAGCTGACTGATATGAGATTTAGTAATAAATATACTATATACGTACAAAATGCATGACAAATGTGAAACTGTCCTATATTTTTTTTTTGGAATATGTGTACGTTTTGTTATTATATTTACAATAACTTTGTATTCTATTTATGAACATATTTTATAATGCCCTGTGAATGGAAAGTTATTTTCAAGAAAATATTTTAGCTTTAGCTCTTTCTGATATTCTTGAACATTCTCATTACATTTAAATGAAATCAAATTTATTTTGTACTTATTCCAACGTAAATTTATTAAAAAATTCTTTAAATGCTAAACCCTTTTTCAATTTAATGGTCATTAATTATATTTAATACAGTAGAAAATCCTGAAATATCTATATTGCAACATTTAAATTATTTTAATATGTTGCTTAAGTTGACTTATACCTGTTATGTTACCAAAATGTTCAACCCATTGGAATGCTATTAAATCGGATATATTTAAACGTGTAATGTTCGTAAGTATTATTCTAGATTAAAATTACAGATGACATATTAATATCCCTGAGTTATCTTTGAATCCACTCTTATTAGCCGCTCTTAACACCATTAATTTTTATAAACTAAACGTGACATTTAAGTCAATGTATATTGTTAGAGGAGAAAAAGAGGAAATTTGAATTAATGAAACTTTTTTAGAAATGTCTGCACAAACCATTATAAAAATAAGTCTCTTTAGGAAATTGATTTCTTTACGCTTCCAACGGTTAGCATAAAAAATCTCCGTACTTAAATTCTAATCAGCTTCTATGAGCTAATAAAATTGACAACTTTTCTTGTTTTAAAATAAGTAGAGAAAAAAAAATTAAAGCTACGATAACAGATTGTGGACAAAGAAATTATGAACAATGCCTTTGAAAAAGAGAATAGCCTTTCAAGAGGTAATAGAGAATATATATAACGAATTAAAAAGCAACACTTTAAAAGCATTAAGTCCCTCCCTAATATAGTCAGTTACATTTGACCTACAAGTTCCCTCTCGTTCCATATATTTTGGAGATATACTGGGTTAATTTCAATCTGACATCATTTTATCCCCAGAGGGAAATTATTTAAAAATTTATTTTTTTATAGCAATTATTTTTTTACTGGTATCCATAATTTTATAAAGATCGATCTCGAGACGTAGTTTTAACTAATACTACCATCAATATTTAAAACTTTTATATTAGAAACCCATCACTAGGTAATATGTGTTTTAAATCGAAGGTTGTTTTTTTTTTTTTTTTTTATTCTGAGCAAAAAACAAGTATCATTTTTTTTGTAAATAGATAATTCATAAATAACAAGGCAGTTCAGGTTCACGAAATTATAGTTTTGCTACTAGGCAAGTAGTGAAACAAGAATACGATCCTACATAACGATTTTGTATAACTTATTTTTATTTCATTGTGACACTTTATCCAAAGTAGTCACCATTGTTAGACACTAATGAAAGTTAATTCAGGGAATTCGAAACATTAATACTACGAATTGAAAGTATATTCTTAGCATGTCAAATTCGACAGAACACTAAAAACAAACAACATTTCTGAATGAAATAAAATAGATTTGAATATAATATTGAATAATGTAGTATATTTTACATTATTAGGAAAATTCTCCAATGTGTTTTAGGAATATTATTAATGTTCTCAATTAAATCTACATTATCTCTTTTACATACCAATTAGTCTCTTGACTTCACTTTGTCCCAAAACGTATATCTCCAGGTTTTGGCCAATGGTTTTTATCCCCTGTTACCATTAATGTTAGATTCGTTTTTCCTTCATTTTATTGATTAGGATTAGGGATTTTTTAAAGTTTATTGAAGTGCATATATTAGACCAAATAGGATCGAATACAACACCAGAATAAATCTGACTCTGAGACCCACAAAACCTTAGATGTCAACCAAATATTGTATGCTTGTTTTTAGTTCAGCAAGTAATATAAATTTGTGATTTTGCCAGTGATTTTTTCTTTAGCCAAATCAAAAATGAACTCTTATATTCGTTATTATCTGATAAGTAGTCAAAAATATTTGTATGCCTTATTTTGTTTAAAAGTACTACTGGCCGTGGATAGTATTTACCTTACTGTAACACGAAAACTACTGTTTAACACATAAAATGATTTACAGTTAATTCATTCTTATTTTTGTGGCTGTCATTAAACAGTGTGTTTTGAGGTAACGGCATTCTAGAAATCTTAAGTGGTTAGTGCTTCTCTCAAGCAAAGAAAACTTATTTTCAAAAAATATATATCGCGATACTGGCGTAAATGTTGTAGTGACTGTTGACATATAGGAGAGGAGATTTAATATAATAAATATTAGATGCATTGTCAGTCTTACTATCACGATGATCTTCACTAGCTATATCCTCGAGCCCCAGAATTGGAGAAGACTTGGATTAACTGCGAAGATTTCGTGTAATTCGAATTCTAAACCTAATTTACATGACGGTAAAACGTTACTCAGAAACAGAGTTTATCGTATACATGTTTTTCCCATTAGTTGAGTATAAGGCCGGATTATTGGCATACTGGCATGACAAAGATTTTATTGGGTTAAACAGCTCGTTTTATGTGTGCTTAAAAATTTTAAAAAATAATAAAGACTTGACTTTACCAAATTTCCGAATATAAATGATTTTCTGATATTTTATGTTAACATCATATGTGAGTACGTGTGCGCCCACTTAAGAGAAAATCCACTGCCCTGTTTGGTGTTGCAGTATAGCATACATGGCATTTATGAAGGCGTAATTATGTTGATGGTGAAATTATCTTAAAATGAGAAAACAATCATATTCATATTTATTTGTAGTACTAAATGATAATGTAATTTGTCACCCACTCTGATTTTTTTTGGACATAATCAACCATGATATATACAACCAATAATGTGCACAGTTTTAAAAACTGGAATAACAAGTGTAATACTAACAAAAAGAAAATTAATAATATTAACTAATTTATCACATTTCTGATTCGCTCTCTTTCTCAGAAATGATGATAACTCTCAGAAATAATATGGCATTTATAATATCCAAATATATAATTATTATACAAAGAACGATTCTATTTGAGAATGATAGACAATGTTATATACATACACATCGGAATTAAGTATGTTCGTGTGTATAATTCTGAAAATATTATTAAAGTTACTACACAATTACTGTTAACAGTTAAGGAAAACTTGGAGCTAATACATGTCATTGGTATTTATTTAATAAAATATATATATGATTAATTATATAGACCTTATTATGCCCAGTAGAAATTTCAAAAATTGATTTTTTTTTTTTTTTATTCTTGAAACATTCTTGAGAATGAAATAATAATAACATTAATATTAATAATATTGACAAAATAATATGGCAGATTTCGATCTATATGTGTCCCCTTAATCGTGCTAAAAAGAATCCTATCAAACAGGATGGCCAATCAAAATTAACTCTCTAATTAAAATGTCTTGTTAATTGATCATAAGATAATGTATTTATAATTAAATCTGCCCATCACGGCTGAGCAATTAGTGTTAACTTGTTGCTGTGGAAAAAAGGCGAAATGAATTTTTAATTTTATTTTAAATAATAATAATTTGAAGACAAATTTGTTTTTTGAGACATGCAATAAAAAGTCCATCATGCTAGTGCTATTAAGCAGAGTTTTTATGCGTGAGAGTGACTCACGATTTCGTCTCATATTCCCCCATATGTTTCTTCCATTGTACCTACCCCGTGTTAACAAGACTCGAAATTCAAGCTGGGCATAAGTATTTCAGTGATATAGCTGCATCTAGTGAAAATCGCACGAACAAAAGTTGGGGCTTATGGAAGAGTAAATGTGCCAAATTACTAAGAAACTCAGTTAATATTTGCAAAAATCTTAAAGCATGACTTTCTCAACAAGGGCGGTTTGTAATGAGTTTCGATACGACCCTTAATAAAGGATGTATTACCGGTTTAACATTTTCTAAACCCGTGTTTATCTGTTCCCACTCTCGAAACCCTCATTCCTCCATGTCCGATTTAGGTCATAAGCTGACTTGATTTATAGTTTTACAGAAATCGTTTAAATATTGACATAGATAACGATTAGACATTAGCCAGGTGTATGGGGAGGGGGCGGAGAGCAGTTGTGTATTTTTCTCTCTGATATCCAATTGTTATTTGTTGTCATTATATTTTGTTTTGCCTGTTTACCTCTTATACTAGTTTAACGTCCTTTTTAGAGTGCTTTGTACATTACACGAGTACGTTTTCTTTTATTATAGCTCATGGTCTCTGTGTGTTCCGTGCTTTTCGACATAAATAGTTTTTTGATTATCACAATTTTCCCTTAAGGGAAATCAACTATTGAGATTGCAATCATAAGACGATTTTCGATAAATGTCTTCAAATGTCCATCGATCTATAACTACTAGATGACGAAAATGAAATCCGTTCAAAATTCTGTAGCTATAGCAATTTTTGTTTGGTCTTTATCAAACTCGATTTATAAGTGTTTAATATGAAACTAACAGGGAGGGAAGAAAATCAAAAATATCCCCTTTACTATGAGTCGGATCGAAAAATCTTATATAACAGATCTTATTGTAAATTTAATTTCCTATAAATGTTATTCTATACACTTTTTCACTAAAATAATTATTAACCGAGATTTTATGATTTGTTTAATTTTCAGCCCTTCAGTAAACCGCCAATTTTAGTCACCGCACTTTAACAATAAGGGAATATATCATGAAAAGTCTTATTCCAAGCTCAAATACCCAGTATTGTTTACAACAGATGAAATACATGCAAATAAGTTGAGTGATGAAGACATCAATTAAGATTTTATTGACCGCCCACTTCTCGGAGTGGTGAGATCAGCGTTGTCATGCCAGCTCGTAGGAAATCTGCTTAGTTTATGTAGCTCCTACGTGACGGACTTAGGTTTTTATTTGGCGTGAAAGCAACACGTGAAGTTTCCAGTGGTTATAATTAGCAATTTATTTTGTCCGCCCGTATTAAATCGGCCAATAAGCTTTCATCAGAAAAGCTAACTTCAAAATGAGTTTTTTGTCTTACTTTAATTTACATTTAAGGAATGCACTACGAAAATGAATATATGTTAATAAGGTTGAGATTTTTGCTTAATTCAGCATTTACCCTTGAGAATCTCAATTTAAATACATTGCATTGTTCAATACAGTTTCCAGTTTATGAGTTTATATTATGCATCTATACAATAGTTAACAACTTTTATTGGGATGTAATTGGGGAATGGACGTAGGAAGGTAAATGCAAACTCACTAAAGGAATATACTGTCTCTTTCTACGACATTTTAATCAAAGAAAAGGAACAGCGGGATTCGGTTTAATAAAATTATCGCAGTGGATTGACTCGCTGAAATATGGCATTCAAATTCATATAATATAAATAATTAATCAATGTCTATACATCAGTATTTATTTTTATATTTATATTATTTATTGTAACGTTATTTTTCAGGTTCATTATTTTGTACACATTGAATATCACTATTTTCGTCTTAAAGGGGTGGTTAGGGGTGGTTTGGTTCCCCAAAGATGGAAATCATGGCTTGGTACAAAACCCACACAATATTAAATATTTATAATAACGTTGGTAACAAGGAACTCCTTATCGAATTAAAGGCGAAACCATGGGTATTTAATTTAAGAATAGTAATAGTAATTTATAGTAAATTAATTTTTATATTGAATGAAATATATATTTAATGGTATGTATTAGCACAAGATCAACACTCTTCATTATTATTTGTTATATCGTGAAGATTTGACATTTCCTACAAAGAGGAATAAGCAAGTAAGGAAATTGGGTTCATTTTAGGATTGCCAGGTAGTCATCATTTATTTATTATATACAGCAATAGGATAGAAGGGTAAGTGACTAGGTGTGTCTAAATGGATGATGGTTTTAGTTTGTAAATGACGCGCAGTGTAGGGAGTGTGTGTGTAGTCTAGAGGATGAGAGGGAACAAGGAGATGCGGAGAGGGCGAGAATCAGAGAGAGACTGAGCGGTAACTGAAGGGAGGGGAGCTGGAAGGGGGTGAGAGGGGGTAGTTGAAGGAGTTGCCACTGAGAGCGGTAGGAGCCGGGGGCCGAGCAGCTAGGGGTAGTTGGCCGATCCGCCGCAAGATGCCACTGCTAGGAGGGGCGGTTCTTGCCGCGCGCCGAGTCCCTTTTTACTCATGCGCCCCTCGACGGGGTGCTCGCTCTCAGATCCCCTTGCCGCCAGTCGACAGCCTCCTTCGAGCCAGCCTCCGCCAAATATCTTATACTCATGTGATCATCCCGTCGCGCGGTCCCCATATCCGACTCGATTAAGGATTACCTCCTCTCCCTAAGGTAGGACTTCACTATTATTAGCCATTATCTCCCCCTAATTCACTACTTTTTTTTTAAAATTTTTTTTTTAATTTTTTTTTTTTGTTTACATTGGACTTAGGCGTGATGACAGTTGGAACAGACCTCTCCTGAGGCAAGTGCCAATCTTCTTAGCAGTAGAAATTCGTCTTGAAGCAGTGTCGTTCCTTGATTGAACTAGGGGAAGTAGTTGAGAAAAGACAAGGGGGCTGAGCGGGAAAGGGTTGTCGGGACTTGGCCTGCCGGCTCTCGTCAACCCTTCCTCTATTCTCCCCGACTCTCTTACTTCTTTTGTAAACATCCTTTTCTTTAAACGCAAATTTTTCTTTATTTTCTTCCTTTGCCTTCAGTACTTAGTTTTTATCAGCCACTTGATTCATTGCAATAAATCTGAAATGCACACATTCTTATTATTCCTTGAGCAGTAACACTTTTCTCATTATAAATCAGTTTTAATTTTATATTCTTCCAAAATTTTCAATATTAATTTCCTCAAAAAAATCAACGAAATTTTCTGAACAGTAAAACATGTTGTCTCATCCATTTATTTCAAAAATGATTTATTTTAGTATATCAACAATTTTAGTATTCCTCTCACATCCTCAGAATATTTCCTTTTTTGGGTAATGAAAAATGTAAAGTAATTCATAAAATTTAGTTTTCTATCACAAATATTAATTGATTTAGATTTTGAGTTATTTATTATGAGAGTCTCATTGCTGATATCCAACAGTGACATGTAACATTGTGCCCCTTTGGTATAGCAATGGGACGACCTTGGTAGAATAAAACCGGTTCAATGAACCCTCGAAGGGGATGTGAATCCAGAGTAGTTATGTCCACATAACATTGAACTATAATTTTTTCAGTCTCATTTAATTGGATTATTACAAGTTTTTGGAAAAACATTTAAAATCAATTGTTTTGACAATTTTATTTGTAACGATAATAGCTATTAACAGTACAATCTATTTTAGCTGAATTAACTTGATGAGATCATTGTTGAAATATTGCCACAATTCCTCTGCTGCTCCTTGAATAGTTTTTTAGCCCCATGTGCAATCGAATAGCCAACAGCACGTAACTCTAAGATAAATACACATTTCCTCTTCCCATCCAATTTTTATTTACCATATTCTTTATAATCACCAAACTTTATTTCGTTGAATATAACAAATTTCCTTAAACTGTATTCTTAGACTTAGAAATCATATCTTCCCATACCACCAAAGAATTTTAAAAGCTGAAGCTCTTTTACAAAAATTAAAATATATATATATATATAAATTCCCATATCATTTCATTCATGAAAAATTGAAATTTTCGGAACACTACGAGTTGGTAGAATTTCAAATATTTCCATGAAAGTATTAAATTATTATTTGATATTTCTGAATAGCTAAATTACTTTTTGTTCAATAAGAATTTTTTTTTTAATAATTTTGATTTAAAGAAATAATAGAAATCAGTCAATACTACAAATAATATAATAATTGAATACGAATATTTTAAAAAATACAATAGGAGAATTATTATTATTTTAAATCTTCACTTTCTATTTGTATGAAAATAAATCATTAAATGAGAATGTTACACTTCCTGCCTTCGTCTTGAAGACATTGAGTATTTAATGCAACTGATCTTAAACATTTTTCTCGCCTTTCTTTTCTTTTTCAATCTCTCTCTCTCTCACTCTTACACTGTCTTAGCTTACTAAAATTTTAAAATAACATATTCCATTCTTTGTAATATTTCAACTAATGTCATAAAATGATATTTTTGATATTATGTCTGTGTAAAAAAGGATAAATGTAATTCATTAGTCCTATATTTTTTGTATTTTTTTTTCTTTTTTTTTATATTTCAGTGTTGTGAAGCCTGTTTATTTATTTATTTTTATTTTGTTGTTGTTTTTATTTTACCCCTACATCCTAATCCAGCCCTTAAATATAATTCCCAAGATAATGTGTATAAAAATTCAGATTTAATAAAATCTTATTAGTATTCAACATATATAAAACAATTGGCTTAAATTGTTTGCTGGCCTAATGAATGAGATAGTAAGAGGCAATAGGGGTGTACACTGATACACGGTACGCTCCCATTCAGATCAACCCAATAGTACCTATTTATCCCAGGTAACATCCCGACATCATACCGCTCTAATGTTTGCTAAATTCTATTTACATTTAATTAACAATTCTCCTCTGTTTATGGAAACACATACTCGCATAATAAGCATAATTTTTTAATATATATTTCTTACTCGGGATTTTTTTTTCCGTAAATTATGAATTATTTTTATTCCAAAAATCGCTAGCTTTAGGAAGAGATTTTTTTTTAGTTAAAATAACCCACTAGAAAATATACCTAGTTTATTGCTAGTATTAGACAGCTGTACCGATAAAAATTATTATAATGTTACCTTTCTTTATAGTTTTTATATTTTTCAAAAATTAATGTCAAACATTTATTAAATTCAAAGTCATATTCGTTTTCATTAGAAAGAATAAATTTGATTATTATTTGAGCCAGTTATTTAATTTGATTAGCTTGAGCTTTGACTAGTGGTTATTACTTCAGAAGGATAATTTATTTTCCTAGTTTCCTCCTTGTATAATTAACACATGTATTAAAATGAATACTAAAGAATGCTGAAACACTTCCTTGTTCATTAAAATTTTACCGCTTCTAAGAAATTACTCCATAATTTAAATGTTTAATATTCATTAAATATATAGTATTACTGTCCGTTATTATTTGTCTAAACAAATCTCATCTGATGAAGAGAAGAAGTGGTCGGTAATCGGCAGATGTTACAATAATTTCAATAGATATTGTTCTTCCCCTGAGTTTTTTCGTCAAAATAATATTTTTTAAGGGGTGCCTATAGCAGTATTTTTTTTTATTTCTCGTTTCCAATTTTGTTATATTAATTTTAGTATAATTTAAGTAAAATTTGTAAGTTTTTTCGGAACTTATTTTCTTAGGATTTAATGGGCAACGGAAACCCATATTTTCTGATATTTTTTTATATGAGCTAGAATAGGATTAATCGTGGAAAAGTTAAAATTTGTGACTTATATTTTAATGCGATTTACCACTTTGTTCTATTTTATTACTTATAATTTCAAATCCATATTTGGTAATTTATTCCAAATTATAAGACGGATAATTCTTTTTTAATAGTCATGCTTGTTAATTCTATTTTTTTCTTGTCACTGTTTAAGTAAGAATATTTTAAAATAAAATTTAAAATTATTCACCATTTTACAAATCCAATTTAAGTGGAAATCGTGTCCTGAGCAACTGTTTCTTTTTTTAAAAAATTACTGGATTTAAAAGTGTTAAAAGTATTAAATTATTATTTTTTTTTTTTTAAAGTTCTTCCAAAATTAACTTCCTTGATACAGCTCTTCATCCCACGAAAGCTTGTACTGTTATTCAGTTTAGATATGAATAATTTTTAAACGAGTGCAACATTAATCCGAATATTAGAAAAGTATGTTTGAATATTTTTTACTGTAACCCGACAATGTCCTTTGCCGTACAAATATTGTAGAATTTTGCGACGGTGTGGATTTTTCTGCTATCAGAATTGTTCCCCGACGCTATCAGATTAACCGCCTATTGTCCGCATTATATTTTATATTATCTTTAAAAATAGAGGGAATCTGAAAAAATGAAACTTAAGGATGTACAGGAGGACATTTCCCATGATGATTTTATTTGTTTTGAATTGCCGTGCTAAATTAGAGTTTTGTTTTGTTATAACAGTTTAATGCAAATTAATGTTAGAGAGAACATTTTTGCTTCTCAAATGAAAAATATCAATATTTCCCAACAAAGGTTTAAGTACCGTAAGACATAGGAAAGTCTTTAAAGTTGAAAGCTAAGTTGTCAATTTTCACGTTTTAATTTAAATTTAAATAAACCTTAAATAGTCCAGTTAAATTTTTGTTTTCAGTTAGAACTTATAAAAGATTTGAATTGTCCATCTCTTTATTAGACGTTTAAAAGAAAGTTATATAGTATTAGACTTTTCCGCTTTCATAAAATGAGGGTGACAATTTCTTTCATTTGTGTTACATGTGTAGGATTATTATTAAAATTATAAACAACTGCCTTAGAATAACATTTTGTAAAATATTTAGAAATTCCACTTTTAAGTTCTAGTGAGTTTATTCAAAGTAAAAGAAGTTTCCGTACCAGGAACCAACGGCTGGCTTGTGTTACGCTAAGGTTGCCGTTTCATTAATTCTATAATTAGTTTGCCTACTTTAGAGAGCAGTAATAAAGCAATTAGATATTTATTTAAGTTAACTATATTTATTAGAACTGTTGGGATTTTTTTACAATTGGTGAAGTTGGGCCGCTGTCGACCCGCTGTTCAAATTTAAATAATTAATCATTTATTATATTTTAATGTGATAATACCCGGAAGCAATGTACATTAACTTAGGGTGAACCGCTTGCTGGGAATGAGAGGTAAGCCTTTGAGCACGGCTGACTAAAATAGGGTACATATGGCTGGAGCTTAGACGTTTATACTTTTTAGCAAGACTATATTCTTAACACAAAGGTCATAATTCCGATAGAAATAATTTTACAATTATTGTTTTGAATTAATTTATCTTTTGTCCGGCCGTATTAGATCGGCCAATAATATGAGCTGTCATCAGAATGACTTTCTTCAAAATGAAGGGATGAAAGTTTTTTAATTTTGTTTTACTTTAATTTACATTTAAGGAATGCACTACGAAAATTAATATATATATTGATAAACGTGAGATCTCTGCTTAATGCAACATTTACCCCTTCAGAATCTCAATTAAAATGCATTGCATTGTTCAATAATGTTTCCAGTTAACAGTTTATGCGTTTATATTATGCATCTATGCACTTAAGGAATATACTGTATATTTCCACGACATGTTAATGATTTAATTAAAGAAAAGGGATAACAGGATTCGGTTTAATATAAATATCGGAGAAGATTAACTCACTGAAATATAGCATTTAAATTCATCTAATATAAATAATTAATCAATTACTATACATCAATATTTATTTTTATATTTATGTTATTTACTGCAACGTTATTTCTCACTTTCAGTATTTTATATACATCCAATATTACTATTTTCCCCTTAAAGCTTTGGTTCCCTGAAGATGGCAATCATAGCTTGTTACAAAACTCACACATTAAACATTTATAATACCATTGCTAGCAATTAACTCCTTATTGAATTAAAAGCGAAACCATTGGAATTTAGTTTAAGAAAAGTAATAGTAATTTACAGTGAATGAATTTTTATATTGAATAAAAATATATATTTAATGTTATTTATTAGCACAAGATCAACACCTCTCATTATTATTTAGCAATTCCTTCGAAGAGGAATAAGCAAGTAAGAAAATTGCATTCATTTTAAGATGAACCTGTAACGTTATCATTTGATCATTAATATGGGAAATTCTTTCTAGTGTATACAACTCAGCAGAAAATATACAGTACGCTATTCTAAACTATTTAAGAATGTCTACTATGTTTTCAGACATGGTTATCTCATCTGCCACGAATATTAAATATATATATTTTAAGTGGTGTGAGATTTAATTTGATATAACTTTGGAGTGTCATATTTTATAATTTTGACATTAATGCAAACCATAGAGAATTAAATAAAAATGAGAGCCCAATCTATATTTTAGAAGGGCAAACAGGTTTATTCGTTTAATTTTAAGGCATTTCTCAAATAAAGTTGTACGTTTTACCTATTATTATTATTATAATACTATATTTTTAATTCTATTTATTTACTTGATTTGTATGTGTATGTTCAAATGACATTTTAAATTGTTAATATTCCCAGGGAAGCGTTCGATTCCCACGACAGGAATTTATTTAGTGACGGACTCATTAAATCCTTCGACCCACTCTGGCTAGAAAAAGGTGGTATCCTGTAGATAGTCCGTCACAAATTAGCAATATCAGCATAAAGTGGACGTAAATAAATAAATATAAATAATATCCCGAATCCGGTAATTTATAAATAAACAGTAGGTAGTTTATTTATATATTACCGGATGACAAAAGTTTTAGCACATTTTCCTTAGTGGAAATCAGCTATTAAGGTTGTACTCATGATTTTTGAAAAATATCTTCAAATGTCCATCGATCGTTCGTACAAAATTGTATTTATATATTTGACTGTTAACGATCTAGCGGTCGCAATTTTTCTGCTCTGATCGTTACCAAACTCGATATTTAATCGTTTTATGTAAAAATGAAGAAAAGTTTGCTAACGGCTAAAATCTGAGTAGTGGGAAGGAGGGTTTAGAAGAGGAGAATATAATGTTCTATAAATGTTGTTATATAAGTTTGTTGAATGTTTTGATTATTAACCAAGATATTTGCATTTTATAAATTTTGGTCTTAAGTAAACCCCCACTCCTACTCGTGTCATATTAACAATAAGCCTAAATACCAAATATTGTTCTCATTGAACTGTAAAGTTTTGAGATAAATGCAAATACGTTGGAAATCTGCTTAGATAACGCAGCCGTTGCGTGACGGGCTTTATTTTCTTCCCGTGACATCCCCAACATGCTTAAACTTAAAAATTTGATTTGGACTACGGCGTATTTTTAATATAAACAAACGTTTATTCAGACATCGAAACATTTAGATGATGATTTAAATAAGAGTTTTTCGATTTGTGTCTTGTGAGGTGTTTGTTGGGGGAAGGGCGGGAGTGATCTGGTGGCAGTTCTTAAGGAGGGGGTGGGAGATGGGGTGGAGCTGGGGTGGTGGAGGGGGTAAAAATCCACATGCTAAGGCGCCGCTGCGAACCACGCCCCCTCTTCTCTTCATTCTACTCTCAGCCTTCCTACCAATCGTTTCTATTTGAGGGACCTTTTCCACACAGATTTTTTTTTTTTTAATTTTGATTCCTGAAATTTTTAACAATTCGGTATCTTTTTTTTTTCTCATCTGTATCACTTCCAAGATCACTACTGTAGACAAGGTGAGGATACTGTTCTGCAATTCGAGTTGAATTCAACAGGTTGTAGTCAAGGATTAGGCTTTACGACGTCTAGGCTGAGGAAGGAAGGAGCGGAGAGGATGTGAGTTAGTGAGCAGGAGGGGAGCGACTGGGGATAGCTAGTACTGGAAGGCTATCTGGTGGCGAGTTGGCATAGCCTCCTAGGGGGAGTGGGTTCCCTAGTCAGCACATAGCAAGCGCCACCTCTGCTCTGAGGGGGGGGGGTCCTCCTCACACACACACACACACGCGTGTAAACCTCCCTAATACCCACCCCATGAATGGCTTATGAATAAAACCAATTATGCCCTTCCTAAAGAACTAAGTCACCACCTCATCTCAACTATCACTGCTTCAAGTCGGAAGCCATAACTATTTTTTACATAAATATAGTATAAATAAAGCACGAATTAATCCCACTCTACACATAAAACGCAAACTGCATAATTCCTCAGAAGTCATATTGACCAAAATAGGAAATATTATAACACAAGCAATTAAAGCCACATTGAGAATATAAGTCCGTCACGCAGGGGCTGCGTAAACTAAGCAGATTTCCCTCCTGTTAAGTTTAACAATAGATATATCTGCATACTGGTAACACAACACCGCCATGAATATTACGAGAATAAATACAAACGGTAATAAGAAATTTAAACCTATATAACAATATTTATAGTACACTTAATTTTCAACAAGATTGGTGTATACAATTTTGCGATCCGACTTATACCAACAGAAATATTTTGAATTTTGGAATATTACCTCTCCAACTCGTTCGATTTCACCTATTAACGAACGTGATATTTCTTTTCGCATACAACGATTAATTATCCAGGTCGACCGCTAGAGTGTTAACAGGCATATATATATATATATATATATATATATATATATATGTAACTTTGAATGGACCGCATATTTTGAAAATCTTGTGATGAGTACGACCTCAATAGCTGATTTCCATTAAGGGAAATCTGCTATAAATGGGAAATGGAGTAATAGATATGCAAGCCAGGCAACTTACAACAAATGTACCGATAATATCGGCTATAAATTACCAATAAACCTATGATGAAACCTTCATTAAGAAAAAGAAATATAAATGAACTGGTGTCATTTGCTCTGAAAAAGGATAGATGTACCGGACAAACATTTTCATTAAGGCAATTACTTAATCCACAAATAAATACGTATATAGATTTAAACTCTTACATATACAAAAAAAATATAAAAACTATGCACGGGATGTCCATTAAATTAAAATCCATCTTTAGTTTTGGTGAAACTATAACAATAATTATATTTAATGTAAAGCGTACAGCAGGTGAGCTATTCATATGCTATTTTTAGTAGTACTTTATTTACATTTTTGATTTTATGTTTTTGGATATTAAGAACAAATATAAAGGAAAAAAGTGAAATTGTTATGTATAATGTTAGAATCATGGTATAGTTATTCTTCAAACAAGTAAAATGTATATTTGTCAATAATTGAATGAATTAAAAATATTCTAAGTTAAAACAAAGAATTTAAATTAAATAACAAAACATTAAAATCCATTTTTCTATTCAAGAAGAAAAATAAAAATCACAGAATGCTTAGGAAGCTATTTTGCTCAAACAATAGTATTTTATTTCTTACTTTCAACACTTCTGTAAAGAAGTAATATACAATATTCAGTTGTTCTATCGATTTGGTAAGAGAAGTTTTTCCACAGAGAGCTGTGGATTGTTAAATAATTAGAAAAGTGTTGCTTTCTGCATGAATTGTAAATAGGAAATACGGAATAGATAAGCTCCAGGGTACAAGGCCTAGATCTAATTACGAAATAGAAAATATGTATAAACCTATCTTATATTTCTTGTATAATTGTTTCCCGGCAAAGGTTCTTGCTGGCCATGCAAATTTTAACTAGTCTATGGATTTCTAGAATTTATGAATTGGAGAACGAACTAAGTGATATTTATTGATTCTATCTTTGTGTAAATATCATAACGCACATATCCAAGGGGTGTAAATAAATATAGAAAATTAAAATGATCATTATGAAATATATATTAAGTTATTTTTTAATTTATACGCAACTCAATTAAACGATGAAATAACAAGAATTACAAAATATTTGAATAGCATATAAAACCATAACGAATTCAGTTTTTACTTGAACTCCACGTGAATATTTACAAGGTGTATTATATAGCAATTATTGTTTTGTCTCTTTAAAAAAAAAAAAAATATTCATCAAATCCAAATTTAATTATCATTTTAGAAACCAGAAATGCCTTTATATTGTGTCGATAAAAAACGAATCGGAAATCATCTTCCTCCTACATCGTTTATTGGAAAGAGAGAAAAAACCCGGCATATTTGTGTTCTTGGACATAAAACATCCCTCTGTTCTAGCTCTTCTTATGTTAATAATTAAGACAGTAAATTATTTTATGTCATTTCAACCGAGTCAGTACATACCAACTAAAATCATTAATTAACACGAAGTTTAGGCTCAATAATAGCAATATCCTAATAATATATAATGCTCTTGTTACAACAGTTGAAGGCTCATAATGAACAGTTGAAGGAAATAGACGTTGTCATTTCAGCGTTTCTTTGAGCAAAGTGCTACCTATCAAAGCGGTAAATGTTTAACAATACCTATTGATTGGAATTAATACGTCATATACATTTACTGACTTTAGAATCCTTACAAGGCTATACAAGTGAATCATTTATTCATCAGTGTTTTCAAAGCTAATTCATATTACCACAAATGTTTTTCCAATTGTTATTATTTCTCTTTATCATGGATTGTGCAAAAAGCTCTTCATAATATTAAATTGGATGCCTATTTATAGGTACTTCAGTAAGAGAAAAAAAACTTTTAATTAAAAATATGAATGATGCAAGTGCAATTTTTAAAGAAATCGACATATCTTGTCGATTTAATTGCCACCAAGTGCAACTTTGAAAACATAACTGCTCAAAATAATTTCCAAAATTGCTTTAAACTATTAAGTGATTTCATCTATACATATCTATCTTGAAATATGTAGATATTATATAACGTAAAATGTATATAATCTCTTTAACAGACAATCTCATCTATCTGATTATTTTAACAATGTATTAACACTTTTATAAAAATAAAATGAATAATAAATGATACAAGAACATAATTAGTGCGTGTAAATTACCTGAGAGTTTATAGAAATAAGACATACCCAATCCCTCATTAATAGAAAGAATTTTATGTCTAAAGGAAATTAAATTCCTTCCACTTTTCAGATTATGCAGAGTTAAATATATAAGGTGGGCGACAGAGTGGTTTTTAATGAGAGCAGTTTCCAAGGCGCTTTCAGCTTGGCTTCTGGATAAAAGGCAACTTACATAATCTATTTTACGTTTTGCCAACTCGCGGCCCGCATAAAATCCCATCCTCCGCTCCTATTTAGCGACCAGAAAAGATCTTTTCACAGTTCTAAAATAAGGACCGGCTTTTGCTTAAGTGTTAGCGGCTGGGAGTAGTTCATCTTGGTTTGAAGGCCTGCATTTCCCCTCCGTTAATTGCTTAATTATCATAACCTCCATTCAACACGTATGTTGGGAGCCGGTAAACAGTCATTCACTGCGCTTTTTATTTTTAAGATTTACGAAATATTACAACAAAAACATAAAAGCGTAAATAATACTCAAATCTAAGCGTTTTATGAATCCTAATTGATCAAATGTAAAAAAAAAACATGCAGTAAATAAAGAGCTTCACTGATTGTTGTTTTATGAAAATAACCCTTAACAAATAATAACTCTTAATAAATCAGAGCTGAAATAACAGGAAGCTTCTTAAAAAGGAAACTTGTGCTTTGTTTCATTGTGCATTGCCAATATATTAGAGCATGTGATTTTCTAGGCATGTCAACTTTACTTGATCATATATTATTTTTATTGCAACACATTTTTAGGGCTTTAATGAATTTTATTGAAGGGATAATTATACTTTTTTATAATTCTACTTTCATTATTGTATTTTTAGTTTTTTTTTTTAATTATACCATGAAAATAATTTACGCCATGGTATTTTGACTCAATCAGAATACGGAATTATGTAACATTCCCGTAATTCTGAATTGTTTACTTATATAAGCATGTTTTATAATTTCTTATACTTCTGATAGTTCTAATGCTTTCTTAGAATATAAATCTTATTTACTCTTAATTATTTTATTGATAATATGCTTGAATATGATCTAGGAATTAAATTCAGATTTTTGGGGACATAGAGTAAAATGCATGACAATTAAATGAGTTACTAAAACATATTTTATTCATTTTATAGTGCTAACGGTATTGATTATCTTTATTTTTATAGATACATCTCAAATATAGCACACTTTTTGTAGATATGATTTTGCTTTCAATTTTTATAAATCAATATAAATGATGGAAGATGGGCGACGTAAAACAGCAGTATAGCTTTTGAATTTGCTTCCCTTAGTGTCAGTTTTTACATTCAGCTCTAGGAAATTGGCTCCAGTCTCATGTAGTCCATGGTTTATTCACCCCAGATTATCATAAAGGCTCGTCATCGTCACATTCTAATATTAAGAAACAACTTTTGAAACCTACACTGGGTTTGGGAGATTTAAAGTAAAACATCTCATGCGTAGGAGTGAGGGATTACTGGTGGCTAAAAACCTAACAATACAAATAACTCTGTTAATTTTAAAGGTAGAGAAAAATACAATAGAATGAGAAGCTCTCCTAGAAATCCCCCGGGGGAACGCCACTAAATGGTGAATCTGAAGAAATCAACTGGAGGGTAGGCAATAATTAGCAATACAGAACTAAAGTTCTAGCCATTTACAACAGATTACTGGTAGTTGAATGGAAAAATCAATAACAAATGAACAATAAAATAACAAATTTAATTGGAAATATAATAAGTAATGTTTTAATTTTTTTATATGTAGTTATTGTATTTGATAATGCACATAAACTTATGAACGCCGTAGTGTGGCTACGTTTTTGTAATACCAAATGCACGCCGTAGTTCCTTTAAACTAAACTGCATTTTTACTGTAAATCATAAACTTATAAAATAATTTGTACAATTATTTTGTTTGTTTAATTGCTTTATATATACTTAAAAGTTATAACTCGTTCCTTATTTACTCCTAAAGATAATTATTATAATTCTTAGAGTTAAAAAAGAGTTCTAATATTACCACATTCGGAGTTAATGCATTTAAAATCAATACTTGGGACTCTTTATTTTTTTCATTATGCTGTATTCAATTTTGAAAAGTTCCTCTATCTTTTTTTAAAAATGTATTATTTTTTAATTCAGCATGAGAAATCAAGCACGTATATAAGGCATGAGAATGGAGGCAAATAATATATGTAGACATATTTTGCGCTTATAGATATAGATTTTATAGATATCAACAGCTTAGAACAAAACAGAACAATTCGATCCACTTTATTTATTATCAAACATTATAGAAGTTTATAAATATTGAGAATTTTAGTTATAAAACAAAAATAGCGACAAATAGACCTCTAACAAGTATAATGCATTTGAACAGACCTCACTAGCATTTGTTTAAACATCGTGTTATTATTACAACCTCAATAGCTGAGTTTAAGGAAATCTGTTAAAAAAAAAAAAAAAAAAATAGAAACAACTTTTTATAATAAAGAAGTGCTGTTAAAAAGGGAGTGAATATTTGATAAAGTGTAGTGGATACTTGAGTGGCTCTTGGCAAGGGGTTATGACGCTTAGTACTTACTACAAGCTACCGTATAAGTCTCACCCGCCTCTAAAGCCAGGCTGCTGCTTTCGTATGAATTAAAGACATCAGCTGCATGGATGTTACCTCATTAATCCAAAATGCCCACATCCAGTACGCCAGTTAGTTGGGATCCCTATTTCTTTTAAAAATAAATGTAGTGTGTAAGAATAAAATTTAAAAGTACAATTATAGTGAGATTCCATAAATAGAATGCCCTGACGTGTGTCTTGTAGATGAAAATCAAATACAAAATCAGGTCTGAAAGCAAGTAAATAAATAAAAAGGTTTAAATATAACGATATTATGTATATATATATATATATATATATATATATATATATATATATATATATATATTTAACAATATATTTTGAATCAACACATTAATATTATATTTCATCACAATACAATCTAATGTTATATATTACGTAATAAATATAACATCATCTCTGGTTGACTTTCCAAATAAATGGTTTATGTTGGAGTTTTGCCATTTCTTTTTTCCTCCGATTATGTATTCTATGATTTCACTGTCTCATTAATGCATCATGCTTGTCATTTCCTTGCATTTAAATATGATTATTAGCTACTAAAATCCACGGGCATTTAAACACCATTAACATTTTTAGTGAGTGGCAGCAATATTATTTTTCCATTTTATTTTAAAATCACAATATGTTTTTTTTTTCTAAATTGGTTCTGTATTAAAAAAGTAGATTCTGTTGAGTTCGTATATTATTGATGTTTAGTTGCTTAACCGTTGTATATTTGATTCAGTCCAAATTTATGAGGAAAGTGCAGAAATGTTTACAATTGAAAAGTACTAATTCAACAAAATAAAAAAATATGTTCTACAAAACTCTACATTAAATACACTTAATGCCTGCTTATGATGTTTCATTAAAAAAAATAAACAAAGTAATAGAGTGATATATCAGTTTATTACTTCGAAACAATTTAATTAATTTAAAATATAAGAATATTTAAAAACTGATTTAATAAATTTAAATAATTTCTCTTAACGCTACAAAAAACTCATTGTTTAGACAGTAAAATAAATAGTATTTATAATAATAAGAATGAATGAATGATGTGTAATGTTGGTGAGAAGAGAAGCGACATCTGATGGTAGTATTTGAAAACAGCTGCGCAGCTCTCAGTTCTACCAGTGCGCCGTTATGGTGCGCGCTAGTCGGGTTTTTAAAACATCCACCTTAAATAAGCCCATTCTATGTTTATTTTAATATAATGGGAATGCTTAAAAAGTCTATTGAGTTACGTTTCTTGGCATAAATTAAATAAATCAAAGGCTTATAGTATATTAATAATTGATCTATAATGTGATTTCTATCACACATCAGTAATGTATGCTTTGACTGCAAAACGTTTTTAAACAACTTAAAATATTGCAAACTTCTAAAGTAATAGGATTGAACTATTTATTATCATTATTATTATGAATTTTCCAAAACATCTTTTTTTTATTTTACGTTTGATTGTTGGCTAAAAAAGTGCAAGTATTTGAAATGAGGAGCTGTATTTGAGTACAATCCGAAATTGTTTTTAATTTCAGTAATACATCTACTTCAGCTCTTATAATTATATAACTATGACTATATTGATGATAGGTGATCGAGCGCTGACAAAAATCATAATGTTGATCACCTCTAAAGAGCATAATATATACATTAAACAAAAATTGAAATGGAAAAAAGGTTTTGAAGTAAGATAGCTATTTAAATTCGAAAGAAACATATCGCGGGGAAGATGCATTGGGTACAGGCGCCCTCAAGCGGCCACATATTGCAGACGTACTATTAGTTCCCTTCCGTACCGACAGAGAGCGTGCTTTACACCAAACTCTTTTCAATTTCAAAACATTCTACAGAATGATCTCCTCTCTTATTCAAATTATAACTAAGTACCGATAGTAAAAATGTATAAATCTAATGATTACGGGTGTATCAAAATGGAAATATGTCCAGGTTCATTCCGAACAATCATATTAGGTTTAACTGAAACAAAATTATTAATTATTCCATAAAAATCCAGGAAAATATAGAAATTCCTCTTTTACCTTCTTACATCCAATGTGATTTCTATGTGACTTGAACTAAATTCAATGTTATGGGAGTTAAAATGTATCACTTCATCAGTTTATAATTTCTAACATGGCTTGTCAATTTAAAGGTATTTACAAATAATTATATGGTGTTTATAAAATTTTGAAAAAAGTAAATTCATCTATTTAGTATAAATTAATTAATGCCATATACTTAAACAATTCTTCAAGGTTTATATAAATATAATTATTAATAATTTTAATATAAATAATAAACTACTAATACAAAAAAAATTAAATAATGTTATTTAATTTGTACGAAGTTGTCTGCTTACAAAGTCTCTTTGAAGTTTCAATACACTAGTTCTCATTATCTGTACTTATTTTACTTCTACTTGTACTAAGTGGGACGGGGGAAATAAATTCTTGGTAGATATTCTATTATTTTTAATTTTTGTCTTAAAAATTATTATACCAAAAGAATTACATAAAATAGCAATATTTACTGACCAGTTATTTGACCCACTTCATTTATAAAATCATAAAGTATTAATGTAAATGTTGGATCTATTTTTTATCCCGTAACATTAGACAACTGATTGTCTCTCTCCCTCTTCCAAACCGCGCTTGAGAGCGTTGGCTTACAGAGAAAAATATTTGAATTAGTTGACTTTAAGATCATGTGGCTTACTATAATACAAGTCTATCAACAAGGCCAAGGTTCGGCGGGCCAGAATGATATAATATTTCTTATATATTAAAAATAGTATTATCTTTATTAGTTAGGACATCTTATGATTTAATTCATTATAAATACATTATTCCCGGTACTAACTTCATCTCTTTTCCTTATGTGACTAGAATTTGGTTAATATTAGTATTTAGATAGACATAGTTTAAAAACTTAATCTCAATAATTTATTTTAACAAATGCGGATTAGAATTAATTTAAATCCCTTGTTATAACCGGCATAAAATATTTATTGAGTTTTTATTGGTTATATTTCTTATTTTAATATTTTATTTTTTTTTAGTTTAATTAATTAAAAATTAAATACGTGTTGTATTATATTTATATAAAACCTGATATACTTGAAATAATATTATCAATTATTCTCATACACAATTATAATTAAATACGTAAACGAAAGGGTAGATTTGGAGAATGCATATATTTGTATAAAATAAGAATATACTTGTTTGAAAAGTAGTAAAATTGAAGAGAATAACTAGAAACTTTGTGCCAGTGATTGTGTCAAAATGAGGGAATAGAAAAAAGGTTGTCTTGTTCAATCATCTATTAGTACTAAGTTTAATGAATAGAATATGATTTATAAATAATCTCGTATTTGCGCTTTACGAAGTTTTGAACAAATCAGTTAAATTCGACCTTGTGGCTGAGCAGCGATTAGCCGGGGGTAGACATCCCTACTAGAAAGGACAAAGCTATTAAATCATTTATTTAAAATAATTCCAGGTTTTATGAAAAGTTCAATCATTCTATTTTAATGGCATTGAATCTGGAGCCTTAGTCTTGAATGGCCGTAGTAATGGAAACGCTTCTACTACTTTTTAAAGACTTATGAATAAAGTATGAAGCACAGCTAGAAACTTCGGGCAATAGTTGCTTGCCTGTTGCACAATAACATCAAATGATTACTTTTAAGTATTATCCAGTAGAATATTATGCTGAAAAACTTTGAACTTTCTGAGACAGAAATGAATAATTAAGTTGGTCATGTCTAGGGAGCAGATGGGCTCATTTCAATCAATTTCGTTTAAAAAGGAATTCATGGATCTATCGCTCATAATCTTTAGATGATTGTGAACAATGCCTTTTAATTTTTAACTTACTCGTCGTGGGGTAGAAATGCAATGTCACTTTCATTTGACACTTTAACCTTCATCACAATGTCATTATTAGTGGATCAGCGGATCTGTGTACTCGCTTCAGGAGTAAACAGTTTGTATTCAATTCCAAATAATTAACCATCACAGGACTAGCAAAGAATAATCCCTAATTTATTATACAGCTAATTCATTTCATAGGTAGTGCAAAGTAAATTTGAATTAAAACAATGAATGGAGGATAGCGGCGAGCAAATGTTTTCAATAACTTAATAACTCTATTTCTTGCCTCAATAAACATAAAAATTAAAATGAAGAAAAAACAAATTAAAATAATGAGAGCATGGTTTTGTGACTTCTTAATTATAATTTTGGACAACAAATGGGGAGAGTTAATATTTGAATGAGACTGTTGAAGTACGGTTCATATAAGTCCGTATATGAACTGGAAACAAAAATATTGTACAAAGCTTTCAAAGTTTGTATGTTTCTCTTTCACTCAAATGATATTTACTAAAAAACATCAAGAGTATAACCTCAATAGCTGATTTACCGTAAGAGAACAAATTTTGTCATCCTGTATTAGGTAGTTCATTTATATATTACGGGATTCGGAATATTATTTATATTTATTTATTTACGTCCACCTAATGCTACTATGGCTAATTTGGGACGGACTGTCTACAGGCTACAACCATTTTCCAGCCAGAGTGGGACTAAGAGTTTTATTTAATGAGTCCGTCACTAAATAAATTCCTATTGCCCAGGCGGGAATCGAACTCTCCACTCGGAATGTTAACAATTTTAAAAGTAATTTGAACAAACACATTCAAATCAGGTAAATAAATAGAATTAATTATTTACGGTTTTATGTAAAACGTACAACTTTATTTGAAAAAATCCTAAAAATGAAACGAAGAAACCTTTTTGGACTTTTGAATAGGTGGTAGAGGAGCTTAAACAACAACAATTAGATTGGGTTCTCATCGTTATTTATTTCTCTATGGTTTGGATTAATGTCAAATGTACAAAATACGACACTCCATTGGGTTTTATAAAATCAAAACCTCACTTCACTTAGAATATTTTTTTTTTTTTAATTTTTGTGACAGATGAAATAACATTGACTGAATACACAGCAGTCATCCTTAAATAGTTTAGAATAGTGTACTGTATATTTTCTGCAGAGTTCATAATAATAAAAATTCATTTACTAAAAATTACTATTACTATTCATAATTTTTTTAATGGACTTCATATTCGTCATCACCTGGGTAGGATCGATGGACATTTGAGGAGTAAAACCACTATAGCTGATTTCCCTTACGGGAAATCTGCTAATAGCTAATTTCAAGCTATACTAATGAACTAGAAATTAATGATCTTAGAATTTTTAAAGTGTTCAAAGTTCAAAACTTATAACACTTAAGATATCCGAATCTAATATAGCACTACATTAAACTCTAAGAATAAAATTAACTTAAGCGGAAGGGACTTTAATCGTTTCCTAAAGAGGGGGGGGATATCTTGGGGTTTAGGGAGCCGGAATATTAGTTAGAAGGTGGAGCTGTCGTGGCGTCGCCGTCCCCCACCCCCTTCTTATCCAAAAACCAAGTTACTACCCCCCTCCTAGTTAGTGAATGGGGTTATCCCGGTAACTTGGTAATCCAGGAGCAGCTCTTAGGGCAAATTACTCGGCCTTTGAGGCGGTCCCGCTGGCCGATGGGCATCTTCTTCTCCTAAGGGGGCCGGAGCCCACAACTCCAGGAGGCAAGCATTACCCCCAAATACCCGCTCAGCGCTCATCGTCTTCCCAACTCCACAATGACAGATTTGAATGAGGGCCCCTTGATTATCATTCAACCGCTCACCAATTCACTCTCTTATCTCATAAATCAACGAAACATGTAAACTGTAACTAATTACACTGGTCTACAAAAATGAACTTTTTAGCAGATTTCCCTTAAGGGAAATCAGCTAGTGAGGTTGTATTCATGACGGAATTTTCGACATTTTTCTTCAAATGTCCATCGATCCTACCTAGTAGATGACGAAAATGAGGTCCGTTCAAAACTGTATATATATATATATATATATATATATATATATATATATATATATATATATATATATATATATATATATATATTTGTTTGTTACCGCTCTAGCGTTAACAATCAATTAGATAAAGATCAATTTTTGTTTGATCGTTACCAAACTCGATATTTAGTCGTTTTATGTAAAAAGAAAGATCAATTTTGTTAACGGCTGAAATCGGACAAGTGGGAGGGGGAGTCTAGAGGGGAGGATTTTCGAAAATTCGAAATATCTCCGTTCCTATACGTCGGAACGAAAACTTGTACAGATTCAATCTTATTGCAAATTCAATTTACTATAAATATTGTTATATACATTTATTCTCTATCTTGAATATTAACCGAGATATTTGCATTTTTATTAAATCTGGGCGGCTAACGCACGAGTGACTTTCCCGCCAAAAGCTAGTTCCGCCGTTTCCTTAACTGCTCGACTCTCGTGTAATTTCGCTATTGTAAAACTTCACGTGGGAAATCTGCTTAGTTTCCGCAGCCCCTGCGTGACGGACTTTTTTTCTTTCACAAGAACTAAAATAACATTTTCTAGAAGTATTTTTCGTCATTCGTTTTTCATACATCATAAATTTAAAGTTAAAAGAGCTTTGACAGATCTCCTCTAATTTTATATATCTTATAAATTTTATAAATGTTCCAAAAACAAATTTTATTAAATGAATTAGGCCATTTTAATAGACAGTTAAAATGTTATCGCAGTTCCGAGTATACAGTCCCGTAGCAGAATTAATTACCCCAGTAACACATATTAAAATTGTAATTTAAACACCAAAACAAGATGCTTATCCTCTTGAGGGAGCAAAATTTGATTATTATTTGCCTCCTAATATTTAGGCGATGCTCAGTAATTTCTTATCCAAATCCTTTTTAAGAATTTGAAAACGTTCTCAGCTCAAATATAACTTTAGTTTTTCTCCACCGGGCGGGAGTGTTGTGTGATATACATCTGAATTTCTATAATATTCGAAAAAAATCTACCTAACTCAAAATTATAAACGCAGTTTACTCCCAATATGCAAGTGCTTAACCAAAACGTGAGTTATAGATATTACAGGGCGACGTCAACCTAGTGGTTTTTTTGCCCTAAAACCTTATGAAACCAACAAACAAACCTCTTTTCCATAGTAGAAAACGCTCGCCAGACTCATCGCTGACAGCTCCGAGATTTTCGGGGAAGAAGTGAATTTTTAAAGACATGTCGCATCCCATAGCTTTTAAGAATACAGATCCGTCATTATGTCGCCATAGTTTTCTGCTTAATGGTTTTCATGAAAAGTGAAACATAAACTTTTGAATGACTGCCAGGCTGCTTTCTCCAGTGGATTTAACAGTACTTCGAAATGCTCACCAGCCATTAATGACCGGATTTGTGGCCCTTTAAAAATCCCTTGTTTCAGTTTAGCATCACTGACTTTGGGGAATTTCGATTATAAGTACAAGAATCCATCAGACAGTTAATCCTTAGCTTTGACGAAATTTTTCATTACTCCTAACTTAATATGCAATGGAGGTAACAATATGTTTTCAGGATTCACTAACGGGACATATGACACATTATTTTGGCCAGGGAGAAGCTTCCCATATTTTGTATGACTCTTATGTAGTAAAGATATGTAGAAATCAATATTTAGTATTTAAGCTTTAAATAGGACGTTTCATGACATATTCGCTTAATGTTAAATTTTGATAACTAAACATGGGCGTTTAAAACTTTATGGAACAGCATTTAAGAGTATATTTAGTGATCGAATATGCGAATATCATTTGTGTGGGGGTGTTTACTGAAGGATTAAAACGGAAAAAGCTCCATTAATATTTCAGTAACCATAAAATGTATAGTTCAACAATTATAGAAAACAACATTGTTTACAAGGTTATTAATTTTATGTGACGTGGTGCCCATAAAAAGGGAGATAGTCATTAGTTTTACCCCTCCTATAAACCCTCATTCATCGAGGTTCGATTTTGCCCTTTAACGACTTGATCTTATGTATTACATGAAACATTTAAATATTGTTAGCGATCAAATAAAAATTATGGTCACTCTATCGCTTTATGTATATATATACATATTTTGAATGGGCCTCATTTACAACAATCAGTACATAAGAAAATATTGTTAAGAACAGTTGTTGATTTCGTTTGAGAAAAATTCGCTAAAAAAATGTTTGAGATCAGGAAATTGCCAATAATGTTTTAGTTTTTGGGTACAACAGACATTTTGAAAAACTATTTTTTTAGTATTAGCCGTTTCTGGACGATCTTGTTAACATAATGAAACAAGAATAAAAACGAGGGATTCTGTTTGGGATCAACCATCTAAAAATTACTTTTTGTAAATCCCCTTATTCAACTAACAGGTTAGATACCAGTTCTTATATACAATTAAGTGAAACATTTCAGAGATTCCCCTTTTCAAAGGAATATATAAGTTTTATACGGAGCTCGTTGGAAACAATTATAACTATAAATAATTTAAGATATCTTCAATAGGAGTAGATTGCTGGGTAAGCCGAGTCCTAGTAATAATGCTGGAAACAAGCGATTATGAAAAAAGTAGTCACAGTTTCTAGAATTCATTTGAATCATGGATTTCTCCTATTCTCACTGGAGTCTTTAAACGGGAAGGGCTTTTATAGAAAATTACTGCATTGTATTAAGCATATTATTCTTAAATACTTTATGTATTAAATTATTTTCTTCTGTACTTCCATAGCAATCTCGTAGAAAAATGTATTTTATATCTTAGAATACATGTACATTTTATCTTATTTTATTATTGTCTGAAGTGGACCAAATCATGTCAATAACTGACAACCCTGTCCCAGCAATCTTGAGTAATTTTATATTACCTACTACATTCACTACGAATTTCCTTCAAAACTCGGGAATATTTAAATTCCATATTTCAAAGGTAATTCTTTACTAACAACTTAACGTTTAAAATTCTTGAATGAATTGAAAAATATATTCAGTTGGCCAACTAGAAGGAATATCCTAAGTGATAGCTGTAGAGGTTGTGCTCATTCCCATGCATCGGGTTCAAAACCGATAGAGAACATAATTTGGAGAGCTTTCGACCATAAAAACCAAATGCGTAGAAATTGGCATTTATTTCATTTCCACCTTTCCCGAAACTATATATATATATATATATATATATATATATATATTAGTTCGTTTAATGCTATGTCCATCAAAGAAATTAGTCTATTATAGACGCAATCTAATAACCAGATTCTAGAGTATGTTATGAGGTCAAATAATAAACAACAATTGATCCTAAGCCTTCTTATTATTCACGCGCAGGACATATTTCTCGTCATTTGACTTTTCTTTAGACGAAGCTTCCTTTGGAACAACTTTCTTTCTTTGGAGAACCTGTCGCATGGGGCCAAGGCTAACACTGATAAGAAAACCGTGTTCGGCCTCTTACTCAATCACAAACAGCTGGCTTTACAACGAGCAGTGTATAGACCAATTTCTATTTGAAACAAAAACCTTAAGAGACTTCTTATGACGAGAAACTTGTATAGCAATCGGTCAATAATTGTTAATTATTTGACTTTCAGCCAATTCGTAGAATCTGGTTAAAATATAGATTTTTCTCCCTCGATGTAACAGAAAGATATACTCGAAGTTAGCTTAAGGGTTGAAAAGGAATATCTCCTATTTGACAAATATCATTTAGTTGTTTATAACCCTAAAACATTTCCTGGAGTTAACTGAAGATAAATGAAAGAATAAGGCTAAGACAAATGCACGTGATACACGTGGCTACGACCTTCAGAACTTCTAAGTATTGCTGGTGGATCAGCTGCCCCTGCCCTTAGATCATTCCATTAATCCTAAGGGCTAAGCACCTTCTCAATTATTTTATATTTATTCTTGTTTCTTTTGCTTATTTAATGTTATGACACTCACTAAAATCATTAACGACAATAAAAAAAATCAACTAGAAATAATTTATTTATAATATAGTTTAATTTAATAATTTATATTATATATAATACTAATGGTATTGATTTCAGTTTAATATTATTCTATTTGCCAACGTATTTTTGTTTGAGAATTTTTTATAACTATTTTTCTCCATTTTTAGTTACCTTTGGAACTTATTTCTTTAATTGTATTTGTATTGTGGTTATTTTATTTTTAACTATTCCTTAAGAGTAAATATATATTGGTGTACTATGTTCTCCGGTTGTTGAATGTTTAAACAAAAGTTTAGCATTCAACATCATAATTAAGCAAATAATTAATTCAATAGCGAAATATTGGTGGGGTATATATAGAACAGGTTTTTGAAAAATACTAACCACAATGGAATTTTTAAAAAAATTATTGTAACATACAATATTTTTATTTTGCATAAGAGTCACCCCTTGTGTTTGAGTTCATTAAACCCCAACAAAATTATTGTGTTAATTGCTATTTTTGTTTATTATTGTTTCCGAAATCTCTTGTAGCATTTTTAAGATGCACAATACCGTCAAAGAGAAAATCTATACCAACATAAAAACATTTGTCGTACACACAAAAACTAATATGTTCAAAAATAATATATTGTGGTAAAACTTGAATGTTGATAGCTAAACACGGTGTCCTTCGTGATTTTAAAAAAAAATTATCAGGGAGCGTAATCAGAATTACTCACGTTATTAAGATAGATAACAACATTTCTTATCATACTGAGCATCCTTTGCTTTGTCTCTTCTCTTTCAGCGAATATAAACAAACATATTTTCTTCTTTATAAATTAAAAATGATACTTTTTGATAATTAAGTACTCCGTAAAAATACTTTATATGAGTAAAGTCAAGAAATATAATATTTGAAACTTGGAGAGGTTTTTACAGTATATTAAAACTCCTAAGTAAGTTATTAAAGTTAAATTTTAAGATAACTATTTATGAACATTCTTACTAAATTCATTGTTATTGTTGCAGAGAAAATGGTTCAAAGGCCACTACATTTCTTCCACGACATAATTCTTGTGAGGATGTATAAAAATATCTTTTTTTCCTATTTTCAAACGTTGATTCATGCCGAACATTCCTTGCTCTAGCACTTAATAAAATCAATTTTTGACAGAAGATAAATATAAATTATAAAATAATCTAATGGGTAAGAACCAGTTCCATTGCATGAAATGCGACGTCGTTTTAATGTTGGAGACTCATTAGAAAGTCCACTTGATGTATTAACTTTTTCGTGGTTAGGATCAATTGGTTCCTCTACCATCGAGCATTTTGGGAGAAATTTATCGTGGTTGTTATGGGCACAAACATTAATAATTGGACTCGAACGTGAGACCCCATCGGTTCGCCCTAATATTGTGGCATTTTTTTTTATTATTTAAAGCCGTTTAATATTGATGGTTCTCTAGATTCGTATTTGCTCATAGCTCAAATATAATAATATACTTATATCTTGAATTTCATTGCATGCCATCTTCCATTATTTTTTTACTTAAGAAGTTTTATGGTTTTTATTTAATTACTAGTCAACTTATTTTAGTATAGCTATTTTCAATATTACCAGTTAAAATATTATAGTTGATATTAAAAATGCCGGATAACCTTCAAGAGATCAGAGTTAAACACACAAAAAGACTACGTTAAATATTACAAATGATAGAACATTTTTATTAAATTCGGCGGACCAATAAATAATTATAAAATAGCCGAGTAGCAAGATTCCTAATGTCGTATTTTTCTTCCGTTCCATTCACCTCTTATAAAATTCAGTTATAATTTTTAAAAAAAAATTCTATTAAAGTAGGAAAACTAAAATATAATAATAACTAGTATGAAAAGTTATTCAAAATATCTAAAAGTGTAAGCAGATTTTTTGTGAGTTGAGAACAAAATTTATATTCACATAATAAAGAGATTTTAGTTTTCTATAGTTGTTAGTATGAAGTTCTACCCCAGCAAATAAAACCCCCGTTTTGAGAACTGAGAGTGACTAAGTTATTGAGTTAATTTTAATACACTTTCACGAAAATAAACAACAGAAATATAATCGTCAGGAAAAATGGAATTATTGCTTTATTCCTTAGGCGTAGTCCTTTAGTTCATGATCCCACTTAATGGAAATCTACACTAGAACATGAATTAATATTCCATCTCCTGTCTGAAAAAAAACGTCTCTCTAATAATTAAATATAATTATTAAAAAAGTATGTTTTCTTGATTGTTCGAAATTATACTCTTGCAGCTGATTATGTTTTAATTATACGAACGAAATTTGATAGCCCTGGTTCATATGTGTTAATTGATAAAACAAAAATGCTTTAATTTAAAAAAAAAAAAATGATATTCTTGAAATAATCATTCCACCTCGAGTTATATGTAGGGGCAAGATCTGAGGACTGCTTTTAGTAGTTCATACCTTTATTAAAAATTAGTAGTTCATACCTTTATTTAAACTAAACTTAATCAGTCTCCTGAGAAATGTTCGGCAGTTATATCAAAAGTACTGCTCAGAAAATAAAATTAGGTTTTATTGAGAAACCCGTGCTCTACATAAGAACAAAAATATAGTTTTCTTTCCTCGAATGATTTTCTGTTTTGAATGTATTATTATAGATTACGTTGAATATTGCCGAGCAAAATAGGCGATCGATATTAGTTCGTCACTTCTGCCGTCAGCTCTCGAAAAGTCTTAATATCTCCATTATTATGCGTGTGATCAAAAACGTTTATAGAACCAATCTTGTTGCAAATGTAATGTTCCATAAATTTGATTTTGTACATTTGTTCAATATCTTCATAATTATCTGAGATATATGCATTTTTTAGTTTTCGTTCTTCAGTAAAGCCCCACTCCTACTCATTTCATGTTAACAATGTTCTATTATGTTATGAACCACTTTATTTGAAGATGAAATACCTAATATTGTTCTCATTGAACTTTTAACTTTTGAGATAAATGCAAATACGTGGGAAATCTGCTTAGTTAACGCAGCCCTTGCGTGACGGACTTTTCTTTTTTAAGGTCCGTTTTGTTTTTCTATGGCTAATTGGGACTTGATAGGTCACCACCCTTCTCTAGCCAGGGCCGGGCTGAGGATTTTATTTAATGTCTGATACTTGCTATTCGTACTAAGTCGTAGATGTGAGAGGAATATGTGGTGGCGTGGGGTCGAATACCCCCTTCTATGAATAAGTGGAAGGAAGCTCTAAGATATGACACCTCCCTATCTCAAGGATGCCACTGATATAACTATCTAGTCCAGCCGCTTCTTTTTTATATTGTTTTTCACTCTCCTTTTGAAGCTCTTCTTTGATGTTTCAGGAAAGGGGATCAGCTCGTAACAAATATAGTTCCTAACAACGGCAGGCACCAAGCACATCCTTAACGTCCCTCATATACCTAGTTTAAGGTGAGTTTATCTTTCTTAATTGTACGTTCATCATTTTTTTTAACTCCTGTTAGATAAGAATATTTTATTAGGATGTAGCATCAAAAGTGCAATTGCTGTTCTCGTTTTATAACACTGGTTTAATTATTATAACTATATATATATATATATATATATATATATATATATGTGTGTGTGTGTGTGTGTGTGTGTGTGTGTGTGTGTGTGTGTGTTTATATTCTAAGTTTATATATCGCAAATACACTTTTGATATAGCTAGATCCTTATTCTTTTATGTAATTAATTATTTTTAAATAGTCAAAAATACTTTTTCCAAGTAATTTCCCAACATCTTTTATTTTTACTTACCCATTTTGAGTCCTGTCTTACAAGTTTCTACTCAGAAGGAATAAAATTACAAATTACTCACTCTCATATGTAGTCACTCACAGACATATATATATACAACCATGCTACAATTAGTTTCTACCATTTACTACAACTAGCTAATAGTACTTTTATAAATATTTAATTCCTTTTGACATGTGACAAACATAAATGAAATACAGACATTGTACGTCAACCAAACTATACGTCATCTTAAACTGTAGTTCATATCCTCAGTAGGGAGAAAAAAAAGTGAAGAGGTTGGTAGGGCTGCTTCTTATTTTTTAGGGGTTATATCGATTTTATTTTACAGAGAGTTCAGACTCAAATGTGTATACAATTGAGGGGTTTGATTTTGGCTAAAACGTTTTTCAAAATAAGTGTATGGTATGTTTTAAACAGAACCAGTAATCACTATTATTTCAGTTTCCTATAATGCTTTTTTCATGCGGTATAAACGTGATATAATTGTTGCTAATAACGTTTTCATAATTTAGAAATATTATACATTTTCAAAATCTGGAAAAATGAGTTTTTCGCGATTTTATATCAGTTATTACAATTTTACTTTATAATGATATATTTATTATAAAACAAAACAAAATTATTACTTGATAAACCAAGAAAAAACAAAATATTACGAATCTTTGGCAATAGATTAGTTACACTTATATTAAATCTACATCCAGCACGCAATCAAAGCCTAGTAATATCTATCAAGAGTATAAATTGGCACACATCTAACTATCTAAGCTTAGTAAAAGGGTTACAGGGTCTTGTAGTTAGTAGGGGGTGGACCCTAGGAAACATTAGTTTTCCTGGACAAGCAAAAATTGCTAGATTCTAAATGTGTTTATATGACTCGACAAAAAATGAAAATTCAGAAGGCCTCAGTTTTTCTTTAAATTTAATGTAGTTTCCTCCAGTTTTTAGGGGAATCCATTTATTTTAACCAAGCAAAACCTTTTTCTTAGTAATTTGAGAGCGAAATAACTTATCGAACACAGACAACAAATATCATAAGATCATGTGTTGTTATATAATACATCGTATTCAATAGTTGAAATAAAAAAAAAAGTGTGTTTATTTATGGGGGAGCTAATGGAAATTTGCGGCGGTTTTTAGGATTATTCAAGTTGATGTCGGAGAAGGCTGAGTGAGGGTGACGTCTCGCGGCACTCGTGCCCGTGTAGTACATGTTATCAGTTCCGTAGGAAAGACAATGATGGAGACTTTTGACACAATCGACCAGGGAATCTCCCTCATATTGTTGGAAACTTCTCCAACTGCGAAACCAATGCATCGCAAAAATTCGAATAATTCGTTGCATAACGCACTTTTTGTTTTAATTGAAAATGTTTAACCCGTATCAGAACTCTTCTCACAATGCCCAATTTTTTTTTTCCACGGCCCTGCACGAAATGCAATTTTATGTGCAAAAAAACAAAAATTAAACTGTACCACAAGTCTTGATTCTAGTTGTTTCAATATTGTCATTAATTCTTACTGTATGTTCTAGCGATAGTACATAATATGAACTCTCAACGCCCCATTTTAAAGTGTAAGTCGATGTTTCTTATTAATTTATTTAAATTCGTTCCAAACTCGTTTCTATAATATTAAATTCATTATGTAACAATTTTCTCAAGGCAATACGTGTTTTCAACAATACTTCATTGAACCAAATTATTTAGTAGTTTAAAAGATCCTCCAACATCAAATTCCGTATGTCTTAAACACTGCAGAAACCCAATGCCTACAGAAAAATATTAAACAATGAAAATAATTTGCACATATTATTATTTAATAATTATTAAATTGACAAATTAACCGTGTAGGAGTTTGTAATAATACTTTAAACGCAAGTAAATCGGCTTCTATAGAGAACAATTATATTTAAAAAACTAAATTATAATAGAATAAAAGTAAATATTCAAATTTATACATTTTGAGAACAAAATATCTTAATGTGCAAGATTTCTTATAAGGAAATTTTAATTTTTATAGATTATTTATAGAGAGAAAGTTTTGTAACCCAAATACTCTGAAAAATTGAAATTTGTATTTCAAATCACATGAAGAAGTAAATTCGTAATGAGCTGACGGTATATTATTTATCTCTTTCTAGTAATAAATTGGAGAAACATTAGAGAATCACTTAAGTATTTGTGGCAATTGCTCTTAAAAATTGATATTACACATTAGTCGAAGGAACTCATAGAGAATAAATGATTTAGTTCCTGTGATAAATGTCCTAAGTTGACACATGACTTTGCATGTCTGAAATATTATGGCCGTTTCGCCGACACTAAGCTAATATCAATCGTAGGCACAAGGTCACAATATATAGAAATGCAATTTAATTTATTAAAGCTCTACATGTTTCGCGGTCTTACTTCAACGTCTCACCAGGAGTATATTATTTAATAATACCGAAGTCAGCCCGTGGAGTAGACATCCTTTCTCTAGGCCGATAGGAAGACAACCTAGTACCAAATACTATCATAAATCGATAAGTGTTCACAATCCATATTGCTATACCTTTATAATCGATGCTAGTATTAAACCAAATTCCCCAATAAAGTAGTGTCAATATTTCAAACTAACTTAGCTATATATCCAAATGATAAAAACATAGAAATTTTTATTTAAGATATATATATATATATATATATATATATATATTCTCTTTTATACTTTTATTTTTATTTTAAATCTATTCTTACATAGTCATAATCAAAGAATGTCCAAATTTAAGAGCATGGTCTGTAAGTCCTGTTTTATTTTCCATATCGTCAATCTTTGTAGTGTGTTGCTTCAGTCCCTTTTTTAAAAGTAGCGCCGAATGTTATTAAATTTGAGTAGTCCTAGAAGAAATAAAGCCTAACTATTACTTATAGTAAAGCACTAGCTGTACTTAGTTAAAGGGGTGTTATATCATTAGTCGGGTGATATGCTCATTAAACATAGAAAGTCAATTAAATTATTTTTTCCTAAATTGTGGTTTTGAAACACTGTGTGCTATGAACGAACTTATATTAATTTTTTTCAGTTTCCTTAGGTAACTTCATTTTATTTTTACTCAAATAAATATTAATTCCTGGAGTTCACTTGCATTCAAAATATACTGTTTTTTTTTAACCTTTTATGACTAAAGGCACTTTCTGTAAGCTAATAAAAATGGATTGTCCGACTAAAACTTCTCAAGATCCATTAAGCACTAGAGGCTAAGGAAATGATGGTGGTTTTGCTGATGAGAGCCTATCTGTTGTTGCACTAGCAGTGGTTCGATATGTTAATTTGTTCATTGTGATTGTATAAGTTGGTCCAGTGACCAGGAGCCACTAACCAACTGCTTCCTAACTACCGTCCAGCGAGCCTTAACTAATTTACAGAGCTTTCCCGTGTATTAAGTGACAAACCTATTACCCTCTTACTTAAATTACATTGGTCCATTTCGTTCCATTAACATTTTGTTGAGCTGTGTAAATTTTAATCGTTTGAAGCATTATCTTATATAATAAACTTGTTTCAAGAAAACTAACATTAAGAAATTTACTTCTAGGATTAAAATATATTTACTGAAAATAACAAATTAATTTAAATCAAATGTATTAAATGAAATTAAAAAATAAATAAAGGGATTTATGACTAATAGATTTTGGCATCATTGTAGTACGATATACAACAAATTACAATAAGTAACAGTGTTAATATAGGCCTTACTTACCTCCCGCATGTATCTTCACCCTAAACCCCTAAAAGTAGCCCCTACTTGACACAATCTAATTTCAACCCCCCCCCCCCACATGCCCCAATATCGCATAATTCGTTTTAATTTCTGTCTGAATAATTCACATAAAATAACAAAATAGAAGAATGATTAATTTAATCACCTAAATTAAGTAAAATCTAAATAGGTTTAACGATATATGGCTAAAAGATGTAAAGATAAATGAATTATAATATTTTTGTAGTAATATAACAGCACTCATATTAATTATATCTATATTATATTCCCACATTAGTTTTAATTAATTAAATAAAATAAATAATATAGAATAACTAAGTACAATCATGTAACAGTTAATCTTGAACGGCAAAGGATGTTCAATATCTTGGCATATAAAACGTACTTCTGATCTTATAGTGACATCTCCAAATTGCTTTACTTCCAAATTATTTAACATACTACATTTATGAGTATTTTTTTAAATGTCCATATGGCTGATGCTTATTTGCATTGTGTTCACGTTCTAATATAAATATTAAATTCAATAGTATTTTCTTTGGATCATCAATATTACGTTTTATTGAGTTCTACATCAAGACCCACATAGTCGGCTTACCTAGAGCAATAAGCGATTAAATTATTTCATGTTTTTATCTTGCTGCAGAGTAACAAGTAAATCAACAAATATTTTATATCTAGGAAGTAGTTAACTAACTTCTGTATTCTGAGTTCCGGGTTTGTGGGTAAGCTTCTACCGGCATCGTTAAAGCTTTTTTCTGATAAAGTAATTTTTTCTCGGGTTCTACAAATAAATAATGTCGAGGCTTCAACTTATGAGAGACCTGCAACACGGAGATTACTCTGAAGAAACAATTTCCCGCTAGCAATATTGTATATAACATATAAAATTCACAAGTCAGTTCCTAGAATGATCTGATCAATGCCATAATAAGCTATAGACATCTGCACAGTAGTCTAGCTAACCTAGCGTCAATAATGGAATGAAATTCCAAAGGACTAATTTCTGGAACGCTAATAGCTGAATATGCTAGAGAGGGAGAGAAACTTCATCGATTCAATGAATTCATTCTTTGTCTAACGTTGTCTACGGCAACCACTGGGGAAGTCAGCTAGCTTTAAGTCATAATTTTAAGTGCAGGGTTTTAAATTTTACTAAAAAGTTGTATCCAAAATGCAATAGTATTCATCAAATTCTACTGAAAAGCTCATGGTTACTTTGCGCACTGTAATAATACTGTCGTCAATAAAAAATAAGTCAGAGTTCGGGGTTGTATGCCTATCCCGTGTTAGGTTTTATTTATATAGAAATAGATGATACTCAATATTTAATATTTAACCAGATGATTACAATAGTTTATCATAGAACAAAATTTTAAACAGCACAATTTTTTAACTCTATTTACTTATAAAAATTTTAAGAAGTAATTTTATTTAATGGAATTGTATAAGACATGCTGATAAGGAATATAAATCCTCATTGCTAGCAAGAGTTTACGAAAGTTGAGATATGCATAGTTAATTAACCTGCAGAGAAGTTTTGATGCACCGAAGTTAACTAAAAACTTTATAAAGGAGACCAAGAGGAAAGACTAATCTCCTAATTAATGTACACTGAGCAGGCCGATTTTTTTCTTTAAAATGAAAGGAGGGAGACGGATTGACTGTGAGTGTGGGGGGAGGTGGAAGGAGAAGTCCCGTGTTCCTTATTAATTCCCCTCTTTTGTTTCCGAAAACTCATTTTCGAGAAGAGTTCCCACTACATCTCGCTCCAATGGTTAAATCTCCCTTAATTGGCGGGCGCTCCTTGGCCGTACAGCCCAGTCCCCTTCTTTAGGAAGGACCTAAACCTTAGCATCCCCCCCCACCTCCTCCATGGGGATTGAGACCTCGTGGGAGGGGGTGGGGCAGGTCTCAAAGTGAAACACCCTCAAGTGATTCCTAATGAAACATGAAGTCAGATGGGCAAGCCAGAATTAATTTTAATCAAAGTCCGAGCCTTAGTAGGAGGGGAAGACATACTCGTATATAAATGTCCCTCTTACCCTTCCATTTTTTGATCTATACATAAAAAACGTGGGATGGTAAGCGTTTGATCGATTTTTGTCGCTGGTGTGACCACAAATTGTAAAGTCATCTACACATTTAAGTGAAACAGTTCAAGCGCTCATTTAAAAAACCTTTGAAGATTCCCATCTAAGCTACAATTATCAAAGTATAAATGCCTTCTATATTATGAATATTGTTGAGAGCCAATGGTTTTATTAAATTAACATGAACTATATAGCATTTAGTACACTCTTAAGAATGTGGCATTTATTGGGATAGATGTGTTTACATATCGTTTTTGTGGGATAAGAGACCAAATTTCAAAGTAGAGTAGACAGATGATGTCCAATTCCGAAGCCTCATAATCCACTCAAATTTAGCATTATCAATTATTGTATTCTCCTAGATCACCTTGTAAAACCAAGCGGGGATAGAATGTCTAGTTTTTAAACAACAATATTTTCCTCTAGTAGTAAACATCATATCAATCTGATATTGTTTATAATGAACAACCTTGACATAGTAATCCACATAAAATGTTAAATATGTATAAAACGTAATAAATGAGTTTTTTTCCTCATTTCACGACTTTCCATAAACTTGCATTCACTGAATAAAATTATACCAACAGTTTTACATATTTGACGCCAATGAACCCTTCTACCAGGAATGGCCCACACCTGAGTTATAATATCCTAATGTGACTGAAAATTCTTGAAAAGACGGTGATAAACGTTAGGAAAAACACGTACGTTCAGAACCTAGTTATAACATCAAATAGGTATACCAACAATAAGATGAAAAATGTTTTAAAATAAATGAATAACTAAAGGCAGCTCTCAAAAGGGTCTTGGGTGATTTATGTAAGATATATAAGTATTAGTAGTGACAAAATCTGTAAACAACTAAAAACCTAACCTTGATCCAAACTAATATGAGCCAACTATCGGAAAAATATAGTAAAAAAAAACTGGCAGTGAACGCTTGCTATATCTTCCGTTAAATACTATGGCCCACGAAATGTCATAACTTTCTAATTCTAATTGTTTATCACTAGAAAGAATTTTAGCGTGTGTGTGTAAAGTTTATCTTTCCTTGTGCGCACATGTATAGAAATACATTATGGTGTAACTGCCTAGGGCCTTCTGAACTACACTCTAATGTTAGTCTCCCCCATTAAAAACTGATGTGGACACCACATGACTTCCTTCTGAAACGGTTAGTTTATTAACTAAGTTCAGTGAGGAGGGAGGGGGAAATCTGTAACTATATTCGATGATCAATTTCATTTTTCTTTTCTTTTTAATTTCCTTGAGGACTTTCTTGATCTGTTAGAAAATATAAATGAGTTAAATATGGAATAAAAAATGGATAGCAAGAAAAAATAAATTATGTATAGTGTAGCAAGGAAACTTCTTTCAGATCAATTGTATATAATTATTTGTCAACATATTTTGGCATTCATAATTGTTTTAGTTAATCTAATGTATAATATATATATATATATATATACTGCTCAAAAATGAATAGGGATATTGGTTATTTTTTCTTATCCTATTAATTTTAATTAAATCGATCTTAATTAAATTTCTTTTTTACGGGGGAAAAAGGGCAATAATTTCTAATAAATATTAATGATATTTATAATAAATAAAAAAAAAATATGCTAGGCCCCATAAATACCACAAAACAGCCAATATCCCTATTCATTTTTGAGCAGTTTATATATATATATATATATATATATATATATATAATTTATAATGTATTAATCATAAACGTAAAGTTATTGGATATAACTCTATATTGGGGCATAAATGTGCAGTCTTATGTAGTTGCTATAGTGTTCTTGATCTTTATAATTAGTATAAAAGTGGTTTTTACGAACTGAACTAGTAACATATAAATGTAGAGTCTTGCGATTTGAATGCTATGAAAGAATTAGACAAGGCTATTCAATGTAGCCTCGATTGGAACTGACCAACTCAATATTTTGCTTCAAACTCCCACCGACTTATTAGAAATTGTTTCAACTTTTCAAAAGGAATTTTTTTTTTCATCCCCATTTTCAGCGGTCAAAAGTACCAAGAAACGGCTGAAATGATTATGCAGGCAGATCCGATTGTCCGACGTCACTTGCAACACAAATTCGGTCGGATTCCCTCTCCCCCGGGACCCATTTAAAAATTCCATTAATTTGAGGTGCTACAATAGCCCTGGCTGAATTACCTGCCGCTTCTCTCTTTTATTCAAATGTAGCTTTGAATGAAATTATCTTCGTAATTAATCAAGCCGTTTCCTTCAGCAGAAACAAAAACTAGAAGCCAAACCCGAACAAAAAAAACCTTGCTCTCCGTCAAAGACGTTGAAGGGTGTTTGATGCATGGGAAATGAGCCGAACATGGACTCTGGTGTATACCTAATTAAATGACGAAATGAATTGGAATTGGAAAACTGTTAATTATTTTTAACACACAGTTTATTATCATATGGGAAAATTATGATTTTCAAAGACGTACAACCAATTTTTCCAGAGTAACAACCAATAAACCGGTGACAAATTTCTCTATTAGGATTCTGTTGGGCTTCAAATGACTAATGATTGTTGAAGCCAATAGAACGTGGAGACATTTTTTGAAGCTAATATTTTCTATATTAATTATCTTTAATTTGTTACTCACCTCAATTTACCAATTTATATATATAGTATCACAAAGAAGCGCCCTTCCTATCACTGACGTATTACCGATCGGTAACTTAAGTTTGGGTAAGAGAAGGTTTAAGACAATACCTCCAACACTATTTTAAGTAATTATTTTTCGCTAGTCATATTACTAAGTGTCAGCAACTATTCTGCAGCGGGGAAGTATTTTCTTCAACGGCCATACGTTACTTATAGGATTTGAGTATGCAGAAATAAATAATGAAATACATAAAATAAATTAAATTTGAGTTATTTTTTCCAATTATATTCTTAATAAAGCTTAAGTAATCAAGAAATGAATGAGAGAGATATTATTTTATTTATTTAAAAAAAATAATTACCTTCTAAATCTCGGAGAATAATATAACTAATTGGTCATTAATAAAAATGAATTGGAAAAGTATAACAAGTAAGGTAATTGCTATATTCTGTACGGAGTTAAAGAGAAGTATAATTGTTCAATGAATTTATAAAAAGCCTGAACAATAAGTTATGCATATGTCTTAATTATCGCATCGATTTTTTTTGTCATGTGACTCATTTCGAAGATAAGTAAAGGACATTTGCATTTTTTATGACTGTATGAGTTAATCGAACATTAATTTATTATTTTATTTCCAGTAGTTTAGAATCCTATATTCCATGCAATCAACTTGATAGTTAGAAATTTGGAGTGATTTTATGAATTTTCAAAAAATAAGTTACTTATGTCGTTTTAAATCATTATTTTGGAATACATTGATTTGATACATGAAATTTGCAGCGTGATCATTTTCAGAATATCCTTGCATTAAGTGAATACTTCTGTACAGCATGAGATATGTACATTTTTTTAGCAGATTTCCCACAAGGGAAATCAGCTTTTGAGGGTGTATTTAAGACACAATTTTTGAAACATTTCTTCAAATTTCCATCCATCCAACCTAGGAGTTGACGAAAATGGCGTCAGTTCAAAAATATATAAACTTGTATGTTACCACTCAAGCTGTTGTAATTTTTGCTTTTCGCTGCAAAACTCGATATATAAGCGTGTATCATCCTGTAAAACTAAATAACTGGTTCTTGAACGGGTGAAATCGGGTCGGGGTGGTGTTATGTGGGAGACAATCGAATATTCAAAATATCTTCGTTACAATCAATCGGATACGAAAAATAGCATTAAACAATCTGGTTGCAATATGATGATCTATACATTTTTTTCTCTATCTTGAATATTAATTTAGATTTATTCATTTTTTAATGTTCGGCTTTCAGTTAACAGCCACTTTTAGTCATAATACTTTAACAATAAGCGTATATATCATGAAACATCTTATTCCAAGTTTAAATGCCAAATATTGTTTTCAAACGAGAGAGAGAGAGTATATATATATATACATATATATATATATATATATATATATATATATCTATATATATAGAGAGAGAGAGAGAGAGAGAGAGAGAGAGAGAGAGAGAGAGAGAAATTTGGACGGAACTAAATTTCTTCATCTACTACATAGAGTAAGTGGACATTTTGAAAAGGCTATGAAAAATTGCATCAGGAGGACTACCGTAGTAATTAATTTTTAATTGCGAAAATTTCCTAAAATTGTTTAACCACGATGATGATATTTTTATTAAAAAATAAATTTATGTCTTTGGCTGAATTGCATTTTATCTCATTAAAAGAAACTATTCAAATCAAAGCTTGGAATATTGTTGGAACAGCGTTAGAGTGGGTTGGAAATGTAGTGCCAATGCTTAATTCAGTGGGAAAAAGAGAGTGAGAGTGGAAGACGGGGAATCGTTATTTACCCTCTTAAGAATGGGGGGGGGGGGTCTGAATGGGGAAAATGTTCCATCTTACAGATGAGGCTAAAGTCGCTCCGGCAGTTGAAGGATTCAAAAAAGGACTCGGTCGTCAACTCCTCGGCGTGTTAATCAACAGTTAAAACGGCCAAGGAGGGGTTGAGTGAATGGGAGTGAAGGCGATCCAGACAATCCCTCAGCTTGCTGTCATTAAGCCCACCGCTTCATCCCTTAGCCGTGAGGAAGCTAAAAAACCTCTATACACGAATGTACTGCCTACTTTCTCTCTTAAAGGGGGGGGGGGGGCTGGATGAAACCTCATCTTTAGAAAACGCCTTTTCTTTACGCCTCCAATTTTTACCTTCTATCTCTCTCTTTTTTGTCACTGCTTAACTGTCAACACTTAATATCTTTGGATTCATAACAATTTTTCTAAGTAACATTTGTAACTTTTCGTTACTATATTTTTGGACTTTATTAGTGTAATTATATATCAGTACTTTAAAAAAGGAGGGCGTTATGAAGAGTCAAGACCAAATACCGAATTTTTAACTCTTTTGGACTCTCATTTAAAAAAAAGAATTGTATGTGATTAGGAATTTTAGTTTATTTATACGAATTCAGCATGCCTTAATATAGTTAAATAAGGCAGTCCCTTCTTGGATGTTTAGGATACCAGAATAGTGGTACTCTTCCAAAATTATATATGAAGTGTAAGCTTGTAAGTTAAAAAATAATCGAGGTATTGAAGAAAAAAACACACATATAGAACATTACATTAGCAAAAAGATTGGTTCTATACAATATTTCGATTCGATGCATAATAACGGAGATATTAAGAACTTTCAAAATTCCCCCATTAAACTCCCCCTCCCACTGATCGGCATTCAGCCATTAACGAACTTGATCTTTATCTTTACATAAAACGCTTAAATGTCGAGTTTAGTGAAGATCAAACAAAAATTGTGACCGCTTCAGCGTTAACAGACAAATAACCTCATTTTCGTCATCTCCTGGGTAGGATCGATGGACATTTGAGGAAAGTTTTTAGAAATCGCGTCATAAGTACGATCTCAATAGCTGATTCCCTTTAGGGAAATCTGCTTAGAGAATGAAAGAGAGACAATGTGCTAAAAATACCTTTATTTTAATCTTAAAAGGCAACAATTTTTTTGTTTGCAAGGACCTGTCTAAAATGGTTTTAGGTACATCTTAAAAAATATATAACAGAAAATTGAGAAGTTTTTTTTTACTTCTAAAAACGCGACTATAATATGAGGTAAACGAATATTTATTCGCTATGTAGTTCTAACCAAATATTATTAGTCTCGTAATCTTATTTTATAAAGCCATTGCTTGAAGTTGGGAATAAATTAGGTAAATGTTTTGGGAAGAACCTTTTATATTTTTATTTAAATATACATCAATAGTGAATCAAACGTAGAAATAATCTAGACGTTATGCTAATATCCAATGCAGAACTAATAACAATTAAAAGAATAAAGCCTACATAAAACAGCTGAAGGTTAGTATCGAACAACTAGCCCTAGTATCCAATTACTCGCTCTGATTTCAGAAATAAATAAATTATTACGAATTTGATAAAGATTTTAAAACGCCACCCGTCTTTACCACCCACCGCTCTCCATCCGTCATTCCTTCCATTAGATCCTATATAATTTTGGTAGTGTAATGAATGGGCAGGTTGAATGATAACAGTGATCGAGAAGAATCTACAAAAGAATACATAAATTTCAACTGCTTAAATCTCCAATTGGATGCAACTTAAAGAAAACTTCTGGTCCAACCTAATTCTTTAAAGGGCTCCTAACTTGCCTCTCCAGACCACCTCACTGCAATTAATATGAATGCTCGTTCACTGATCGACCCTCTCTGGAACTTGGATAATAACTTGGCTTGTTCATTTCTAAATCATGGCCAACCAGCCAGAACAATTGATCTATCCTTTTGCTCCTTACGAGAAGTCAATAATATTTGAAAAATTCACCAACGGCTCTTAATAAGATTGAAGGAAGTTGTAAGAACCCATAATCGTATTTTTAATTACCTCGCCGGCATACCCCAGAATGCCACGGAATAATTTATAAAACATTATTGGAGCCGCCCACGTAATGTGAATTAGTTCATCATCTCTGATTGCCTCCGAATTATTTGTTCTTTCCCTCTTCTTTTTTTTCAATCAAATCCAAAGCATATATCCGTGTCTAATTTTATGAACAGTTAGCAGAATGAGATAATGAAATATTTACTAGTTCACGGCATTCATTCCCACTTATTTTTCTTAAAAAAATTATATTTCATAGTGTATTGGGCTTGTATTTTATTATCTTTAAGCAATTCTCTGGTCACCTATAGAGATTTATAATAGATTATTCAATTAAGAAAAGGCAAAAATTTCAATTTTGTTCTAACTTACGTATTCTTGATAATTACTGTAATTTAATTAATCCCTTTGTCATTAAATATCTTCACATATACTCCGTTTTGATTTTACTCTACCTTTGTTATATAAGAGAAATCGAATTTCAGAGGGACTGCAATTAAAGAGAAGAATAAACAGCAAAGACAAAACGTTGACTTGATAACACATCCTCCTGATATCAGATCACATAATGAGACCTAGTAAAGAAATGTTAATTATTCTCAACTTGTGGATTCAACTTATATTCGTGTGTATTTATTATGCTTTCACTCCCAAAATTCTGAGAATAGGTCGTCGAATTGATTTAGTCCCTAAAGCTGGCGGCATGTGTGGGGAGAATGAATGTAGGAGTGCGGTGTCACTCGCAGGCCGGCTTGCTCCTGAAGAGTTACGCAACAATCGTATGGAAGCTTGAGACTATTTACGAATAAAATGGTCGATTTTCAAACAGAGCCCACAACATTCCGAAGCCTTCCTCCATTACTGGAAAACAGATGGCAACAATTCCAAACAACAACATACTCATTAAGCCAAAGTTTGTAACTCTTTTCTCACAAATCATCAATAAAATAGGTGACCACAAGTAATCGTGAGTCAAATGGTCTTTACGTTACTCAGGACTTACACCAGAAAAATTTCTAGATTGGAAACCATCAAGTCAATACATAATGACTTGATACTCACGTTTACCCTGGTTTCACTAAAGTAATCATTACAATTTTTAAGAAACAATTTATATACCCTGAGCTGGTATTCTGGACGGTAGAAGTGACTTCTAATGTAGGTAGATGAATGAATTGGCTACGCTTCCACTGTAACAATTTCCAGAGCGCTTTCTATGTAGTGCTCTGTTGACACACAAAAACAATAATTACTTATCTCTATTAAAATATTTTAGATAAAGTGTAAAATAGATAACATCGCCATATAACAATAAAAACTATCTTTCTTAAGACTAAATAACACATACAACCTTTCATACATCAACAGGCAATTTTTTTTTAAATTAAGCAAGTAAAGGTAGAACATCAAAACCTTAAACATTACGTTATGTACATCTTATTAAATTGAATCAATATGGTGTACATAAATTCCAGGGACTCGAGGCACTGGAATCCTTGTAATAGAAAATTCGATTCACGCATTTCTAGCCATCTAATTCCTATCAATACTAAATATCCTTCAAATCCCTAAAATCTTCATCGCTAAAATAGAAAAAATGTCACAGTAACAGTTAACCATAAATAAATTGTCGTGTCATTCATATTAATATCATTTCTAATAGACACTGTTAAGAATCAATATTAACATAATTTCCAGGGAAATATTTGCGAAGTTCTTAAAACTCATTGAATAAAGTTGTAATAAACATAAATAAATAAATGAGATAAACACTGGTATCATATTTTCGAAAATAGAATTTGATGGCTGTTGGTCATTTAAAAAAAAACAGAATCTACAAATTAAAAATAATTTAAGCACAATATTTTTTCTTGAGACATAAAGCCAACTTAATTTTTAATGAAATAATTCGCTAAAACTAAAATTACAGTAATCCATTAAAAAAAAATGTCCATCTCTGTTTCCATCTAGATTAAACTATAAAAAATTTAAGATGTCTCCCTTTCACTGAGTGTGGATAATCGATTAGTGGCATGTCTTCTCCATTGGGTGGAAACCTTTCTTACTAATTACACCTGCAAAGACTCTTGTTGATTTAGAAGTGAGAGGGTGGGGGCTAGGAACAGTATCTACCTGTCGGAAATCGATTCAAATAGACAGGCACGCCAGGCTACGGACCAGCTCCAGTCGAATGAATTGACGAATCCTAGGAGAGCCCCCAACCGGCTCAAAACAATCTCTAATACCTTTAAGTGGCTAAGCCGCATTACTGTTTTTTTAGCAGATTTCGCTTAAGGGAAATCAGCTATTGAGGTCGTACTCATGACGCGATTTTCGAAAGTCTCAAATGTCCATCGATCCTACACAGGAGATGACGAAAATGAGGTCCGTTCAAAACTATATATATATATATATATATATATATATATATATATATATATGTCTGTTAACGCTCTAGTGGTCGCAATTTTTGTTTAATCATTACCAAACTCAGTATTTAATTGTTATATTAAAAAAAATCGATCTAGTTATCCTGTGCAAATTTCTGTAAAATCAAAAAGCAAAAAAAAATATACATCTCAGGTTCTCATGTCCTAACAAATGAAACTCTATAAAAATTAAATGTTAGTTTAAAGTCAAAGTAGTGAAGAGTTTTTATTTTTAATGGTAACAGCTGATTTCTCAGTCATTCTACCGACTGTCACAATTGCAATAGGCAGTGACTCTAATGCTCATTTTTTTTTTTGAATTATTATGTATGAAATTTGTCATACCATACACACCAGACTAGAAATTTTCAAACCATAATACATTAACCCAGACTTTTAATAATAAAATTACTATAAAATAATTCGATACTCTTAAATTTTAATAGGCTTTCATGAAGAATATTTTATGAGAAGGCGCCCCAAAGGTCCAAGACTATTATAAATTCTTAAAATTTCATTCGCATAACGAGTAAAATCTCTATAGCTATTTTTCCTTAAGAGAAATCTGTTAAAATGGAATTATTTATCATACATCCTTAATAGTTACATCATATATTACATCTTATATTAAATATTACATCTTTATATTAAATTTCATTACAATACATGTATATTCAATTTTATTATTCAAACCTATAAAAGCTAAATTTCATTCTCTATTAGCGAAATTTTTAGCTGACTATTGCAGTTGCATTCTAACAGAACCTGAGTGAATTGAAAACATGATATTTGTGTGGAAGAATGAAAATTTAAAAATCTAACTAAATAAAGCTGGATGTAATGAAATGGTTTGGAATTCTTTATTTAAAATTTTCTAATAGAAAAAGAAAGGGAAAAAATGATTCAGTTACTTCATTTTCACCTTGTTTTATTATACTGTTGTATATCTTTAGAGTAATATTTAACAAGCAACTTAAGAAAAATAATTGCGATTAATGTGTCTGGCTTAAGTAGTAAAATATTATGGTTAAAGTTTGTTAATTACTGGAGCACACAATGTTACCTCATTGAATAGGAGAAGCGTCGCTGGGCGCTGATGAGAACATTGGCAGGTGACGGCGAGCGTGCTGGGACGCTCTCCTAACTCTTCCCCTAAACTCGCCCGCGTTTATACTCTACTCCCTTGAGTCTTGTCATTCAGATCCAAAATTTTACCCCTCATTCTAGATTGGTTTTCTTGTGATCTAACGTATTCTAATAAGTGTAATAGTAACATAATAAATTTAGTAAAAAAAGTGGAATTAACCACTTTTTTCTAAACTAGCAATACTTTTATGTATTCAAATCATTTTTGGTGTTTGTTGAAAATTTTCAAAATATTTGTTTCAAACAGTCAAGTCAGGAACGGCATCTTATGACATTCATTTGGTGCTGCGCCGTACCTGGCTCACTCTGCTGTTTTAATAATTCAAATTGCTTTTTTAATTGTTGTTTTCGAATTTGCAGTAAAGGTAATAACGAAACATTTTTATAAAAATCACCAGTGATTCATTCATTACAAAAAGTTGCCAAAAACAATTCTACAATGATAATTAGCCAAATATTTTTGTATTTTAATTACTTAAGGACATTAAGTACTTAGTATGTTCATTATTTGAATAGCTAAATATTTTGAATAAATGGCTTTCCTTACTATCGAATATTTCTGCCACATATTCTATAATGCAGACAATTATAAAATGCTCGTTCAGAGCAATTCAGCTACTAATTTATTCAGCACGGCAATTCATGAATTATAAAAGAGAAAAGTCTTATACGGAGCTGATAGAATAAAATCAAAGGTCCATTCTGACGAAAGCGGCCAATTTTTACATTACTTTTTCATAATACATTTTGAATTCAATTCTTAAGCCGGCCAATCTATTCACAAGACAGCTCACACCCAGTCAGGAGGCTACTTGAAGAATAGATAGGGGGGTGGGAACTCTCAGAAATGTTTCAGGGGGCTCTTAATGAAATTGAGAAGCAGAAGGGAGATATTGGGCTGTGAATTGCTACAATAAACATGCTAAACACAGGAGTTGGCTGTCTCACGGAAGGCTCTCCATTAAAAAAACATACCATAAACATACCTCTGGAATAAATCGGGTTCGAAGGAACTTCCTCAGTCCTCGCCCACTAGAATTTACATTTTCAATATTTAATCATCCCTTGTGATTTTTGGAAATATTTCTAGAACTAGTTATTTTCTTTATGGGATATAAGAAACCAGCTCTCGTTGTCGGCGGCAGCATCTAAGAATAAATTAAACTAGACCATTCAGAAAGAAATGGATTTTGCTTTATAGTTAACGTAGAATGCAACCCACTGCATCTCTTTTAGACCAATCATCTCACCAAGATTCTTATTCGAGGCAGTTCCACCTCCTCGTGACCATCATACCAACGCATTCTAAGTCTGGCTCTCATTCATGCTCCTCTTTGTACCATCATTAATGTTCTATTCCTATATAATCTACCGATCACCTCATTTGTTCTTTTAAGGACCAAGAAACTTAATTACCCCTTCTCTTTTTAAGTCTCTACGTCCTGTACAAAAGATTCTTCCCTCAAAGTTTATTCACTGGAACTAAGTGGCACTGAATCAAAATAAATGCAATACCTTCCGTAGTCAATTAACTTCAGTCAGCCTAATATAAGTAGCTCGAATTATGCCTGGCATTACTCACTTTTACAGTCTGGCATCGTAAAAAAAAATATGTTTACATTCATTGTGCAATAAGATTACTGGTTTCAAAAGTGGTATAACTGGGAGGTAAAGCAAAGAAGAATACTCACAACCTAAACATAAACACCACCATAATAAATCACTGACTATTTAGGGTTACATAATAGAAAAAAAACAATTGAGTGTCAGTCATTCATTTTTAGAAATAATTTATGAAAATTTAACTAACTTTTCTGGAAACGTTTATAATCAAATAATTTCTACTTATCGTAACAATATATTATTAAACTCCTTATATATTATTAAAAAAATATTACAAGCCGGCTTGAATTTCTTTGTGACTATAAATTAAGTAAACATAGTCAAATGCTCAAGGTAAATCAAAATAATTTGGGTAGAGAATTTGGCTACACTGTTAATAAGTTCATATTTTTTAATACCTTCCATTTAAAATTCCCTATTGACTTCTTTATTCAATGATCCTAGTATCCCGTCAAACATCTCGAAGTCGATAAATCTAACATCAAGTTAATCAATAGGAAGGAACAATAAGAATGCCGGATAGTCTCTTAATAGGTATCTCTATTTCAAAGGGCTTTTTCTAATTCATGGAATTCATCTTTACGGCTGCTATGGAATACAAAATTATTTAATTCATTGTTTGAATAATCTATGTCGAGGACAGTCTGTATTTCCAAGTCAAGAATTCTTAAATATTTTAGTTTCATTAACGATTTCTACTGTGAAGAAAACAATTGATAACGTCATTTTGAGGTTTTTATTGGGGAACATTATATATTCACAAGAAATTGAACACTTCAGAATATTTGATTGTATTATTTCAATAACTGGGATTTTAGTAAGAGCATGTGTTCTATTTATTGAATCCACCTTATTAGTTGCTTTCATGGGTCAACGGTTAATTCAGTCAAAAATATGAGAATGAATAAATTTTTATTTAACCATTCACGATTCGTGTATTTACATGAATTCCAATGAAGACATTTAACCTTCATTTTTAATCTATTTTAAATATTTACTTTTATGAGTAAGTTCAGCCAATTTTGCCATTTCTCCTGAAAAAATAAACGTTTAACAAAATTTTGGTAAACCGCAGTCCATGGGATTTAATTTTTATTCTTCCTGACTGTGATTTTGAAATCAAGTTTAATTTTAAGATAAATACATTTCCCTTGTATTGTACGTTTGTGTGTGTCTCTCTTCCGTTCTCCCAATATCTCTCTCTAAATATATATGTGTGTGTGTGTGTGTGTGTGTGTGTGTGTGTTTAAAATGTTTGTGCAAGTTCTGTACTTCTGAAATTTATTGCTCTATGGGTTTTGAGTTTGTTTTCAGGGAATAATGGGCCAAAAAAATAATAAAATAGATTTAGAAATACATTTTATTTTTTAGTACACCTCTATGCTCATGTCTAAAATCAAAAGTCGACACTCTTCACTTCATCTCACAGCCATATGAGGATGAAATGAATATCCTTTATACTTTTGATATTTTTAACTAGTATAGCAGTCAGGAGAAGCTTATTAATAATTTTTACAAGGGTACATGTAATTTTAACATTAGACATAACTTTAATTTTGAGTTCTGTTTTTATAATTCTGAAGTTGATGGAGTTAAATTGCCATTAGTAGCCTTTAATCTCACATGGTAATCGTAGAGTGGCGAGTTCGATTCCCGCCTGGGAAATAGAATTTATTTAGTGACGGAATTCATTAAATAAAATCCTTAATCCCATGCTAGAAAGAGGTGGTAACCATTATATAACCCGTCCCAATTAGCCTTAGTTGCAAAAAGTGGACGTTAATATATAACTAAAAATTAAAATTGCTATTAGTGGATTTCCTTCTGAATATTCAAAGTGGTAAATCTTTATATATATAATTCTACTGTATGTGTGTATGTCATTGAACTCCTCCTAAACGGCTGACCCGATTTGAATGAATTTTGTTGTATGCGTTTGGGTGGCGTCCTGGATGGTTTAGATTCACAAATCAGCCCGGCAGATGGAGCCGTTTCGTTTCCTATTGGTTTTTCGGCAAACATGTACTTCTGTACATAAAAAAAGTTGTAAAAGTTGTTTATTTTGTTATTTAGAGTAACTTTTGTTATCTAACAATGTATAAACGAGATATACACTAAAAAATTAATGTGGGACCTAACGATTGAACCGAACTCAACAAAACTCTATATGTAATTCTTCCATGATTATAAGCTATATAAAATTTTTTAGGTTCGAACGGGAGGGGGGGGGGGGTTATATGGGGGGCCTGCATAAAAAGATCACGATATTTCATTTTCTATTTTTTTATAGGCAAACGTGCACATAACAAAAGTTGTTTTTTGTGTTATTAAAAGTAGCTTTTGTTTTAAACATAATATTATTAAATTTAATATCCTAATCGTTTGAAATATCGTGCAGGACAACGTCTGTCGGGTCCGCTAGAGAGAATATAATTCTTGGAGTATGAATTTTTGCTGAAACCAGGGTACTATGTTTCCTTTATTTACGTTTTACTTTTAAATGTTTTATCTATTTTCCCTTAATTAGTTGCATCGTTGACATGAAGTAAAGCGAGAGACTAATAATTGCTTTTATTACTTATTAAACTTTTATAATTATTCGGGCCCTAATGTAAATGGAAAAGGAAACCTCGACTCATTGTTCTGAGCTGTGGAGTTGATGATATGGGTAGTGCTACGTGTGTGTAGATTAAAGTGGCTTGAGGGAGGGCTGTAGGAGGTTGTAGACAGAAATTTGTCTTGGTTAAGGACGATTTCCCCTTTCGGGTGAGGGCTGACGAGTCGGTAGTGTCTTGGAGGCGAAGGGGCCAAGTCTCGCCCCAATGAGGAAGGTGTTTGTAACGTTTGTTGGCACTAGGTGGGAAGCAGTAAATCAGCGTGTTCCGCGGCCCGCTTTCACATTGTACGGGGCGCGCATCTACAACTCGGCTCCCTTTATTTATGCCCCTGTTTGCCCGGGCTCCTTCCCCGCTTCAATAGGGCCCCATCAAAAATATGAGAGCCGCCTTCGACTCGACCTAGATTTTTATTGTGCCGACCTCCTCTTGCCCCTCCCAATATCTGAGGGATACATTAAACCCTATAGCCGCCGAGGGGACAGCCAGACCATCCTCGCCAACTTTCACTATTATTTCACAAGGCTTTAACATCTGTAAAAAGAAAAGCCCGTCACGCAGGGGCTGCGTAAACTAAGCAGATTTCCCGCGTGAAGTTTAACAATAGATAAATCTACACACCGGTAACACAACACCGCTATGAATTTTAAGTGAATAAATACAAACCATAATAACAAATCTCCCAACGGAAGCAGCTGAAATGTAAACAAACAGTTCTGCCAACTTCTTACCGGAAAGAAAAACAATTACGTATTAATTTGATTGAAAACTATTTACTATATCTAGTACTGTAATCTATAATGAATCAGAATAATTATTATCTCATCAATAAAATTTTAGTAGTCCAAAAGTTTAAGAAGGGGGGGGGGGCACCAGAATATATTTGCATGTATCTCGTATAATAAATGTCTCTTGAAAACAATATTTGGTATTTAAGCTTCGAATGATGTGGCTTATTACATAACCGAGTATTGTTAATGTAACATGTGTAGAAGTGGGGGTTTGCTGGTTGAAAACTGAAAAATGCAAATATCTCGGTTAATATTCAAGATAGGGAATAAATGTTTATAACAATATTTATAGTACATTTAATTTGCTATAAGATTAATTTTATATATTTTTTCTATTTATGCTATTCTGTATTTATTAAATTACTGTGAAAACTAGATAATAATGACTGAAGGTTTACTTTACAACTGAAGAACTAAGAATACAAATAAGCCCATGAATGATACAAAACAAATTGTATAAAATAACCTTTTAGAAAAAGACTAGCCAATATTTTTGTCTCTGTTGTATTTTAATAAAAATATTTTCTAACTTCGTATTTTAAAATGCACAAACAATTCAATATTTAAAACTTAGTCTGGCATTCATTTTTTAATCACCTACATTATATAGAGACTATTCTTGATATTCTGTTTTAAGATGCACGCAACCCAGAATTGACAATTTCATTGTCCCATTCTCTAATTGCCACTTGCTATTTTACACAGAACCATTATAAATAAATTCTAGGCAGCGGTAATACCCGACTCCCTTGACGACGATAATGAATAATTATCGAGCCTTCACATAAAGAGCTGAAAATCGAATTTTAAATCAGCCCTCTGCAAATTGAAACAATTGTCACTGGTTCCGAATGCTGGAATAGCTTGAAAGAGAATTTAAATTGTAATTTGTCCATACGTGAGCCCTGTGGCTCATGGCTTATTCAGAAAAGCTTTTATCCTCTTCTCTCGTGACGCTCATTCTTCACGTAGCTTAAAGGCACTGTTTGAGAAAAAAAAAACAATTTTTCTTAAATAATCGAATTATTTTCCAAGTAGAAATGTATTTTGTATTTTTACTCTAAATATTTAGAGAAGAGTGGATGTGTGTGCGTGCGAGTGCAGGTGTTTGTACTTAGATTTTGTTTTATAACAAATTTTCAACCAATATTTATTATTTAAGAAAATGTAAGGGATATCAAGTTAATAATATCTATTAAAAAATGTTTTAAATAAAAATTATATTCATTATCACATTCTTTGGAAGAAAAAAATATCTTGAAATCTCTCTAAACTCTGAAAATTTTGGATTCTGTAAATTCATTTTTAACCTCTTCAGCATGAACAGTTAAATTATTTACTTTAGTAAATATATTTTTGTTGAGCTTGCGTAACTTTTTAACTTGTCTTGCTATTTCGCCGCTTTGTTATAAAATAACGATTAAGCTAGTACGAAATCAGATAAGCCAGTGTTGTGTAAAATGGAGAACGAATGAAACACCAACACAGGTATATCACTGTTATTGTGAATGGATGAATGAAAAATATTACATGACCGAATTTAATAACAAAGTAATTTTCTACTCTGTAATTGAAACTCGGCGCAATCTTCTTTTAAAACGACAGTATCCCCCAGTATCCAGTTTGGCTAGTTTCAACGTGGCGTCTGTTCGTATGTAGGTATCACGCATAACTCAAAAACGACTAGCCTTATAATGTTTAAATTTCATATGTTGGACAATTGAACCGTCTAGTTGTGCACCTCTTCTGTTGGTCAAAATCGGAGTATGGAGTGGAGGGGTTAGAGGAGGCGGAAATATAAAAAAATGAAAATTGTTTCCTACTGAGAGAGACACAAAAAGTTTGTGTCTTTTTCTGTAAAACAGATATATAACTTATGTTCTTTAATTTTTGTTTTAACCGATGTATTGGGATGGAGATATTCTTTCGAATTAAATAATCTTAAATGAATTACGTCAAAATATTATAAAGTCAAAGAAGTGGCGTTGTGCCCGCATCAGGTTTTTTATAAAATGGGTGGCTTTTAGTGGCCACAGAGGCTGATAAAGTTTCTGGGGAAACCTGCTAAAATTAACTAGGCGTTCCATAAAGCACAGCCTAAATCATATAATCTTCAGTAATAGCTGACAATAGAACATGGAAGCACTAGGATGAGTGGTGGTAGATGGTGTCCAGAGCCCGAATCTCCGCTTCCCCTGGGCCAAATTGCCGGGGCTCGGCATTCTTATAATTAGCCCCCTGATCGGCACTTCAGCTAGTTACAATCAGTCTCGAGGCATAGGCGACAAACAGTAGTTCCTGCCCACGTGCCCCAACTGAGCCACTGATTACGTTTTTGAGCTCACTCATATGAATCCATCGGCGAGGCACATTATAGATGGTCGAGCGCTCAGCACGTACCATCCGTTTGTTTAGCTCGCGGGCTTCTGTAATTGGATATTCAGCGTGGCGTTATAATAGCTTCCTAAAAATGATAGCTGATGCTACGGTAGTACATGGCTCATAGGCAGCCGGAATTGTGCAACATGGGGTTTTTAAATTCCACTTTGATGGGCTAGTGGAAGCGAAGGGAAATTCTCTCGTCAAAAATCAAGTTGTGTTTCACAATCACTTCACTTGTCTTATAACATTTGTTAATAACTTTACAAGATTTCTATTCCCAGAAAGAAAAAAACTTAACCACCGAGATGTCAATCATCATCTTAGTGTATTCTTAGCTCATGACATAGGATGTATTTCCTAGCTCATAATAGTACTCAAAATCAATCTGGGTAACAGTAAAAAAAATTTCCTCCACTTTTACACTGTAATATTGTTGTTTATAAGTTTTTTAAGCTCCCTGAACTTACAAAAAAGGGTTTAAAAATTAATTTAACAGTTTCAAAAGAAGCAGGGACATCTGGCATATTGGGTCAGATACAGATCCACCAATTAAAATAAATTTATTGGTCAAATGGTAATCTGCTTTATGTTTGGTTAGGCAAATAAAAAAGTAATCAATTATCTTAGATTCCAAGGAAAGGCCAGGCCTTCAACCAAGATAACATCCTCGTCATACCAAAACACTATACAATGTTGAACAGAATTATAAAATGTCCAAGAAACTCGAAATTTAAAGATTTAAGTTCGTTAACCAAGAGAATTGTTTGAAGGCGGTGGGGGTGGGGGTGGGACGGCTCACATCGGAATTGGATGAGCAGAGGTTTAATTAAATGGAGCTGAAATAAAAACAATTATGAGTCGGAGCGAAAAATGCAAATAACCATCTCTGGTGCCAATTACATCCTCTATAATAGTTATTCTACAAAAGTTTTCTCGAACTTGAATATCAAACTGAGTTATTGTGAATGTTTTTGCTTTGAGGCTACTCTAAGCCTCCACTACTACTTATTTCACATAACCAATAATCCAACATATCAAGGAACGTTTTATTAAAAACTTAGTCACCATATTCTCCATCGGAACTATCTCATGTGATATATATGGCTAAATTTGTGACGTAATTCATGAACATTCTAATTTTAGGGGGCTTAATTTTTATTTAATCAATAGAACACCCGTCATTTAACCAATTCGTGTTAAAAACAAAAGTTACACTTGTTTATAAGCTTAAGTTAATCCCCACTTCTACTCACATCTTTCAACTTATGCAATTGTTACTCTTGTCATCAATAAACAGGTCCCGTATGCATTTCGAAGTACTGTTTACTTAGGCCCCATATGACAGGATAAATAGAGAATAGAATGTGGGGATAAGATAATGAGATTGTTATTACAGCAGGCAGGAAATCTGCTAAATTGACTGCCTTTTGTAAGGAATCTAGTTGCTGCAGTTCATAAATACACAGGTGTTTGAGTGAGAATCAGTTCCATTTATAAAATTTAACTTGATGTAATGTAGTCAATATTGCACAATGAATATTTTTCCACAGCTCAATATTCAACACAATACAAATTAGTTAATTTCACAACCAATAATTCACACCTAACCAGTTGTTTAGGGGGTTAAGAATGTCTTATTAAATCAACTTCTATTACAGGTTTTCAGTGAAAGGAAGAATTTTTCAGAGGCTCACCGGATATTTTCCGTGAGTACGGCATTGAGGCTATGCTTCCCGTTCAAGTTAATACCTTCCACTCAGAGCCTCTCTAGGTCAGTACCTTTATTTACTACCTCACTCAACACCTTAACGGCTTCTCCGCCCTTTTTTTCTAATTTATTTTACATCCTTAGTCCCTTTAAAAAATAAGGCCATATTTTCCTATTTTTTTTTTTTTTTTGGCCATTAGCTTTTACATATCTGAAATATAATCTCGTTAGAACCCCCTTTGATTTTCATCGTTGCACTAGAAGGACAAGACTTAGCTACACGATCATTAAAATAGTCCGGGTTGTACAAACTAAGCAGATTTCCCACCTACAGGACTGATGAAATCATCTCACATATTTCTATTCCTTCTTTAATAAGAATCGCAATTAAAACGCGCTTTAAATTTTAGCTAAACGTGAGATATTAAGTGAGATAAGAGCTTAGAGTGAATATGCATGAGCAGGAGTTGGGAGTTCTCTCTAACATAAAAATTCAACTAATTCTTTAATATTCAAGTAAGAACAAAATGTCTACAATAGTCGTCAGGAAATCACTTAACCTATAAGATTGGCTATTCATATAGGCTGACCTATTTATAGCATGATAATAGAGACATACTATTTTATACGCCACCTGTTCGATAAACCTCCACTTCTTCTCAACCTTTTATGACCCCTAAAAATTTGTTTGAGGGTTGTGGGAAATATATATGCTTATATATATATATATATATATATATATAGATATATATATATATATATATATGTACGTACTATCAGACCTCATTTTCGTTATCTATTAGGTAAAGTCAATGGATATGCGAAAATAATTTAAAAACTCCCTTGTAAGGATTATAAAAAGTAGCGTGCTTATCTCAATAACTCAAAGTAAATACTACATTCAATTTTAAGTTAAGTACGCAATAACGGCAATTCCACTCATAGAGGTAAGAATGTAGAGAGGGGGGGGGCATTCTCCTAGAATAAAATGATGGTTACCGTTTTTAGCGTTCTTCATATGGAATATATATGATTTTTTTTCTTTTTTAAGAATCACTACCAAGAGAAGATGGAGTTAAGGCGTGTGGAGCCTGACATCATTTTTTTCCAAATTAATTCCCTTTTAACTGTGTCAATTTATGAACGGTGATTTTTGTTTCTTCGTGCATGTGGACCTGCATCAACAGGTACACAGCCACTCTGACGTATGTCCTCTGGCTCTAGGTTCCAATAGTAAATGGACGAGTTAATGAGAGGAAAATCTTATTTATGGGATAGAGCTAGAAAACTGTGTTTTACTTCTGTTATATATAGTATGTATTTGAATAGGAGTGGTGAATAAGCAGGCTAATAGAGGAGCTCTATTGTTGTCCAGCAAGAGGAATGGGTATATTATGAGCCTGGTGGATGGGATAGCTAATTAGAAGATAAGTCCTTGGCCGGATGTTAGAGGAGGAGATTCGCCCTCCTCGACGCGACCCCCTCTCCTCCTAAGTGTTATAATGGCCGAATTGGTATAATTCCTCCTTCCGACATCCTGGCCCTGGGAGGAAGTGGCGAGGGTCAGCCGGAAGCCAGGTACAATACCGCTCGGACGGTGCCCTCTCTCCACTTCCGGTTATCATTTCCTTCAGGAAGCTCGGCCTTTTTTTAAATGCCCAGAGCGCAGAGTTCCTTTGAAGAGGAACGCCTATTACTTTTGTTATAGAGGGTGTGTATGGGCCCGCGAAAGGGGTGGGGAGCCGAGCCAATCTACGACAAATGCTCCAGTCACACTTCCGACACCTAAAGGCAGTTCTGATCTACCCACTGATTGATAATGGAGTCACTCTCACAGGCGCTGACTAAACTAATTCTACAATAGACGTTCTTGACATGTTTACTCAAAAATCGGTTGATTTTCAAAAATGGATATTTGGGAGGGAAAAAGTCATATCTCTACATGGCTTAAGGCCACATAAAATAATTTACCATATTTTCACAATTTTTTTTTAATTAATTTTATACTTTAATAGCTATAATTGTGTTACAGAGCTTTCATTGTTTTAAATAAACAGATAATGTACAAGAGAAAATAATAATTGACCTTGCAATCCCCTTGTAAAAAAAACTACTTTTTCAAGTAATGTGAACGCATGAGAATAAAATTAGGGCTTTTGTCCTTTGTGAGTGGTAATCAGTAACAATTAGATTGTTGTATCAATTGAGCTAGAATAACTATCCTTAAGCGAACTATGAGCTGCTTTCAATACACTGGAATGAATACGAAGAAAAAGAAAATTAAGCAATTAGCCTTTACTCTTTAGTCATATCGTCATATATCTTATTCGAGATAAAGATTTTGAAATTTTATATTTCCAACAATAATATTCATTATATTACTAGTTTTATTTGCGTTTATCAAAATTATTTATTTGTATATTCAATTTGTATTCTCTACGTTATAATTAATCAATCGCATTGCTATTTGATTATTATGTAGTTATGCATCTTTAACACTTAAAAACTTACTGAGGGCTAAAGAATCTGTAGAAAATGAGTTAAATTCTCTAAAGAATTTGCTGCCCTCAATTTTAATCACAGATTTTTGGATAAGCAGTGTAGTCCCAATCAAAATATTAAATAAGTCTATAGTTAATTATTGTAGCCGAAATCATATGAATTTTGTGGCTAGAGGTTTCAATAAACATCTGCTTAGGCATATTGGTGGGAGTTAAAGCAAATAAGTTCCATCTGTTCAAACTGTAGGATATCTAGGCTTCCGACTAGGGGCCAGCTCCTTCCTTGATCCACCACCCCTCGCCGGCTGCAGCTCTTCTAGGAAACCTTCAGTAGATGGCTAGATACTTCATCAAACATTAGATATACGATTTCCAACAGCTGCTTCTTACAACCACTCAAATTAAAAGACATTCTAAAAAGTACATTCTCTTCTTTTCAACTTCATAGAAAGAGCAGCAATCCCACTAATACTTGATTTCACACAAATCCTACCAGATTAAAACCAGATGAAACGTACCAATTAATTTAATGAAATTTATTAACTAAATCATACATCATTATAACATTTTTTATACAATTATTTATGACAGTATATAAGAAGATAATATTCCCATTAATTCCATTAATTATTAATTGTACACAGCAGCAAACTCATTTATGCTCATATTACTTAATAAAAATAAATAGTAATTAATTACTTATAATATTTAGTATGTCAACACTTTAAGTTATAATTAATTTCTCAATCTTACAAATCCTTCTATTTTCTTATGGAAAATAAGCACAAAAGAATTGCTAGATTTTGATATTTAAAATCATAAATTTATAGGTAGCAATTAAATTTGCTTCTAGAATATATTCTAAATGACAGAGGTTTTCACAGAAATTGAAAAAAATCAAACGAAAACTACACTAAAACTTTTCATTTTTCAGAACTACACTTTCAACCTATTCTAAACTAAAATTACCTAAATTATATTTAACAAAATTTCACACTAGCTAACAGTACCATCACAATTTTTGGATAATTGTTTATTTATTAACAACTACAATTACATAATGTAATCACTATCGTGTATGTCAACTAAAGCCCTTGTTTTTATATTAATTCGTTATGAAATAACTATATTAAATTTTATATATATATATATAAACTATTGTGAGATAATATTCTCCAGAATGAATAAAATGCATTAATTTTTACATGAATCTATATCTATAAATCAACGCTTATAATTTTAGACTTCTCTCAAGGGAAATCATCTAATGAGGTCGTACTGATAATGCGATTTTCGAAAATCTTCTTCAAATATCCATCGATTCTGCCTAGAAGATGATGAAAATGAGGTCCGTTCAAAATTATATATATATATATATATATATATATATATATATATATATATATATATATATATATATACAGGTCGCAATTTTTGTTTAATCGTTACCAAACTTGATATATAAGCGTTTTATGTAAAAAGAAAGATCAAATTCGTTTACGGACGAAATCGGACTGGGAGGAATGGGGGTTTAGAGGGGATTAATTTAGAAAATTCAAATTATCTTCGTTATTTTGAGATAAATGCAAACCTGTGGCACCCGTGGGAAATCTGCTTAGTGTACGCAGGCCCTGCCAGACGGACCTTTTTATGAAACCTAGATGAAAACGGCAATCCTATAGGAAACGAAATGGTTATAAAGCTACATCTGCTTTATAGCGGGAAATCGGGGCAGGCATTGCAGTAAATTATATAATCAGTAACTAGAGGTGTTATTTAAACAATGATAAATCACAAAACTAAGACCTACTCATAAAAGCCGGAAAGGACTCTGTATTGGATTAGCTGGAACATTAGATACCGTCTTTAGGCCGGCTCTTGCCTCGTTTAACGGTCTGCTCCAAACTCGGCAACTCCTATCTGAGAACACGTAAGCAGATTAGCGCCACGGCTCTCACGCAACCAACACCATAACTGCAATGTATTTCGAGTTTGTCTTTAATGTTAGGAAGGGGAATACAAGAAAAGTCTTAATCACCTTGTTTGAATAATTAACAATGCTGCTGACATTAATTTACATTTGCACGAAGATAGCACATTATTTTAACCTAACAATCTACTGTTACGTTGAGTATTGACGTAAATGTCTTTGATAAATTATAAGTTTTCCTTTATTAGCCAGAGTGTTTAATTTGATTATGAATAAAGGTTTCATATTTGCTGCCTCAACTCGATTATAGTGACAATAAAACACAATGAACAACAAAATATTGTATCAATGAATCGATTTCCTGTTGAGTATATCAAAAGGAAGTTCAATATTAATTACATATTTTTCAAGGGACATATATTTAGAAAAATAGGCCGTTTTTGTACCACCGGAGCCACCTGATGTTTCAACATATCCATTCAACAACAGTCCTGTCAATTTTCAAGACCCCTCTTGAGCTACTGTGTCTAAGACTTTATTTCAAACGAAGCATCTTTTTATTTAGTGTCTGTATTTTGTCCCCCAGCTATCGCCCACAGTATTTACGTTTGTAAAGAATCGACGTGAGTTATTTAATATTATTATATTATACTGTATGTGAGATCATTACACATTGTCTCTCCTTACTCCACAATATAATTCCTCTAATCTTTAATGGGGGGGGAGGTAGCTTGAAAACTTTATCTCAGCTACCTCTTTATGCTGAAAATAGTTGGAAACATATCGGACAGTTCGAATGGGTGTTAAGGACAAAATTTCTTGCAAGCCTATCACCGCTCAAGGCTTTAAAAGATCATTTCAAAAAGAAAGAACTTACAACAAACCACAAAAAAAATACAAGTCAGTCATTAAGGAACTAAAACTGCAAATTTTCTAGTGCCATCCTTATGCAGAACCTCATCAATGAGGTAATCAGGCTCAAGATTTATTCAAGTGTTTCACTGATGTCTTAAGCGTTCACTCTTAATTAATATTTTCCTTGTTTTCATTTCACTATTTGCGGAATAAATACTGTCAATGTCATTTATACTGAGATTCACAAAAGAATTTTTACTTTCTCTACTTCTGTTGTAGAACTGCAACTTCAACTTTTTCCTCTCGTTTTATGAAGATAAAATAACAATGGTTTTACTTAATAGTTTTTTTGGTTCATGAGTTTACTTTCATTTTGGTCTTAATATTGGTTCTGCCGAAAGAGAACAGGAGCCCTACTGGTTTAGGAATAGAGCCCTGAGGAAGATTTTTGGCCTTGTTAAAGAGAATCGAGAGTGAGTCGGATAGGCAGATCCGTCTATGGACAGCCTTAATATCCTGTTTGCCATAACGAATCGGATTTCGCAAACTCTCATGTTTTCCTTTGTCAAAGTCCACGTGTCGCTCTTGGTTGGAAGTCTGTACTATTCATTTACTCCTTTGTCTTCCTGGGGAATCGAAAAGCTTTCTTTGGGGCATGCAACTTGCTATTATTACTGTCTTACCTCTCTGGTTCTCATATACTTCATTTTTCCTTAAGGGAAATCAGCTATTGAGGTCGTACTCGTTTTCAAAATTTTTCTTCAAATGTCCATCGATCCTACCCAGGAGATGACGAAAATGAGGTCCATTCAAAATTATATATATGCAATTTTTGCTTGATCGTTACCAAACTCGATATTTAAACGTTTTATGTAAAAATAAAGATCAAGTTCGTTAATGGCTGAAATCAGACCAGTGGGAAGGGGGAGGGGGTTAGAGGGAAGAATTTTCAAAATATCTCCAATACTATACGTCGGATCGAAAAATTGTGTAGAACCGATCTTATTCCAAATTAAATTTACTATAAATATTGTTATATACATTTATTCTCTAGCTTGAATATTATCCGAGATATTTCCATTTTTAATAATTGTGTGTGGATAAGGGACGAGATGAGATCGGATAACTTTTGTTCTAGTCGTGAGTTTCCGCTAAAAGCTAGTTGGGCCCTTTCCGTAACTGTTCGGCTCTCGTGAAATTCCTCTATTGTAAAACATCACGTGGGAAATCTGCTTAGTTTACGCAGCCCCTGCGTGACGAACTTTTTTCTATAGTCGTTTCATCCTCGGATCATGTGCTACATATATGAATTAGAGATCAGTTCATGTCGTTATTGTTATTCTACACTATTACATTCACTACAGTAGTATTCAGTCAATGTTCTCAAGAATTCAGTAAGACTTCATTTTTAAAACATTTTAATACAATGCTTCATAAATTTTGATTAATCTAGTGTTATTTGATTGCATCGTCTTATTATTGTATATCTTAACTCCTGACTGAGTACGGGTAGCAAACCTTCGTCCAGCCGGCGTTTGGAAGCTACGGGGAGAACTTTGCTGGCGCTGGTAATCTAGGAGGTTGGAGGCAAAGAGCTCTCAAGTAGTTGCTCTCTTGGCTAATTAATGTTTTGTGTTTAATGGTCCCAGCGTCAATCAGGTGAAAAGTGTTAGGAAGTTCCGTTATCTGAGGGCCCATGCTCGGCTGGTCCTTCTTCGGGTCAGGGGTCGCTATTATAGGGTAGAGCGGGGGGACTTCTCTTACCCCTCGCCCGCCGCTCTCATTAGATTAATTTAGATTAGTCGCCGCCCCTTACAGAACGCTGCCCACGGAATCTGGGAACAGATTTAAGTTTAGGTAGCCACCTAATTTAGACTTGGGGATGGAGGAGGAAGGGGAAGGCGAATTGACTTCCCTCCAACATTCTCGCCAAATCCATCCTAGAAGCCAATCAGTGGACCTTCAGAATCATCAGTCTTGCTGAAATAACTGACACATGAGTTCGTCTAACGTTGAAAGCCCCTCTCGCAAGGGCTGAATCAGCTAAGAATATGTCCCATGTGCATTTTAAAAAAATACCATTGAGATTTTTTAATTTATGTGTAATAAGGCTATTGCAGAACTAAATTGAAATAGCCAATGCATGTACGAACTTGGACAGGGTGTCAGGCATTCCAATTTGAGCATTGCGCGTCCATAAGATATGTTGTGAACGTTTAGCTTATGTTGTAAATCAGAGGAGTAACAGCGAGAGTTTACTTACGGCTGTAAACTGAAAAACACAAAGAACTCATTATTTTATCCATTGAACTCCCAGTTCTATCGCATTAAATATATTTAGACTTAAGAGAAATCTACAAATGGGAGTATTTGAACATTATCATTAAATCGTAAACAAACGTGTTTTAATCTTTCCTCTTTTTTTGTCGCCATTACATAACTTTATAAGTCGCAGGACTTTTATATTTCTAATATAAACACACGAGGCCTCATTTTCCCGATTTACCATAAGAAAATCATAACTCATTGTATTTTTGATATTCACAATAATTCATGTTTCAGTATTGCTTTGTGAGAGCATAATTCTTAATGTAATTTCTGAAAATTGTCTATTCTAACAAAAGTTGTTTCTTTTTTCATGAATGAAAAGACTTTATACGCGTACATAAAGCTATTTATTGGGACTTTATCAGGGGTTCTATAGGCGTGGGTATTCATGTTCAGTGGTGTCTTCGAATCCTGCGTGGTTAATAGAAATTGATTTAGTGACAAACTTACTAGATAAAATGCTAGGTCTCGCTCAGTCTAGAAAAGGGCGGTGAATGTACCTGTAGTAGCTTAAACTGGATGTTAATGAATAATATTCAAGACCATAAAACGTTTATTCTGTAGTCCCGATGTCTATATAAAAAGCAAACCTACAGCTTCAATAACTAAACATACATTTGGTAACACCAAATGACAAACAAGCACATGAAAGAACTTATCCTCTGCTCTGGGCTCATTCTTTCCCATATCGCTCTAGGTCGGGGACTCACAGATGTATATAGCTTTTGGCAATGGAAAGCCCAGTTTTCCCGGATTTTCAGTTTGGCACACAGCTTCGAAGACGGCGACTCCCCACTCTTGGGCTACTTGCCTCTTCTCCATGTATGAGCAGAGAGAGGGGCAGACCAATGGAAGAAGCTGCCGGACCATTACAGCGACACACCTCCGCGAGGTGAAAGGCTCTCTGTACTTCAGGAAAATGGCTGCCGCTAATACATTCACTATAAACTGATACAATTCTTTGTTTAGAGTCCTCTCTCCTACCTTACATTCGCTATTAGCAAATATCACTTCCGATTAAGTGTGCAAAAAACAGCGTACTTTTCATCGTAAACTTCGGCCCAGGGCACCTCAGAGTAAGTAAATAAACATGCATCTTTCAAGAAAAAAGTAATTTTCGATAAGCTCCTAAATTTGAACCTGTGAGATGTATAGCGATTCAGTTTTATAAATTTACCTGGTTAACCATCTGTCATCGTGCGTCGTTTAATTTATGCCTATAGTCGTTCTTGTCATAAAGTTTACATAAATAATATTATCCTATTAATGAAGGGTATTGTCAATAATCACCCACTACATGTTCAAATTAATAATATATTTTTTAAAACGATACAGTAGTTGAAAGGCGCAGTTCTATTCAGTTACTATCAGGATCTTAAGTCAAACATTGTACAAAAAAAAAGAAGAAAATTCCTCACTCAGGGGCCTATGTTAACTAAGTATATTTTCAACGAGCTAGAATAAACTGTAGATGGTTCGATTTCTATTCACAGTTTCTGCCTTAGTACGGAGCCTATATAAAAAAGGCTTGTAAAAAAAAAAATGTTATCAGAACATTAGACGGCGTGTGATGAGTTGCTTAATGTGTAAATCGCATGGCTAGAAATGGAGGTTTCTTGGAGGCATTAATTCCTTTTTGAATTTTATGTATAATTGGCATTCCGTTCTAATGTTCACACACACATACAAAATATATATACCAAAAGATAGAATAATAAATTTTGTGAGTGGGTGTAAATTTAAATTAACGGTATTTTTAGCACGTTCATTTTTTAGCAAAATGAAAAATTGTGTTGAGCCCAGATCATGGTACGGTAATAGCTTATTCTACTGAGAAATTATTTAATAATAAAATAAAAATTCAAATGTGATGATTAGCACGCTTTTTAACAGTTGGGTAACTCTATTAACTAAGTGGCAGAGTCAAGTGAGCTCATTCGTGTTTCATGATCCAATAATAGAAGAAGAAAGAAAAGGGATATTCAAATGGCTCAGGGATCGAAGACGAAAACGAAAAAAAATAACAGCCTGAAAAGATTATAACCGCATTAATAATTAAAATACCTATTGAAATGGATATATATCTCATTGTAGGAGACGGAGGGAGAACGTTAGGAAGCCCCTCATGAATTTTCATATCGGAAGCTTGCTATGTAGGTTGCAGGCTCCTGCCTCCTTGACACCAACTCAAGGAAGTGCATTCCTACTTATGAATGGGCCCGGCCAGCCCTATAGGCCATTGTACTCTAGCTGGTTAAGGCTGTTTGTTCAACAAATATAATGGACGTGTAAATATCGTCATAATAGCTGTTTACATACTCCAAATGCAAGCAACTTCCTGGAAGTTCAAATAGAGGAAATTCTATACTATGCTCTCATGGCTATTTGGGAACCTATAAACTCACTCAAACCTTCTAGGACAGCTATGATTGAAGAGTGTTCGAGCATTTCCCATCATTTATCTAATAATGATATTTTCGCTCTAGATTATTACTGGCGTTCATTATTATTCAATGTTTAGAGTAGAGCTCAATGCAATTGTTTTAAATAACAACAAACCTCTTGTGGTGTAAGCCTTTCCTGGTGGGAAGGGGAATCGCATGGTATAACGAATTTTGTAATATTGAAGATAAAATTAAATACATATAAATACAAATCAATACTATTTAAGACGGAATAATATTCTTTCTAATAACTAGTAGCTTCTAATCTCTTAGACTTCATGCTGATCACAAATGTAATCCACATGTTAATAAGCATCCTAGTTGCCTGCTGACATTCCTTGAAGTCTAAAAGCCTTGTTTTTGTGTTTTTTTTTTTTTTTTAAATGAATCCTAGAATTGACTAATCTAATAGATAATGTGTCTCTAGTAGAGATTATCTGTGTCACTATAACACCAGAATGCTTCTTTTCATGTATGCCTTGGTGGCTGAATGTACCATTGAATACTGATGGGATGCGCAGCACCATTTTAAGTGACCTTATTATCTTATATAAATTCTAAACAAAGCTTTTAATAGAGGGTAAGAGAGAAGAGACCCAGTGATTGAATAGAGACCTAAAATACTGCTGCATTCAAAATGCAATGGGAGCGTGGTCGGCAGTTATTTAGTTGTGATGGGAAATATAAACTTTCTGATGAGCAGGGCCGAAGAGTTGGCAAATTTCTTCCTAGGCTTTCTATCATGCAAGGCGCAACCGAAAGCAATCCAGAACAGGCTCAGTATAAGGCTAGCATCCCCTATTAAAAAGTTTTTCCCAACACTCACAAAACCCCTTATTCTAGACCTTCGTTCTCCACTCATGATTAATATTCCATTTTTTAAAACTTGTTCCTCGCTTCTCATTCTATAAAACAGCCTTCATACTTTCCCTATGGAAGATAAAGGGGTGAATAAATAACTGGACCGAATAAAAGGCGTGTTGGAATTTAGAAGTAAAGCACTTCAATGGTCAAAAACCTACTAGCTTCTCAGATTCAACAGAGTAATGTCTCAGCTCTTCATATTCATAAGAATGTTTTAAACACTATTTAGACTACTCTAAAAAAATAATAAATAAAGCGGAAATATGTTAGTAGGTAAACTGCAAATATATAAAATACTAAATTCACTATTAACAATAAAACGACATTTTAGACTAGAGATATGCTAATTTAAATAACTTATAACTTAGAGATACTCTGGTTGATCATAAAAAAAGGTCTGCTTAATAAAGTACGTAAAGAGTACCACAAACACAGTTATTTATCGCTCAAACATAAATAAATTTAATTATAAATAAGCAAACACAATTAGTTCGTGAATTCTAGTTTGGTGACGGTTCAGTTTTAATAAATTAAAATTAGCTTTAAAAAACTATATTAAGAAAACATAGATTTTCTTAAAATCTCTCTCTCTAATATGAACTGCACTCACATTTCCAATCCACACGGAAAGAATAGGAAATAAAATACATAACTCTGCTTGAGATATTTACAAAATCGTATCGAAATTCTTCTTGTAATAGCTTGACCAAATGTCTATTAGTGGTCTTTAATAAATGTTATTTATCAAAGCCCATTTTATTCACCTGAGGTTAAATGGCATGGGTAATCACCCTTTTCTACCCTGTAGGGGGGAGGTGGACTAAGCATTTTATAAAGACAGTTACTGAGACTTTAGATTTAATTTTCAAGTGTATTAAAACCTACACCGTAACTCACTTTGCTAACCTGAAGTCCCACTAGACGTTGTAATGGTTAAATCCCTCATACGTAGAAGGTTATTAGCAAATAGATAACAAAATATAACCCTTATCAAGTGTTTTTCGATTTTTATTTTTTTTTAGCTCCCTAGAATACGAATATCTTTATGCGAACAATAATGAATGTTAAAGTTGTTAATGTTTAACAATTCTAGTTTACCACGTGAAAGCAACGGTAGAGATTCATAAATTCAATTTTACATTTTCAAAGGAAAAATCTCCATAGAGTAGATGAACAACTATAATACTGTTTACAGTAACATACATTTATATAGCCAGCAACAAGGAGTTAGAAAAGATACCAAAATGACAGGAACTGTAGTGTAGACTTTTCTCCTCGCCTTCGTGTCTCGTGAAAGAATTCATTATTTTAATCAGCAATGCAGGCTTAAATGTCTTAAATTGAAAAGCGCGTGAATTTTTCTTCTTGTTATGTAGGTTGTGCCCATTACTATCACCTATAAATCTAAATAGGTAAATAAAGTAATAGAACTTGTTTTTATTTAGGTAGCATTATAATACAGAGCATTATAAAAATCCTACATCTACTTGGTTACATCTGAGGAAGTGTGTTAGGGCAATGAAATATGAGTTCTGATATGTTTTATCTACGCCAGGTGTGAATCTTTTCTCACAGATAAGAACGGCCGGTAGCGGTGAGTCAGCTTATTGTCTGTCCGCTCGGGAGGGATGAAACAATTAGATATTATATAAAAACAATACAGAGGCGAGGGTGGAAACATTTCAGCCCTGGGAGAGCATGAAGGTAGATAAAAATCTGTCACGGATATGAGGAGTATAGGGATGCACATGTCGTGTGGCGTGTGGGCGTAGAAGAGATGTGGGTGCAGGTGACACGCTAAGGGACTGCTCGTTGTCACCTGCTCCATCCAGCCCTCACTGATAATACTCATAAAGAACTCTTTTCTCCTACACTCTTACACTAGAAGGCTAATATTAACTCTGTTGGTAGCAGCAACGCCGAGGTTGCTATGTCATAGGGGGGAAGAAAAATCACCAACTTCCATGTAAGGCTTAAGAAGAACGAATAGGTTAATACTAATAGAAGAGCCCTAGGAAACTCTAACAAACTCACATGATATCTATTTTCACCTTTTTTTTAAAAAATAAATATATATTCATTTATAAACCGATGATTGACTGCACGTATAAAAAAGAAATTGACAGGCAATAGGTTAATTGAGAACATTTGTGTAAATCAGAGTACACGATTCCTTATAAAAGACTATGGAAGCTACAATTGATAGTGGTGTAATCAATGGGTGCCCTCTGTCACCTTATCAGTTCAACATGTTTATTGAAGAGCTAATAAAGAAAGCCGAAACCGAAGATATATGGAGGAAAACAGTTCAGATTTTCTATTGACAATGCACTCAAAATAGTAAAATGAATTGGTCACAAATCACTTTAAGCTCTGTTACAAATTCATAAGAAGTTAAAGCTTACCCAAGCTGTAAATGAAAGTGGGCGAAGGCTTTTGCATATTAGCATTTTATAAGGTGAAAGAATGTCTAGCAAATTTATTGGAAGGTGTGATTATTGGGCGTAAGGAAATGTGAATGGCTAGAAATTCACTTTTCGGATGTCACTTCAGACAGAACATATCAGTCTTTAGCTACAAGGTTTAGCCTTTATATCTTCATGATAGTGTTAGTGAATACACAAAGCCCATTAACTTATTAAATATAGTGGTATGTTGTTGATTGGCAGATTTGAGTATAAAATTTTATTTTTGAACCTGTTCTAGCTGAATATTATTTAGTGAGTATATTTTAATATGCTCTTATAGCTTTAATATATTTAAGTGCATATTTCAGCTTTTATTAAAATTTGTATTGAAATTGTAAAGGGTTTAAATATATGTCTACCACATTTTAAAGCATTGAAAAACGAATAAATTTTACCAAAACCTCCGATTACCATATTAAGAGATAACTAGTTATAAATATGTTCTTTAAAATATCTCTCCATTTTTTATGTTTTATTTTGCGTCCTTTTTTATATATTATAACGATAACATTTTTAAAATATAAGAGCGTAATTTTTTTTAATTAGAATATGAAATATAAAGGGCATTCATATAATATTCTTTTCTATAGCGGGGTAGACGTGCGCCTACTAAAAAATCCGGCAGGGAAACAATAAATGAAGTTGAATTACAGTTATTCTTCCTTATAAAACAATTACCACAAATTGCTAGAAGAACTTTAATAATCTAATGTGTTACAAATGTATAATATTACATATTTGGGCACGTGTGTAAGGTTTTTAAGTGAATGGCAAAGGAAGATTAATCTCTAAATAATAAATAAAAATAAAGTAAAATGTCAGGCGGCCGTTTCATCTTTTCGAGTTTCTTGCCTTAGAACAAACAACATACAAAAGCTATATGCACTTGAACAAGAGTAGAGAGTAATGCTGATAGGACATAAAACAGATCACTAGTTGGATCAAGCTCGTTGAGAAAGATGTTCAAAAGAGTGAGGAGGATTCGCCGGGCGACGGCGAAGAAATAAAGCGGCCTTAACTCTTTTGAGCGGCTGAAAAGAGAACAAAGTAGTGAATCTAGAGGGGCCGAGATAAGACAGCGGGGATCAGCTGCTGATATCAGGGCACACCTCTATCTGGATAAGGGGCCAGGTCCTTAAGGGGCAGGATGGGCTGAGCCTTGTCTTGGGCCTCAAGTCCAAGCAGTCAAATATTTGCACTGACTGATAAGGTGAGATGGTGAGATTGAAGATAGGCTGCTCGGCTGAAAGCGGTGACTTGAGTGCCTGTATACACCCCCTCAGCAAGCCTTGGCTATTCACCCCCCACCCACCCCCTTCAGAGCTCTACATCCCCCTCAAGCGAAATTTCTTCCCCCAGGACTCTCACACTCCCATTCAGGGAAGTGTTAATGATACTATTCAACCGACGAACCCGATGGCTTAAAGCTACTGCAAAAGGTGGAGAAAAGAAAAGATATCTTGTGACTCCTTTAAATTTTACTGTTTCGCTTGTCTTAATCTAAAGTACTTAATAGCATTCTAGAAAATTACATATTTTTGCAAAGTAAGGGAATGGAACATAAAAAATTGCGGGACACATATGGCATTCACAAAGGTAAGAACTGAGAAGATTCCGTCACAAGATTAAAAATAGATGACCTGAGTAGGGATCCACATCTAACCTTCAATAGCGTGTTTCTCACTTATTAAAGCTACGTTATGTACATTACGTTGTGTAAGACGCTGCTCGGTATATACTAATGACACGTATTCTGAATACCAATAACTGTGTAAAAACGAGGTGTGTCTATATAAACAGACATGGAATTAAGAGATCCATATAACTCCATTAATATTTCAGTTTCAAACAAAGCATAGAACACAAATAAAAATAAAGTTTAGTATTTTCAATAATAATGGTTAGGTAGTTATTTTTTACGAAGGGTCGTATGATAACAGAGCAAAATTATTTTCGTGGTTGTATAACCACTCTTGCCTACCTTTTTCTGATCATTTACTTTATATGAAACACTTAAAAATTGTCAAAGGAGAAATTATTGATAACATAGAGAGAGAGAGAGAGAGAGAGAGAGAGAGAGAGAGAGTGAGAGGGGGGGGGGAGTTAGGATTTTTGGACAAGAGTGTTCCGAAAAACCGCATCATGAGGAACGCCTTTATAGCTAATCTACCTTTTAGGAAGATTCTAGAGGATTGCATGTACAAATTTGTTTCCAAGACCTTAAAATAAAATGAATAGTTAAAACGAAACATTGATGATCTAGTACAACAGGAATCGTATTATTTATTTTAATAGATACACTATGGTTACTGTAATTACACGGTTATTAGTATCAGATATAATGTTTCGTAAATGTTCAAACCAATTTATCGCCGATACAATAGCGTGGAGAGGAATAAGGTCTGGAGCTGCGAGTTTCCCCATAACTCCCAATATTTTGAATCGGGGAATTGAACCGTGATGAGGAGCAAATGCACCAAAAATTGAGGTGTCTGTCCCAATAGCTTACAAAGGCGGGAGCATCCTTTTTGAAAGGCTTCTGCTCTTGGAGAGCCGAGCACTTCCTGAGCATTAGGGTGGGAGGAACAATGCTCTTCTCAACTGGCCTGCCCTGTTTATGGGGAAGAAGTTGGCAGATGTAGCAGAGAACATATCTTTTGTAAACACAGAGGGTCAGGCCCATCTGCCCCCAACCACCAACCTCTCTAATATCAATTAACGGAGTCAACTCCTCCCATACAGCAATAGTCTTCAATGCCAGTAAAATTTATGTCACAGAATATTCCGTTCAAATTTGAGAGTGACAGGGAATTAAATTACTTTTATTATTAACGATGGATTACACGTTTCATAATCTTTACGATCCTTAAACATCTGAATTAAAGCAGAGGAGGCTCACATTTGAAGCAAAACTTCTTCACAGAATGATTAATTCCTAATACTATTTTGTTTGAGCATCTAAGAGGCATCCTGGGTTCACAAAACGTGTAGTAAGCATTCTCTACCAGAGAATGAATTGAAAAAAAAGTCCTTCACAGAGGGGCTGCGTTAACTAAGCAGATTTCCCACGGGACGTTTAGACAGAGAATAAATTTATATGAAAACATTTATAGTAAATTTAATTTGCAATAACATTGATTCTATACAATTTTTCGATCCGATGTAAGGTAAAGGTGATATTTTGAATTTTCGAAAATCCTCCCCTCTAAACCTCCCCCCTCCCATTTGTCCGATTTCAGTTATTAACGAACATGATCTTTATTTTTAAATAAAACGTTTAAATATCGAGTTTGGTAACGCTGAAGCAAAAATTGAGACCGAGAGCGTTAACAGACACACACACACACACACACACATATATATATATATATATATATATATATATATATATATAATTTTGAAAGGACCTCATTTTCGTCATCTCCTGGGTAGGATCTGAACATTTGAAGAAAATGTTTGATAATCGCGTCATGAGTACGACCTCAATATCTGATTTCCCTTAAGGAAAATCTGCTAAAAAACTGAGTGAAAACTTTTCATCCTTCTGCCACTTTACGAAAGATCGTTAATTCTATTTCTAAAAAAATTACACATGTTTGAATAGGATGGGATTCACAAACGCATTTAATTCGTGGTTACCTAGCTTTTAGGATCAGTGAATTAAAATATTATTATATAATATATAAAAATGGTAAATCTCCGTGAATCATATTGATCAAATATTAGGATTATAACTGCTAAGGTTGGTGGTAGAGTGGAATTGAACCATTTTAATTTTTGATTTGATGATATGTTCAACGAGAAGGTATTTACATTTTAACTTTTCATCACATAATTCACTTAATCTATTACAACATCTCAAGGGCTAAAACGTTAAATTAAAATTATCAATAATACTAGCCCATTCCTCAATCCATAAAATGTATATATATATATATATATATATATATATATATATAATTTGATTAACAAATTGTTTGTTTCATTTCGTATAAAGTGAAGGAATGATTTCTATATTTTTATGGGCCATGTTTAACTAAAGAAAGTAAAAACAAATCAAGAAACGGTTTTAATGGTCCTGCCAACAATTTTAAATAAGTAAAATTTCTAATTAAAAATTCTCAGTGTAAGTGGGACCACGAAAAACTAGATGGATAAGTGAAAAATATTGAATTGTCAGGCAATCGAGACAGGTAGAATCCGAGGAAACATGGATTATATTGCTTCTTAATTTAAAGGTTTTAATTTCTTCAGTATTATAAGGTAATAGCAAACGTTTTCACCCCCATCTTTTAAAAAATTATATTTTACTACTTTGTGTGAGGGAAAACAGATTTGAATTAAAAATATGTTTTTCCGATATCACCGCAGGTAATAACAGAAAATAACAATTGTGTTCAAACAATAGTTATTTGTTCGCCAAGCAATTAGAAAGATCCAATCATAACTTGATTATTATCAATAAGAAAATAATTCCAGACTGAAGGTCACAACTCCATTTTATAATAATAAAAAGTTATTTATTCATCGGTCCTCTCTATATTAAACAATAAATTACATAGAAACGAATTAAAGGGCCACGTTAATTTCTTACTGCAGTTAGCTAAATCGGGCAGTAAGTTCGCGTGACGAAGGAGAAAGTATTGAATCGTTGAGGAAATAAAACAAAACCCATTGGTAAAGTTTGATAAAAATGAAGTTAACTGTTTGCTCACCCTCTTATGTGCCCCCTGGTTCTTTAATTTAAAACTGGAACAAATTTACAAATATATTTTTCTTCAACACATTTAAAGGTTAATGGGTATCAATAAGTTTGGTCCATCTATAAACGCATAAATAATGACAACACAATACACGAGTAATGCAAAATTTAGATTTCTATTCAAAATTACTAACATTTTTATTACATTTTGGGGTTCCGGTAAGCCATATGTGTTCAGGAGTTGGTATTAATGCTCTTTTGTAAACCTTGAGCAAGGCGTGAGTAGAACTTATTTAGTGAATAACACACTAAACAAAACCATTCGTCCTGCTCTGGTTAGAAAAAGGTGGCAACCATAAAGTTGGCATTAATAAATAAAAATAACTGCATTTTGTATGAGAGAATTATTTATCGCATATACCGAATTCGGGAATACTGTTAATTCTTCTCTCGAAGCCAAACTTACAGGTATGACAGAATAGTCATCTCTTCTCACAGGACATTTTCAATTTCTAAAGAAAAATCCGTTGAGAAGAAGTGGGAATAACTCCCTCAATATTTGAGCTATGACAAAATGTATAGAATAATAATTGTTAGAGCATCAGTGGTTTAACAAGATTGCTTCATCAACATTTTTTGAAAGGCCTCAAAAAAGCCCCCTACTCCTGCTCCAATTTCAGTCATTGACGACTATGAAATTTAGTCTTGAAAGTAACGTTTAAACAACAAATACAGATAAATTAAACATTTTCGAGTTAAACGAATGCATGATTAAATAATGACGTCAGCACACATTTGCATGTATCTCACGCAGTAAAACTTCAATGAATACAATATTTGGTATTTAAGCTTTGAATAAAATGGTCCACTATATAACAGCTTATTATTAATATGACCAGGAGTAGACGTGTGGGTTTACAGAAGGCTACAAATATTTAGGCTAATGTTCAGGATAGAGAAAAAATCGATATCATAACGTTTATGAGCCATTACATTAATAAAATTGGCTCTGTACAACTTTTTGCTCCGACGTATAATAACGAAGATATTTCCAATTTTCGAAATTCCCCCACTAAATGTAAAGTTTTACTTAAAACTTTTAAATATCGCGTTTGGTAACGATCAAACGAAAGTGTATATAGTTATATGTATTAACTTTCTCCGTCATTAACGGCCCTCATTTACGCCATCTCATGGTAGGATCGATGAACATTTGAAGAAAAGTTTCGAACAACCTCAATAGCTGATTAACTTTAAGAGAAAGCTGCTAAAACTCGACTCTACAAGTCAGAGGCTTTAAGATGAGGCAGTTAATTTTTAATTTTACAGTTTCAAATGGGATCATACTCGTAGAGTGTTTATTTACATAAGTTTCAATTGATCTTATGACTTGATTATCTCTTCTTTATATTATAAAGATAATTATTATTGCAGCGTAAAATAAGCAGATATCTACATGTTAGAATGAGACACACATGCCATCATATCATATTCTATTCTATTTTTATCCCTTAGTTAGAATCTTATCTAGGCATGGCTTCAAATTTAAGCTGAATGTGAGATAATTAGTGATATAATATCCTTAAGTGAAAACCACAAAAGTTGAAATGGGGTCTACTGAAGCCTGGACCACACAATTTAAATAACTCCATCAATGTTCTAGTGATCGAATAATGTGAAGGAAGAATAAATATTGGATTGGTTACATAACAATTTTCGAGCTAACACATAATCAGAGAGATTGGTCATTTAACCCAGTCCCTAAGCCCTGAGGAGGGATTATTCTGGAAATTATACATTTAAATCATTATACACATACACATAGACTGGATAAAAGCCCATTCAGGAAATATTGGAAACGAACAAAGTGACACGTTAGCAATGGAAGCAGCTCAAGATACAAAAATAAAGCCAGAATTATCTCTTTTACCACTCTCATACATTAAAAAAGACTTACGTACCGACACAATACATAAGTGGAACAGAGAATGGACGACATGTAACAAATCTTACAGCTTACATCAATACATACCAAATATAACTCACAACTACAACACAATTAAGAGTCACCATCACAAATGCACACAATTTTTAACGGAACATGGACAGACAGGAGATTATTTAACAAGATTTAAAATTCAAGACAATGACAAATGTGCTTGCTACTCACAGACAACACAAACGTTTTTACATTTACTTTATGTCTGTTCAACATTTAATCAAAATAGATCAAATTTAATAATAAACATAATTTTAAAAGGAGGTAATTGGCCAGAACCACATCATATTATATTTAATAAATATAATAAAGAACTTATATAGCTTAACAAAAGTATAGATATTTTAATATTTTATTTCATTATTATTATTTGTATTATATTTGATTAGATGATTGATTAACGTGTATATATTGTGAAATGAAAATGCATTTAAACATAATCATACATGTAATATGCCATGTGGCAATGGAACATGTATTCAAATAAATAACTGCTCATTGGGTTACTATGAGATGAAAAAAAAAAGCCCTGAGGAGTGGCCATCACCCGATTTTGGTTAGTTTTAAACTTAAACATTAAATATTAATTATTATTACTACATCCACTTTTTTTGCTACTATGGCTAATTGGGACGGGATATCTACAGGTTACCAGCATTCCTAGCAAGGGTGGGACTAAGGGTTTTTATTAAGTCCGTCACTAAAAAAATTACTATTGCCCAGGCGGGAATCGAACTCGCCACTCTAGGTTTACCATATAGATATTAAGAAAAATATTCCCTAATACTACGAAAGGAATAGGTTTCTTTCACTCTTTACTAATCTTGAACTCACAACGGTTGAAATAACGTCCCTTAAGGTTGCTCCTTCAGATTAAGGCTAACCGAATCTCTGAATGAATTAACATTTTCCATATCCTCTTTCTTTGTTTGTCATCCGGTGTGACGCGTCTTCAAACCTAATGAGACAGTTCTATTTATCTTGGGAAACACTTGAGCAGGAACACTTGCCGATCAAACACAGGTGTCTCACGTCCTTAAGAATAATAGGCACTAATGAATTCACTTTCTTTATACCATGTTCTAAAAAGGAAAGGCCGATAAGGAATTCCTTTTGATGTAATTCTACTTTGCACAGTTTATCTATAATGTTTTTCATTCAAAAATCATTATATTCTGAATTTAATAGCTGTAAAATTAAATTAGTACTCATTATTACTGAATAAACAGGCTGAATGATAACTACAAAACTATCGTTTTGCTTGGATAGCCTCCTTTACAGTAGCTGAATCCGTTAATTTATAAAACCTGCTTTTTTTACTATTGTACTTTGCCGAGAAATGCTTCTAACAGAATTATTCTTATGAAACCCTCAACCGACATTGTGAATTATAAGGGGATCGACACAACTACATCCCCAAAAGGAGTTCAATCACTCGATTGCGATTTAACATAATTTAATACGATTTTTCAAAATAAAGTTTATATGAAGAGAAGATTGGAACTTTTAATCCTTCCAAGAAATGAGTAAGCCAGCGATATTATTGACTTATGAAACTTAATATGGATTAAGTAGGTATATGCTAACTTTATTTGGTACTTCCAGTACTAAAATACACCAGCTAAACACAAATACTCAAAAAAACTGTTATTCCACACAAACAAATGAGGTAAGTAATTTATAATTTAATTTTAACTATTTCAAAGTCTATCCGAACAAAATTAAGAAAACTTCAAAAAATTCTTATCTTCAAGTATAGTTTATTCATTGTGGAAATTTTCATAAATAGATAAATGAAAAAAAAAATGTTTTTTTATCAAAGTGTTAATGTTAGTACATTCACGCTCATACTGCTATAAAAGACACAAGCCCGTTTATCCAACCGGAAGAATGTTGAACAGCGTCCAAGCGGCATTAGTCTAATAAGTGTCATCCCACTTAACGGGCCGGCTAAACAATTAGTCCGATGGTGTTAGTTTTAATTCGCGGCACGAGGCACTATTCTAAAACCTTCAGGAAAACAGGATCACTTGTGCCCGATGACGCCGAGAAAGGCATTGGGCCCTTAATTAGCTCATTGAGCTCAGAATTTAATTAGCATCTTCCTATTCACGTTTATATATGCATTACTGCGGCTAGGAATTAATTTCTCACTTATACCTATTTTCCGAACCCCATATTCATTACTAAGAATAGAAGTGTCATGATGACGTGCCTATACTCCAAGAGGAACTTTGATTTTTATTTAAGTTTAAGAATAACCAAACTGCATTGCGTTGTCAACCAGTTAAAATTTATTCAGTTAATTTTGAATAATTTTTAACAGATTTCCCATAAGGGAAATCAGCTATTGAGGTCGTACTCAAAACGCGATTTTTGTAAAATTTCTTCAAATGTCCATCAATCCTACCCAGGAGATGACGAAAATGAGGTCGGTTCAAAACTATATATATATATATATATATATTTGTCTGTTAACACTTTAGCGGTTTTGTTTAATCGTCACCAAACTCAGTATTTAATCGTTTTATGTAAAATGAAAGATCAAGTTCGTTAAACGGCTGAAATCAGACCAGTGAGAAGGGGGCTTTAGAGGGGGGAATTTCGAAAACTCGAAATATTTCCGTTACCTCTATACGTCGGATCGAAAAAATGTAGTGAGTTAATCTTATAGCAAATTTAATTTACTATAAATATTGCTATATACATTTATTCTCTATCTTGAATATCGCCCGAGATATTTGCATTTTTATTAAGTGTGTGCCGATAACGGACGAAATGAGATCAGCTTAAGTCGGTTCTATGCGTTTTCACCGAAAGCTAGTTCGTCCGTTTCCGTAACTGTTCGGCTCTCGTGTGTATAACTTCACGTGGGAAATCTGCTTAGTTTACGCAGCCCCTGCGTGACGGACTTTTTAGTAATCATTGTGATTTTTTTAAGTTTTTAACAAAACTAATGAAGTTACGGCCTATATACTTTTATACTTAAATTGTTGTATATTACGATTTAAAGTTGAATGCTATCAACAGTTAGTATAAGGGTAACACTAGACTGGTCGGCCCTCCCTGATGAAGTCCACCAAGTAGAATTCAACAAGCCCTTTGATATTTTTAATCCGCCGATTCCCAATAAAACTGTAAATATTGAAAAACAAATGGCTTTCCTCCATACAAAAGCTCCGTATTGAGAAAACAAAAATTTATTTTGTAGATAATGTTTCCATTAACATTAGGCTGTGTTCTAATGTACTGACAGAGTGTCGTGTTTAACACAGGAAATTGCTAATTAAATATTATTCGCTATCACACACTCTGTATCGTGATGGAATTGAGTAACTACTCGAATAAATGAGTAACTAGCTTTGATCTGTAGGGCAACAACTCCAGGGCTGTGTTAAACTACCTACCAACTCGACCATCCCACCTTTGGCCATCCAGGTTGTTGTGCTAAATATTTTCATTATTTCCTTAATATTTCGACAAAATAACAATCAACAATTAACCCCCCCCCCTAAAGGTCTGATTAGTTTTTTAGAAAAACAAGCTCAAATTTATCTAGCCGAATTATAATTATTCACAGGTAACGTAGAAGAAATTGATAAAAACCTGGCAACACATCTGGAACGAAACCCAGAACAAAAAACTAAAAACCATTAAAACCACCATCCGTCCATGGAAATATTCGACAAGAGACAACAGAAGAGATGAAGTCGTATTAGGAAGACTTCGAATAGGGCTCACAAGATTTACGCATAGTTACCTTATGACAAAAGAGCAACCCCCAATTTGTGTGAAGTGCAACACAGACTTGACTATCTACCACATATTAATGGAATGCCATATGTATACAGATTTTCGAAACAAATGCAATATTTCCAATGATATAGAAGTGGCCCTTGGAGATGACCCCAAAGAGCTAGATAAATTGTTTAATTTTGTGAAAATTACGAATTTATACAAAGAAATTTAAACTACAAGTTTTTTTTTGTATCCTCGTTTATATTGTTAAAATGGCGATATGGATGAGGATACCAAAACGTGAGTTATAGATATTACATGGCGATGATAACATTGTAGTTTTTCGGCCTAAAACCCTACGAAACAAACAAATAATTTCAATAATCTGGTAGTTTTAATATTAAGTATTTTTCAAATAATCTATTGCATAATTAATAATAGACCTGCAGGACCCGTGTTCTGCTCCATCGTGATCATAATTACAATTTATAAAATGAACAAATATCTCTATTTTGATATTTCTATATATTTAACATTTTCCCTTTCATATATGGATTTGGAATTCTGTTACCAAGTCCTGCAAGCTAGATTTTATGTGTATAATCATATAATTGGACTAGAAAAAAAAGACTCTATTTAAATAAAATTATGGAAGACAAAGTAAATATCATTCAGAACTTCCTTTCACTAAAAAAAAAAAAAAAAGAAGAAGAAGGAAAGGAACTGACGTGCCGTATTCAAATGAAAGTAGCCTTGGTTAAATTACGATGGGTGAGAGAAACAACGTGGGGAATCCTATTTTTAAGGTGGATTATCAGCCTCTAGCTGACCTTAATCAACTTAATGGTTTTATTCTAGATGTTGACACGGAATGAATTCTTTGTACTAGCATTCAGCCGAACAGTTTCATTTTTATTCTTCCATTGATATCATTCAAGACTCCTTCCTTTTCCTCCACGGGATTCCCATCATTAAATTAAGTTAGTAGAAGCTAATGTACGCCGTACAAATATACTGATATACGTAGTTCCGACATGTTACTCTGTAAATAACGATTTGTTCATACTGTTGCATTATGATCTATTATTGTTGTAGTGAATTTTATTAAGGTTTAATTTTTTTTTTCCAATTCCCCTTTTTTGGAATTCCTTTGTCCTCGGTGGTCTCTGCCGGGGTGGAGACATTTCCTATTAAAACCCGTTTTGATATGCGCACATTCTACCGTTACTCACTCTTTCATTTCTTTAACAACTTTTGCCAAGCAAGAATTATATAGTTTATACCCTCATCGAGATTACTGTCATCATTAAGATGTTATGTCTCGTATTTGCAAAAAAAATTAATTATGTCTGAAGCTACTCTTCAAATAATACAATACATACTGAAACCCTCTAGATGTTTGAGTTCTATTAGAAATTACTTTTTCTCTCCTTAATTCCTTAAAAAATGTACACTAAACATTTCATTTAGCATCTAGTTATGCTTAGCTAGTTAGTTCTTCCAATTGTTATTAGGTGAACTATATTCTTCTTCGTAAGAAGAAACCAAAATGCTTCCCTTGTGTCATATTCATATATCTTTCTTTTCTTGTCAAAAACCATTTTCTGTCATTTTTTTTAAATTTCACTTAGCCTCCAAGTCAATCTTAAATGAATCACATCCACATCCCAACACCCAACTTCAGTTGTGCTCAAGGTAATGAGTTTATTTCTAATCGACATCTTGAGAAGTATGTTCCAATCATACAAAAGGAAACAAAACGTTGGTAGGTTTTTCCATGATCTTTTTACTATTATCATTTGTAGCGATAATGCTAGGAGCACATTTACCGTTGGACTTGGTGAGCTGGTTTCAATGCCGAGGATTACACTATAAACTTTATTTAAGTTTTCCTTTACCTAGATTCAAAATGTTTTTTTTCTATCAGCATTAAGAGCCAATTGAAAGTATAACTGTTTTTTTCCTGTGACGCTACATGAACACTTCCCTCTCATGCATGATATTCAAAATGCAGTTCCGTTGCTTAAAATATAGAGAAAGCTACTTTATCTCACCTTTAATTTCTGGATACTCTTATATAGGATTTAAAATATGCTGATTTATTCATTTCCTTTAAAATAAATTTAAATAATCATTAACCACTTTGAATATTAGACGATCAGAGCGAACTAAAAAAAATGAACCTAAAAGCAAACAAAAATTGAGTTCCTTATTTGGGCACTGCAAATTAAGATTTTTGATTCGAAGTGGTAGAGCGAGCCTGGGAGGTTGTAGATGAGCGTTAGAATGGGAGAGTAAATTAGTTGGCTGATTAGGGGGTATCGTTGTGCAGACAGAATGTGGAACAGGCTTCCATCAGAATGTTGACAAACAAGGCGGCAGACCGTAAAACCAGCCAATAGCTCAAACATTTCTGTTGTCGTACTTTAATAGTCTCGCTGCTTCATTCTAAACAGCAGCTTTCGGAATTTAGGCATTTTCGTTTTGAACATAGCTAGCTGGTTTGACCATATTCATGTTGACATAGTATTTTCCACATCTTTGCGTTAGAGCTCAGATTTATTTGTGGTTTGCTCCAGCTGCAAGTTTAATGCTATTTAAACGTAAACAAATAAAAGAAAAAACAATTGCATATCATTTTTCTTCTGTTCAAGAGATTCTATAGGTACTCCTTTTTTTTGTGGAGTGGTGGGTTCATTCAAGGAGCAACCGACCGAATAGTAAATCTCAAAGGGTCTATGAAGTAATATAAAAAAAATAATTAAAACTATTAATCCTTTTTCGAAGGGCTTCTTTATATTTTATGAAATATTTCGACTACACAAATCCATATTCTAGTAATATTCTAAATACACTATACTTCCATACAAATGTTAACTAGGTTTTATTTAATACTCCATAAAGAATTAAGGTAAATATACATTCTGGAAAATAAAAGTGTAATTTATTGGATGAGGGAAATAAAACACCTAAATACGATCTTTCCACATGATTTATATAAATAAATAAAGGCCACTTTATGCTACTAAGGCTAATTAGTACACTACAGGTAACCGATTTCTCAGTAAAAAGGTAGATTCGCCGCATAAGAATGTAACTCTAAAAAATCATTTATTCAATAAGAAGAGATAAAAAAACGCCCTCTATTATTAATAGCTGATAAACCAATTGAACCAAACGTGTTTGTAGTTAGTATTATATAATATACAATATGCCCAAGTTGTTAACTAATTGGATTTAAATCTGATATTGAATTAAGAATATTACTCCGCTAATTACTCAGCATTGAATTAATGCCTGAGTTTTGATTAAAGAGGAGGTGGTTAATTGCTTTATTATATAATTAGAAGAGGGGAGAGCTATGGTGGAGAGTAAGAAAATGCAGCTAACTTATTAAGAAATAATTAGCATGTTCTTCGTTTGAGAGTAGGATTAGGAGCTGAAAGACAGGCTCGTCTGTCTTATTTGAGAATGCAAAAGAAACATTGTCCTCTTTGTTCCTTTTTTCTGCCTTCTCGCTGCCGTCGTCTCTAAGGCGAATAAAGCCTCGTTAAAGGCTTCTTCATATTAAAATTTTGTTTGATCCACTTCGTGAGCCAATCCTTTTTCGCCTCCATATGAAAAACTAATCCTCGTCTCTACTAAGAAAACAGATTATTTCCAGACTTCATGAAATATTAAGCGCCGTATAATGAAGACTTAATTTTAATGTAGTCAGCAAAGGGAAGGGAAGAACGTTTAATTCATTGAACATAATAATTGCTTTTAAAGAAGCAAAGGTTTATTTCAGCTATTAATAGGGTGAGAGGTTTCAGTGTTCGTATAATTAAGGTATCATTTACATTGATCGTATAGGATACATATACATTTCACAATATTCATCGGCGGGGAGGGAATTCCTCTGTTAACTGTCCAATTATGTATCCTTCTGCCCAAAAAAAAGAATATTTACTCGTTTAATTCAAATTTAACAGCCATACATTGGCAGATTTTATTTATTATATAAAATACGCTATTTAATCATACATATGTCGTTAAAAGAACTTAATAGTTGAATACTCAGTTACTTCTGTCCATGATTTATCGAATTAAATTCCAATCTGGTTAGTCATCTGGTATGAGAAACAACTAATTGAGAAGATTCGAGACGAATAATATTAAATAACTATTTTTAAATATTTCTCCTGAATGCAATCACCAAGTAAACTTAATCATTAGACCTCTTTAATCTCTGAATTGAAGGATCTATATGACAAAGGGGTAGGCTATGGTTACCCGAAAATTGGAATTATAGTCAGTAAAAATACTGCAATGTATACCCTTCTTTAATATCAATCTGGACAATATATAAGACAAAAATGCGGTTAGATAGTTCATGATTGAGCTATGGTTGTTTATTTGCCGAAACAGCTTCTGCGATGCTTGCAATACAGGATAGCGTTATCAGAACTCTAAATTACAGGAAACATGTCATGCAAGATAATAATATTGTTCATTCGTAGAAAAAAAATTTAAGGAAACTCCGAACCAATTGGCAATACGGCAGGCCAATGTTGCTCCAGCTCCGGAATAGAGATGGCCAGGATAGCATAGCAGACGTTATCTAATAAAAACCACGAAAATAATGAATAATTGATAAAATGGAAAGAAAAGCACCGGGTATCGATAAAATAGCTCAGAATGATAGCATGTTAATACTACAGATTCAATTTTCGAAGGTACTGGTGAATCTCTTCAAACGTTACCGCCTTAACGGAAAAAATAAATACACGCGTACATTCAATAAGAAGTTTATGTGTGTTTAATGTTTTTGCCATCAAACTGGAAAGTACCCTGGTCTTTATGCTTAGTTCTGACCATGCGCCCTACGCTAATAGCGTACTTCCCTAGAAGTTAAATTATTTTAATAAAATCCCCATTGTTAGCAATAATAATGAATCTTTCAACGTTGAAAAAGTCTGAAAAATTAGTTAGTACATTTTTCAAATGAGATATTAGAGATTAAGAAATTTGGGGACAGAATTTTTCGTTGTATTGATCAACATACTGCAATTCTCAAAAGACTCCTTGTTTCTCTTCAAAATTCTAAGATGACGACGAAAATGGCAGTACAAACTAGAGGAAAATAGCCCTTTGAAGTTTTAATGGACGTGTGATCCACTAGAAAAGACCACCGTCCGCTCTCCATTATTCCTGAGCCTCGAGAGACCTGCACGCGATTTCATATTACTTACATCACCACAATATCCTAAACTTTCATCTCAGCCGTCTACAACTTGAATTAAAATTCAATGAGACGTTTAAGGAGCATCTATATTTAATTGTTTTTCTTGTGGTTAGGATTGTTTGCGTTGAAGGCGGAAAAGGAGGCATTATTAATGAACTACTAATATTATCTGAACAGACACTTTTCTAACACTAGGTGTAACAGAGTGATATTTACATAACCTTCATAGGTTCTGGAATTTAGAAAGAGTACAAATTTGGAAGGGAGACTTAATGTACGAAAATAAATGTATCAATATTTTCCTATCCTTGATCTTTTAGCTGATTTCCCCTAAGAGAAATCAGCTATTGCGGTCGTACTCATGACGCGATTTTCATCGATCCTACCCGGGAGATGACGAAAATGAGGTCCGTACAAAACTGTATATATATATATATGTCTGTTACCGCTCTAGAGGTCACAATTGTTGTCTTATCGTTTCCAAACTTTATATATAATCATTTTATACAAAAAGAAAGATCAAGTTCGTTAACGGCTGAAATTGAACCAGGGGGAGATACTAAAAGTCTTAATATCTCCGTTATTATGCGTCGGATCGAAACATTGTATAGGACCAATCTTATTGCAAATGTAATGTTCTATAAATGTTGTTATGTATATTTTTTCATTATCTTGATTATTAACTGAGATATTTGCATTTTTCAGTCTTCAGTAAAGCCCAAATCCTACTCATATTAACAATATTTTATTATGTTATGAAGCACTTTATTTGAAGCTTAAATACCAAATATTGTTCTCATTGAAGTTTTGAAATAAATGCAAATACGTGAGGCACGTGGGAAATCTGCATAGTTAACGCAGCCCCTGCGTGACAGACTTTTTTATATCACAATGAATTTTGGATAATATTTGTATACATTGTGTATAAAATGTATAAGGGTAATTTGTATAGTTTTATTTATTGGTTTATGTGCCCGAAAAGACGTCCGTAACGACAATTAATTAATTTTATTTCTTATAACTGAATGTAATTAATAACGAAGCAGAAGTAAAGACTCTATACCGGATTATTCAAATGAACGTATATTGTGAAATAAAACGTTACCTGGCCAGTACATGGGAAAAATCTTCTCAATCCCCATTTTTAGGGGGTTTACATACTTTAACTCCCCGTCTTTGGTTCACTTAATTCCTCCCGCTATTGTTCTCGTGAGAACATTCTTGCCAAAAAAGAGCCAGTGGTGGGGTAAGGGAGGGCCAAGATAAGGAAACAAGGTGAAAGGGGCCACTAGGGTGGGAACAAGCCCCTAGGGGAGGGGGCTTCACCAGCAACAGGTCTCTTCTAAGGAAACTCAATCTGTTTGTTCAAGAAGCTGTTCGAGAAGGAGGGGGATTTTTATCGCTCCACTTTCTTTAACTTAATCTCAGCCACCGCTTTCATCGGAGAACATCTTTGCTGGTGCTTAACAGCTTGTTGGACTAACTCCATTCATCTTCCCTCCCCTTCTAACAAATCTTAAAAGTCTTACTACAGATACTTAACTCCGATTCACGCTATTAGTACATCAATGCTCATTATTTCTTATTAATTGTGGTTGGTATTAAATTAGTTTTTAAATATATGAATTATTGTTTAGTTCACTCTGATAAGACAAAATCAACGTCTACTGGAAACGGAACTAGTTTTGCTACAGGTTCCCAAAGACAGGAATTTATTTAGTGAGTAACTTCCTAAAAATGGTAGTTGCCACAACTATAGATTTTCCAAAAGCATTATAAATTTCATTCTAATGCCGAGTGTGACCTACCAATTTTATTCATTTTTTATGTCCCCAATTGTATGATTGGTTTAAGGAGTTAAGTTAACACCAAGTGTTTAAAATTCTTTATTTTCCACAACGCGTTTCCATGTGTTTTACAATATTTACAGTATTTGAAGAAAAGGAAAAAAAAAAACCTTTCATCACATCATCTTTTAGGAGTATGAGGCTCCTATAGCTCACTCTATACCTTTCGCGTACAGTGCTCAGCAGGTTAGCGTTACAAAAACCCTTCAAAATGGTGTCAAATGTATATGTGAATGTGTTATCCTTAAGATAGCGATTAATAATAATAATAATAATGGAAACTCTCCTTTTTGTCGATTTGATGAGTGTTATAGCTGAAGTCTCGTGAACATGGGTCGTGATTATTCACGGAAGTTCATTGGGGAATGTCCAAGGAGCATGCAGCCGTTTTCTGTAAAGTAAGGCTATCAACAACACAGGCAGAGGGAAGTGGAATTTAACATTGCACCAAGGATGCTACCCAATGCTTAGTTCGTTTGAAAACCCTTGCCCTGGACACACTGACAGATGATAGCCACTAGCTAGTATGGGAACGGAATCTGCAATGTAACTTCCGTTTGCTCTAACGACATGCAGTCAGTGAGATTGTTTGACAAGGAGAAACTATTTAATGTATGTAGGATGAAAAAATTGTTGGCTACACTTCCACTATAATAGTGGAAGTGTAATTGTTTATTATAGTGGAAGCGTAGCCAACAAGTTTTTCATCCTACATACATTAGAAGTCACTTCCACCTGCCAGAATACCAACTCAGAAACTATTTACGTGCGTGAAGTAATAAAGAACTTCTTTTTAAAAAGAACTGATTTGAAAAGTATTAAAAGGCAGCACTGCACATGTTTGTGATCGAATAAATAATAAGGAGAGAGTTAATTGATTTTTAGTCTTATTTAACACAAACACCTATTGATCCTCCTTCCCGTGAAAAACAAGGTTAGTTTAAACAGGTGGAATAAGAAAGAAAAACTTCCTGTAACACCATCACATCTTATACTGGGCTACTTTCATAAAAATATAGTAGTTTTAGTTCCATCTCTCTTTTTACATGACATCAAGTTAGTTGTTAGTTATAGTAAGCTAGTTTACCCAGCGAAGTGGCGTCCAGTTTTATCTCGACATATCGTCTGTTTGTCTATCCACGATTATCACCAATGATCGATCTTACAGGCAGTTGCTATGAAGCTGTTATTTTTGTATCTGACTCGTTACATGGCCATTTACGTAAGAAAGACGACTATTGATGTTTAATATTTTCAACCGCACTGACTGAACAGGTACCAGAATAAAAATTGTTAGTTACTTAATTACTATTAGGAAACAGAGCTCTAAAATTCCTACACTTTTGGTCCAGTAACATTTTTATCAAGGTCAGTCATTCAATGAAGTTATTCCTAGTCTTCTACTCTTCATTCGGCCGAATTCTTTGAATAGCAACTAATTTTATTTATTTATTTATTTTTAGAATGTAGAATTTGCCATATAGAAACTTCTGGTGCTGGAAGCACAAGAAAAGCAACGGCTTTAGTTTAATGGACTGAGTGTACTGAATTTTATTTTCTGTTATATTTATTGGACAAAGAAGAAAGCGCCAAACCTCCTGGAAGCTGCGAATGGAATGAATTGCTTTTCACTGACTGAGCCATCATTTCTTGATTAATTTTCGGTACATATTTATTAATTTCTCATAAAGGAGAATACGAAAGCTATGAAATTAAAATAGTTAAATAATATTAACTGTGACATAAAAAATAATGATTGTTTGAGGATATAGACAGCCATGAGCGTTAATGCTTAGATGAAGTCCTTAGACCCCATTTCGTTTAAAAAGCATAGGTACATGCACCTGGTAATTACCTATACTAGAAATAATATTTTTCGAAATATATAACTGAATGACATTTTCATAACTCCTATATCTTATAATAATAGTTACAAAATATCAACCAAGCTTTTACATTAGTTGTTAAAACTGGAGGAGAAATTATATTAATGCATAACGTTATTACTTCACATTGAAATTGCTAAATGTTCACGATTAATTAGCCTTTTCTTAATTTTCTTGCAAGCACAAAATAAATACTGAGAGACAAGTCATGAACGTAACAGACGAGTAGTAATTCTGGGGCAGTAGAACCAAGACCAAATAGCCTTCTCTTATATCAGATTATTTGAACACCTGGCCTGTCGAAACTTCTCAAATAGTTCTTCATACTCTTCAAATAGTGTCAGTCCTTTCTTCAGTCTAGTACTGTCGAACACCGCACTTAGAATAGTCTAGCAGAGAAAAGAAGCATTCTCATGTTTACGAAAAACTTTCGAAGGAAGCATTGATTCGGAAAAAATATGAACATAAGGAGAAATAAATTTTGCAATGATATTTTCTAATCTTAAAAACAAAAAATTACTAACAGAAATACATTGTGTCACTTGTAACATTTGTGGAAATAATCTTCGTTTAAGGGTATATTATTGGAATAAAAAAAAAAAAAAAAAAAAAAAGCATTATTCTCCCATGTCATGTGAAAAGTCCAGTTAAAATGCCAATATTTATTAATTTAAACACATTATTTTGGGGTAATGTGAATTTTAAATGAAATATGCTTAAAACCTATTGGTCTGGAACATCGCATTATTTATAACAAATACTAAAATTTGTTAAATAAACCCTTAATAATGTTCTTCATATGTAATCATTATATTATTATTGTGACTATTTTAACTAATAAACTATTATAAAAAAAAATTACCATAGTAACTGTTATATACACTTGTAAATTAATGTTTATTATACTTCTATAATTACTACAACTACAAAAATAAACACATTCAATATTTGGAAAATTTGGATTCCCTATAAAAAGAAAATAATTTTGTTCCATAAAATAATAATCATTTCTGCTTATACATTGACGAATAATATTTAGTTTAAATCCTACATCCTGTTCTTTGTATAATTAATAAAATATGTTACAAAAAAAAATACAGTTTCTGCATTCGATTTCTAGCATATATTACGAGTGACGAAACCCGTCATAATAGCTTAGATAATAGCATCAATAGTTCAAAGCAGAAACTTCTATTTCAGGAGAAAAAACATTCATAGCTTTAAATAATTAAAATAAGGTACCAAATATTTTTAACATTTTAGAAATTTATTTCACGGGCAGGTCAAGAGCATTAAGGTTTACGTAGCTGCTTTTAGTACTTTGTGGTTTTGGACTTGAATCACAATAGAAGCCTAGAATAGTTTGTGACGGTTTCTATAAATGCAATCCAAAATTCTGATAACATTCAGGTAATTGATCGCTTTTATGTCATAAATTGGACATTAACTGGAACAGACAAAATAAAGGATATTTGTATAGAAACAAATATATATGTCACGATGAAAACTTGACATATGCTCATTGTTCATTTTATTAGTTATACCCGCAATAATTTTGAAAAATACTTCTATGTAAACACGTTAAAAACATGAAATAGAAATTGTTTGTCGATACTATCAGTATTTAGGAAAGGTATGTCTTCACAAAATATAAATGAAGGTCATACTCAAATGAAGAAAACAATAAGGAGGGCAGAATCAGTCAGAAACTGAAAGCTAATAGGGAACCTATTTGCAGAACAAAAACAACAAGTTCTTTTATGAATCGCTCAAGTGTTGATTCTGAAGAGAGTGTTAAAAGTACATATTTGGTATTTCATCATTAACGTCAAAGACTGTTCCGAACAATGAACCTAGACAATCGGCTCAAGCGTTCAATTTGCCTTCGTGATAAAGTACATTTTTTTGATAAACTGTTTGAACGTGGTCTACACATATGACTTTAATATTCACTCTCATATTTGACTTTTTAAACAAGAAAAGTAACCAAAAATTCCATGATAAATCCTATAATCTAGTATTTGTTGCTAGATCATATCGTAATCAACCTCTTTTAACTTAAATAAGGAGATAGTATTACAATAATAGCTAGGAATATAAGATCATGATCTTCTATAATCAAAAATATAGTTTGACAATTAAAATGTAATTGAAATAAATTTCGTTTATGTTGATGAATCTAAAAAGTAACGGGAAGGTTTATAATGGTTTATTTAGTTTAAAATAAATTAAATTTTGCCATATTCGGTTCTTTTTCTCATCAAACGTCAGCTCTCGTTTTATTGAGGAAGAACAGGCTCATCCAAGCTACGAATGCATAAGGACATAAATTGCACTTGGAGTATACGGTGAAGAAATGGGTCTGGAATGGAAAAGGCACACTTGCAAGGTGTCTTTGCTTCACTCTCAATAGCACTTCTAGAGACTAAACTTCAAAGGTCTTAGATACCATTCTAGGCTTTGGGCCATTATGAAGTGGTTGGCACTTACATTTGGTTTCCTTAGGCCCTTACAAGAAACAAGCGGATATCTAAAGCCATTCATATTTTCAGAAGGCTGTATGCGATTTGAGTGTCTAAACTACTTTGAACAAGCCTGGGAAGTATAGCTGGCAAGCAAGTGTAAAGACTGATGTTCAAGGTCCCACACTTTCCGTTACTTTATTTGGGCATATTTCCAACCTCTACGGTTATAGAACCAATATATTTAGCTTCATAACAATTAGTAATTTTTATATTATTTCTTATAAATTTAATAATATATTTTTATACTTTCCATAGGTTACTAAAACACTTTATAAATATCCATTAACAAAACTAAACCTGCCTCCCTTATTATAGACATCATAATCCCAATAAATATACAGTTTCTGTTTTATGTGATATAATAGCTCATATACCGAATAAAGCATTATTAAATCTAAGATTATTATAAGTAAATCCTTCCCCATCATACTCCTATCTATAATATAACATTCATACTTAATAATCTTCATTCATGAGAAACCATTAATAACCATTACTTCTTTAGTTTTGGGATTTGTTTAAGAAAACAACTGTGGTTTTTCATCATTATGTTCAGATATTGAGATAGAATCTAATTGGATGAATTCAAATAAATGTTACATAGTAAAGACAATAGATATGGTATATTTCATGATTCATAGCAGGAAAATTTTACACCATAACACATAGATAATACAACAGCTTAAAATCATTTTAAATATTTTTTAAAAATGCTATGTACATTTTTTATATATTAAAACTATTTGAACATTTCAAGAGTTAAACCAAGCCCTATAGCACAGAAAAAAGGTGCAAAATCTCCTTTAGAAAATTGCACAGATACTGTGGGAAGGGGGGATGATAATGTGTGGTTTTGAAAATTATTGGGAAAGATAGTATGCCACGTCACATATCGGTGGTGGATGAAGGGATCGTAATGACAAAAATTAAAACATGAGGCAAACTAAGATTTTTGGTGTTTCAATACCCCATTATCCCATAGTATAGTTCGCCATGAACTGTTCCTGTCACCCTCTGTCATTCTGGTCGATAATAAATGCTATTAAATTATATATATATATATATATATATATACCTGGAGAAACCACGAAACATAGTTGTTTATCGACCAAATAATAATAATAATAAGCATAATATATACATAAATTAGGTTAATGTACTTAAGTTGATACCTATTGAAATACAAAGCAAATTTTCCAACATCATTTATAAATTATCAATTTGAAGATGTCAGTAGAAGTAAAGTAAAGGTAACGTAAAAAACGAGATCAAGAGAAATTAACTTGAAATAATGGCGGGTCATGGTATCACTAATATTTATGGGTTAGAACTGGCTAACGGCTAGTACTGAAAAAATTAAATCGATGATGGTCTTTAGCTTTAAACTGTTAGAAAATTACAGACAAAAAAAAAAAAGGAGACGTAGAAACGGGGAGGAAAAGAAGTTTGACCCCGTTCTTTAAAATAAGAAACAACTGGCTTCCTATCCGGAACAACTATGAATATATTCACATTAACAAATCATTAAGTAGAGCGTCCCAGACAAAAGATATTTAAATATTAACAGTTAAATCGACCCTGTAATCAATGCTAAAGATTCGCTCAAAATGAATTTTAAAGTTCTCATTTATTTTTGTTTTAAGCATCCACCTTCTTTAGTGGCAAGTAACGTAATTATCAGACGACTCACAATGCTATATTATTGTTATGAATTGTATAATTTAGTTTACGAATAAATACATATTGACATAAGGGGATACATCATTTTCTTTTTTTCGACATCCTTTTGTAATATTTCGCTGAATAAAAGCCTCTTCAGATGTATTAGTCACATCATCAGGCAAGGAGGGGATCTATAAATTTTAAAATGTGCCTATTTTTAAGTGATCAGCCTTTCAGTAAACCACCGCTCTTGCTCAGTGTAAACTATAATATAACCAACGATTTAATGGTCATCTTGATGTTCAAGATTTGTTTATGGAAGATTTGACTAAAAACGAATATAGAATAGTATGTGAGATAACGTCATTTGTACAAACACCAGAGGTGATTGGAAATCTGATCATCGAAGCCCCTGTTTTTTGTTCTCCCAGTATATATTTCATAATGAGTATCGAATCGCACAACATAAATTCTCGTCCAGTTTGCTGAGCAACAGCTCGTCATCAGCTCTCTATCTATTAAAAGTTTTCCCCCTTCTTCATTTGCCTTCCCCCTCTAGACGGAGGAAATGGGCACAAGAGGCCACTCCGGTAGAAGGGGTAAGAAAACATCGGGTGACCGCAGAAAGGGGTGGGGAGACTTTTCAAGGAATTAAAAACTTCCAGGAAGCAAGGGTGGAAGAGTAAGGTATAGCGAGGGAGGGAGTGAGAGAGAGAGTGATGTCGGGGAGAGGGGGGAAAAAAAGACGGCAATACAACTAAGCTTAGCTTTATTAAAGCTGGTCTTGTTATTAACGGAAGCTATTCTCTAAACAAGGCCTTCTCAAAGGGACTACAGTTTCCTCTCTACTTTGGAAATATGAACTCTTCGCATCCCTTATAATGCTTTCTCATATAAAATGAGCTCTAATAATAAACTCTTTCTTTGAAATGAAGCGAAAATTGTAAGACGGACGGATTGCCATTTTCTCAAGCTCGGTGTATCTCAAAGTCAATATATTGCACAAGAGTATGCAACCTATTCAGGCACTTAGACACATAACCAACTACAAACTATTACATACTTGACAGTTCATTATTGATTGTCAATCATTCGTGTTTACTAAAGTGTGTTATTTGTTAGTTTTTCATACGGAGCTCTTAAAGATTGGATAAGACTGAAAAAACCAAAACCATTTATACTGAAATTAGAAGAATATCTTAAAATTCGCAACACAAGACTTAGGAACTGCTAAACTACACAGACACTTACATTATACGAAACTACAAATCACTAACTACGCCATGAACAAAACCGAAGGCTATCGATCACCCTACAACTCCACTGAGATTCATAAATAGGACAAATTATTAATAATTATGTGAGAGATAATATTTTCAACCAAATTTAACTACACACTAAAACATTGAACTGTAGATTTAAAGGACTGGCTTTCTGCTCCCATTACTATCCGCTGAAGGAAACGTTACTTAACGTGTTTTTCTTTTACTACGACTGTAGGTATTTTAACATGGCTTTACCAACTATTTTATTTTTATGACGACAAGAAACAGTGTGGCTCCCTCAAATTGCGAAATACCCAAATAAAATAAATAATAATTATGTGCAATGGTCAGTTGATCGAAATGATTTCATAAAGTAACATGATGTTATTTTTAGAAAGTATTCAAAATTTATAATATTAATTATAGCTGCATGAAACTAAACTTTGGATAATTATAATAGGTGCTGTGAAGGCACTCATTAGTCGCGTAATTATGTAGTTTTTTCTTCGGTTTAATATACTTAGTTGAAGTTCTTATGAATTTCATTTTCTTTGATCATAATTATTAAATAATTCCAGTATTCAAAGGTTAGTTGCAAATCCGTTAGTTTTTCATTAGATATTGCAATATTTTTAAAATATCTATTAATGAAAATAAAACTGACTTCAATCTCAATGGGTTAATATTATTACTAAAATCATTGAAATATGTTACTATCATCAACGACATCCTTCTACAGTAGTGAATCAATTTCTGTGTCCATGAGAAGAAATAGCTTATAAGCCAAGTGAAACAGTGACAAATCTCGTAATTTTATTATCAAGTCATGCACATAAGGCTCCATCCCTCGGCATACATACAATGCTCTTTTAGCGGCCTCATTGCTACTATAGTTTCAGATTGAGAATGAGGCTTAAAAAGGAAAGTTGGGGTGAGCTCAAATCTAAATGAAGCATGAAGATACTCATTCTCAGGTATGACGGCAGATGTTATGGGGTAGGGGATCCTCCGGCTCTCGGCCCCTCCCTTGGTCACGTGGCAAACTTACTCGCCCGTAGCTTCAGCACAACCGTATGCAGATGTTTCTGCAAACTACTAGCCTACAACATTATTCTCTAAAACGTTGTGAATTGGGAACGGTCGAGGGGTTCGCTTCCTAATCTTCCTGCCTATTATATTTCCTCTCTAATATTTTAAATTTAGATATTATTTGATTGATAATTAAAACCCCGGAATTAAAAATATTCCCGAGTGTAACATTACAATAGGCGGCCCATTACAAAGTTGAAATACAGTTTGACCAGCACGATGTACCTACTACGGATGTTATATGTCTATCACATCTCACCTCCAATTCCTAATATCTAGCTTAATGGTGTCCCAAAATAAACTTTGTACGTAAGGTTACTAAGAAATTTATATGAGTAGGAGTTTTTTACTAAATGCCGAAAACGAAAAAGTTCCTCAGGCAGGACATACCTAATTCTGAATATTTATTTCGAGAATGCGGTAAACTAATTCCTCCACACGATCTGCGATAATAGAACAAATTGACTTATATTTTCGTTCTACTTACATTGATTATATATTTTTATTTTTTAAAAATTCTTTCAAATTATTATCAATTCCTCATCTTTGGTATAAAAAAAAGCATACAATATAAAGGTATTTATTAATTATAAAAGCAGACATAATATCATATTTAATTTACCGCACCACTTAGCCAACTAATGAAGGCTTGCTACATCTTGGATCCTGCAAATTCGAAACACTAACTTCGGGAGGCATTCCTTCAGTCCAACGAGGCCTTAGATCTTGGCCTACCTATACGCTAGCTATTTTATTTTTATTTTTTAAGAGACCGATTATACTCCTATTAAAACAAACTATACCTATCATTATGAGAACATATAATTTTATTTAAATATTACATTGTGTTTTATTATATATTTTTTTATTTCAGTTATATAATCTCTACTTGCAAAATATTTACTTCTTTTACAGTTACATTATTCAAACTGTGTATTATATTTAAATTAGAAATCTGTTCAGTCGTCAGTCAAATTGTCTATTTACACATTAGGTATAGCATTAAATTAAAGAGAATTTTGCAATACCTACTTTTGTCTGAATAAGACATTTAAAAAGATTAGAAGAGGGAGAATATTGCATCTGGGAGAATGCCAAGAGTTGGATCGGTGAAGGAGCCACGAGAAGCAATACTGCCTTCCAAAGGTTAGGCCCATAAAAGGTGTGATATTTTGTAACGGGATTTTTTTCCCTTCCTTTTTTCTCCGTCTTTTGCCCCTTGTTCATCATAGCCAACTGGGAAGGAAGCTCGTGTGAGTTATGAGAGTCATGTGAAAGCAATCAATTTTGGTGCATTTCGTTCCGCTACGAATTGAGGGGGTTTCAATATTCGTTCAGTTCCTATCCACTCTATTCCTCCTTTTCCCAACAGTAATATTTTATTAATTACCGTTGTATGAAATGTCGTAGGTTCCTTTGCTGACTTTGGGAAACTTTATCAATGATCAATTATTTTACTACTATATATACTCTAACCTCTATCCCATGCTCATACATGATACATTATCTGGCTATTCCAGGCCACGTCCGAGATAGCAAATTCTATATCCACGTTTTGTCTTCAGTGTCATTAAACAAAAATTATTAATTCGATATCAATTGATCTTTTTACGTTAAAAAATAATTTAACTGCTTCAAGGAGTCCCTCTTCCCGTGAGTACTTTATTTGTTGAACTCTTTGACAGAGTTCTAGTAATTAAAATTCTGGGGTTATTTTGACGATGGTCTTCTGTAATTTAAACGTATAAAAAATCTGAAAGGGCCTAATTTTCCCGAACGCCTAGGTTGGACCGATGGATAAATGTAGACATTTTTTTGAAAATCTCAATTGCTCATTTCCATCATTCAATATCGTACAGTTTCAAAAATGCACAAACTCAAATTAATTGAGACTCAAGGTCGAAAATTCCTCTCCCAGTTAATATGCTGGAGACATTTTTAAAAATAATTCACAAGTGAAAATGAATTTGAATTTTTATTATTGACTGATTCCAACTTGGGCAACAATGATAACAATTTAATTAATGTTCCAATCACACCCCCTCCCCTATTTATCTCCTAACACAGTTACAAATGACAGTGATATGAGTGTACTTTGTAAGGGTCCGGCTGAGAGACAAAAAAAAACCATCAACATTGACACCATGAGTAGGAAAAATTATCACGTGCATTTGAAACTTAATTAAAATTAGTGCAGGAAATAATCTGTATAGAGATTGCACAATGAAAAACTCGCCTAACAACTAGCATGACAGTTCACTAACTACTGACAAAACCAGTAGAAGAGGGTGGCCACCCACGCTCTCGTATTGTGTTCGAACCTTCACTGTCCGCAGATTCTTTTCTGCCCTGTAATTCATTCGTAAACCGGTTCAACTGGGAATAAGGTTACGACATACATAAGGTAGGTTATTCACCTTGACTTGATCCAGAGTACTTATTAGTACTAGGTATGCCGGTGCTAAACGTGACGTAAGAGAAAATAATGTTTGGAATACAAATTTATATATTAAATTTGAAATAAGCTCATAGATCATTGATTCCAACGTTTAACCTAGCTTCTGAAACAGATTAGTGCACAATAAGGGTTGTTAATTTACTCTTTTAAGATGTAGTATCATATATATAAGAAGCTTGGGAGTCGGAGAAGAGGTTGTTAGTCATTTTATAGTAATAAACAATTACTTAGTGACCATTCATACTACAGTTCATAAAGGGCTTTGGACCTTGCCACCGACCCCGATCAATCTTCTTTGGAGATTTGTTTAATCCAATTTCCTATGCATGCTTTCTCCCAGGTTTCCTTCTTTCGTCCAGAACAGGTTATTTCTCGCTAGTACGTTGGAGACCTTTCTTTTTACACGTGGCAGTCACACATAACAATTTTACAGGTGATGCTTCGAATCCTATATAGGAGATACTAATTCTCTTGAGAGATTCTCATTTCACTGTGTAAGAACTGCCCAGATTGCTTTTTAATTTTTTTTTGTAAGTTGATGATGCAAAAACATGCATTCTGCAAGGTGCAGAAGTATTTTGACATTGGAGTAATTTTGGATTATATATTCGCGCTAGTATTATTACTCTCCATTATTGTCACCCAAATATATAAATGTTTCAAGAAATTAAAAATATAGTTCCGTTTCTTGTTAGACATCAACAAAAAATATATACAATTTGCGTCTGCAAACCTTCTTCTGATCTCAGGGTCCAGATAGTATCTTGACAGTATGTAGTAACTTGACAAATACGATTAAAAGGCTATCTTCTTTAGATCAATACTTATTTCCATATCTTTTAGTGCCAATTTAGCAGTTTCCCTTGAGGGAAATCAGCTTTTGATGTCGTACACATGACGGAATTTTCTAAAAAAAATTTCAAATGTCCAACGATCCTACCCAGGAGATGACACAAATGAAATCCCTTCAAAATTATATAATGCATATTTGTCTGTTAATATAGAAAATAGAATCTTAAATTATGTCATCTCTGAGACATTCGAGCCCGAGGAAAATTTGCTTAATTAACGCAGCCCCTACTTAATGAAGTTTTGTCATTAGCCCACGATAAAGACAATAGATTTTAGAGAATCGTCGACAATACTGTCGTCTCGCTGTCTCTCGGGAGGGGCATGAATGAATTGAGAAGTAGGTGCATTTAAGGAAGAGACCCCGGCTATAGAGGCATTGTATAAAAAAAAAGAAAAAAAAAAAAAGACGTCAAGCTTTCTCAAGGCCTGTATGCACCTTGCCTACTCCTACCTGAGCCTCGCATCTCCTTTTCTTTGACAGAGGCCATTCAGCATTCTAAGAACAAGCAGTACAAAGGGCACATTATCTCTACGTGTTTCTCTTCCTGTTTTAACTTTGCCTTTACTCTACTCTTGGAAGTGCAACTCAACAACGAATGGCTTTCGAGAATACATTACAATTGGCCTAACGGATGAGAGTTTTACTTTTAGTTTAACATTATCGTCCATGTTGATTTATTGTTGCGATTCGAAAAAACTACAATAAAAGGATGAAATCAAAACGTTGACAGTTTTACAGCATTTCAAGTTAGGTATAACACAAAATCATTATTTCTCTTATTTAATTATAAGTTAATCTATAAATATTTCCAGTACAATTGAATGTAAGCGTACAGCATATTACATTTTCAATTAAATTTTTATAAGGTAATGAATGTAAAAATTATTACTTCTACAATAAATAGAAGTCTGTCACGTGAAGTTTTACAATAGAGAAATCTGCCTACTAATAACAGTAGCTGTAAGAATCTCTAAAAGCAATTCACGAGGGACGAACAGTTACCGAAACGGCCGAACTAGCTTTCGGCTAAAGTCCCGAATATAGCTGACTTCTGCCGACTACACATACTAAATACAAATGTAAATATCTCGGTTAATATTCAAGATAGAGAATAAATGTGAACAATATTTATAGTAAATTTAATTTGCAATAAGATTGATTCCATACAATTTTTCACTCCGACGCGTAATAACGGAGATATTTTGAATTTTCAAAAATCCCCCTCTAAACCCTCCCGCTGGTCCAATTTCAGCCATTTACGAACTTGATCTTTCTTTTTACATAAAACTATTAAATATCGAGTTTTGTAACGATAAAACAAAAATTGCGACCGCTAGAACTTATATATATATATATATATATATATATATATATATATATATATATATATATATATATATATATATATAATTTTGAAAGGACCTCATTTTCGTCATCTGGGTAGGATCGATGGACATTTGAAGAAATGTTTCGAAAATCCCGTCATGAGTACGACCTCAATAGCTGATTTCCCTTAAGGGAAATCTGCTAAAAAACTTCAGTATGGAAATAAAGATGGACATCAATAACACATTGCACTGTCTTAACACTAAATTCATTGATGCCGTGTATACAGGCTACGTCTGGTGATTGTTCCCGTCAATAGAAAATACTCGGACAAAAATAATCCTAATCCTGATAGCTCATATCAAATCGCATAATGAGAGTTACAAAGGTGAACACTAAATGATGGAGAGTAAGTGGTAGGAAGGCTTTTAAAGAACGATGGGTGAGCAAATTAAGAAGGTGACGGGCACGAGGGCTGACGGAAGGAAAAAAAGGATAGATCTAATCATAGGTCGACTGAAGGGAACAAGGAAGTATTAAGTAAATCAATTAGGAAGGCATGAGGCGTCCCGTACCTGCCGATAGATCCTCCCTCGAGATGGACCTTCCTTCCCACCATCTGCCCCTTAAACATTATTGCCCTTCACGAATCGAGCCGAAACGAAACAAAAACAACATATAGCTCCTTGGCTGCTCGTAAGCTATAAACGTTTTTCCCTCCCCAGGGGCTAGCTGATTCCCATAAGGCATAAACTAAAGCTTTTTAGACCCTTTTATTTCCCCTAGAAACAGTTTCAGCATTTAAAAAGTCCGTCCGTTAACTAAGCAGATTTTCCATGTGCGTCATGTATTTGCATTTATTTCAAATCGTAAAAGTTCAATGAGTACAATATTTGGTATTTAGGCTTCAAATAAAGTGCTTCATAATATAAATGGGGGTTTACTGAAGACCAAAAACTAAAAAATGCAAATATCTTGGTTAACAATCGAGACATAAAAAAAGCTTATATAACAACATTTATAGAACATTACATTTGCAATAAGATTGATTCTATACAATTTTTCGATCCGACACATAACAACGGAGATATTTCGAATTATCAAAATTCTCTCCCTCTAAATCCCC